>CANNZV010001291.1:0-167653 GCA_947561585.1 Caprella mutica | reverse complement strand
TGCTGAAAGTGTGATCGAGGCATTCCGAGGATTGAACGCTAACATTCTTGCTCAGGAATTCATTGCCGAGGCAAAGGGGGCGGACATTCGCTGTCTCGTCGTGGGTGATAAGGTGGTCGCTGCCATGAAACGTCAGGGGCAGGAAGGTGAGTTTCGTTCGAATCTCCATCGAGGTGGCTCGGCTGAGATCATTAAGATCACGCCGGAAGAGCGATCGACGGCGACACGAGCGGCGAAAGTGATGGGGCTGAATTTGGCCGGGGTCGACTTGCTGCGTTCAAATCATGGGCCTGTCATTATGGAGGTGAATTCTTCTCCAGGGCTTGAAGGTATTGAGAAGGCCACGGGAAAAGACGTTGCCGGAATGATCATGGAATTCATCGCCAAAGATGCGAAGCCTGGCGAAACAAGACGCGTGGTACGGGTTGATCGTGAGTGTGGATCATAAATCTCCGCTCGTGATTGGCGACCGCTCCTTCTTACCGGGAGAGCGAGGTCTGGTAAATCTTGTGGTGGGTCACTTGATCACGCACGAGAATGTGCACATGCCAGTGCACGTGGTTCGAGGGAAGCTTCCCGGTCCGTGCATGTTTGTTTGTGCAGCGATTCATGGGGATGAGCTGAATGGCGTGGAGATCGTGAGGCGGCTGCTAAAGATGCGGCTTCTCAAGCGCCTTCGTGGGATCTTGTTAGCCATTCCTGTGGTCAATCAACCGGCGTTCATTGCTCGATCTCGCTATTTGCCAGATCGGCGAGATTTAAACAGGCTCTTTCCGGGCTCTCCCTACGGGAGCTTTGGGATCGCGTTTGGCAGAGACATTTGTGAAGCAGATTGTTAAGCCGAGTGATTTCGAATCGATCTGCACACGGGTGCTGTGAATCGGCCCAATTTGCCTCAGATGAGAGTCACGGCGGGTAACGAACGTGCCGTGGAATTGGCCAAGAGCTTTGCTTCGCCAGTCGTCATCCAATCGCCGTTACGTGAGGGATCTCTGCGCCATAGCGTCGAGACTTCGGGCAAGACGCTCCTGACTTTTGAAGGAGGAGAGGCCTTGAGATTGGATTCAGCATCCATCCGCTATGGCCTTCGTGGCACCATCAATGTCCTGCGCACTCTTGAGATGCTCCCTCCTGAAAAGGCGAAGCCGAAGATGGCACGCATGGTGTTCTCGGATCGTACGTTCTGGGTGCGTGCCCCGCGAGGGGGGACGTTGACGCCACTGGTTCCGTTAGGCAAGGCCGTGACTCCTGAGACTGAGCTTGGCTTTATTTCCGATCCCTTCGGTGATCAGGAAATGCGTGTCTACTCTAGAGAGAAAGGTGTGGTCAGTGCCGCACGAATCTGGGAATTGCGGATGAAGGTGACGGCCTGTTTCACATTGCGACTGATTTGCCCAAGCGGGCGGAAGACACGATTCAGCTTAGCAATGATGGGTTGGCTGATGATGAGAATGATCAGCCAGTGTCTGATGAGCCCTTCGCTGACTAGCAAAGGGCTCATCGAAAGAAAGTTGATCTACTTGAGAGGTGTGACTTTCAAGTTGCGGAAGCGATAGATTGCATCCTTCTCGCCGTGGTGCTGGATGCCGAGGTAGCCCTCTGCATCTGTGTCATCATGATAGTCGGTCGTTTGCACGCCATTGACCCAGACTTGCAGTGATCGCCCTTGCACTGAATCTTGTAATGGTTCCAGTCGTTGCGCTTGAGAGCATTCTTGACTTCGGGCTTAGCAAAGTGAGCCATGGACTCTTCTTTCTTGTCGCCTTTCTTGGCAGGCCAGAGCCACCCTTTGCGGCTTTCGTCATAAAGACCACCTGACCAGCGGCGTTCTGAACCATCGACTTCGGCTGGTAACCAAAGACTTTGTTAGGCTCGACATGGCAGCGATACATGAAGCCGCTGTTGGCGGGCCCTTCTGGGAGGTGCACTTCGCCTTCGAAGATGAAGTCACTGTACTTCTTCTCGGTCACGAGGAAGAACTTCTTCTCAGCTGATAGGTGGATTTCTCCATTGACGACTTTAACTTCGCCCCATTCGTAGGGGTTGCTCCAACCGGAGGTGTCCTTGCCGTTGAAGAGAGCGATGGCTTTGTCACCGGCGTGGTGATCGGCGATCGCAAAGGTTCCGAGCGCGATCGCTCCGAGGGTGATGAATGCGTGCGTGAGCTTCATAGTAGAGATCACGACACCGCAGGTCCCCCGGAAAGGCAATGGATTTCAGTCGTCCTCGCGTTCCTGGGTCTCGTTCTGCTTCTCTTCTTCAATTCGAGCTGCCGATAGGGCAGAGGCGAGCAGGCCTGCTGGGACAGAGAAGACACCTATTCCAATCATCAAGATGAGGAAGGTGAAGAATCGTCCGCCGAACGTGATGGGAACAGCATCTCCGTAACCAACGGTGGTGAGAGTGACCAGCGCCCACCAGAGTCCGTGGAAGACGGATTGGAAGTTCTCTGGCTGAACGGCGTGTTCGAAGTGATAGATTCCTGTAGCGGCGAGATACAGTAGGATCACTGCGACGCAGAAGAAGAGTATGAGTTCCTCGCGGGCGATGGCTAGGGCGCGATGAAAGCGCTGCACAGCTCGGCTATAGCGCGCGAGTTTGAGAACGCGAATCAATCGGATGAGTCTAAAGGCGCGCAGACTGCGGAGGTCGAGGTTCATCCCGGAGGCTAGAAAGAACGGTAGGATGGCTAGCAAATCGATGATGCCAAAGAAGCTGAAGATGAACTTGAGCTTCCTCTCGGCTAACCAAATACGGGTGACGTATTCCATGGTAAACAATGTCACCATGATGACTTCAAATATCCGTAGGCCTTGAATGGCCCAGAAGGTAAGTCAGGCCAGGTTTCGACCGCAAAGGCGATCAATGATAGGATGATGAGAGCGATGATAGTCCCATCAAACCATCGACGCACTCGGCTTTCGCGATCAACCAGCGCGGCTTTCCATTCCATGTAGTGAAAGAGTCAGACTACTCGTCGTAGTCGTGATTGGCGCTTTCCCTGTGTGAGGCGCACGGCGGTGCCGCAATACATGCACCAGAACCAACGCCAGAGGAGAATGTGAATGACCTGTCCAAACATTGGGAACCCGCCAAGAATACGGTGGGCTTTCTTGTTCTTCAGGCAGCGCCGGGAGTAGTAGAGGTGGCAGCTACAGACTCGGCATCGCATGCCGATGGCAGAGAAGAGGTAGAGTACGGCAAAGAAGAGCGTGACGCCAAAGAGGATCGCGAACTCGATGCGGTAGGCTTCCATTTCAGGGTAGAAAGGAAAGAGTCCTCCAATGATCACTGTAGCGGCCGTTAAAAGAATCGTGATGAAGGTGATCAGCGCGGTGATGTAGACTTTGAGACCATCTGGATGCTTCACACCGCGGATACGCCAGATGGGCATCCGTTTCTTGTAGGCGATTTCCTCTTCGAAAGATTCCTGTTCCGTGCCGCTGTCACGACTGGGGTCTTCGCCAATGCTGAGGGAGTGCCGGTCTAGCGGTTTCACTGTGACGCGACCACCCTTGTAGTCATCAAACGTGCGAAACGCGGGAGTGCTCGGCTTGGCGGCGACGGGCTCAGGCTTTGGTTCCGGAGCGGTTGGCTTTACTGGTGCCGGGGCGGGTTCCGGTTTGTGGGCGGGGCTCAGGCTCAGGCGTTGGAGTGGGCTCCGGTGTGCTAATGGGCTCAGGCTCCGATCTACGAGCGGTGCTGGACTGTTTGAGCGTGGGAGACTGGCGCTGGTTGTGCAGCGTGCGCGAGCGCTCTGGGTTGAGTTCTGTGGCGACGTTAGGGGCCACCTCTTCACCACGCGGGGTGAGAATGATACGCTCGCCCGTAGCTGCTGCCGCTGGGGGGGCTTCTGGGTCTCGCTTGACTCTACGGTGTCTGTCAGGGCGAGTTTCCATGGTGCCAGCTGAAGATTTCACGCCGGAGCCAGCGTAAGCCTTCTTCTTAGCTGTCTTGACGACCGCTGTGGGAATGTTGTCTAGATTCGTGCTGGGGCCACCTTCTGGTTGTTGCTCTGATAGGGTCCGTGCCTGCTCTACCCATGCCGCAATCTTCACGAGGGAAGGGAACTTCTCTGGGTAACGCCCTTCCTGAGCCGCCGCGATGAACGTGCTCTGCAAATCCGTGACATTGGCCTCAGCCAACCCTTCTAGAGTGGTGATTCCAGATGCTTTGAGAACCTCAATAGCTTCAGGTGTGAGGTGTAGGTCGGCGAAATGGTCGGACATGGTAGAAGGAAGGCCTGGAGAGGAACTAGCCTGTTAGATTAGCGAGCATTTCACGGAACTGCTCAAGTCTTTTATCCCAGTCATCGCGGCGTTGGCGATGTTCAGCCACAATCTCGGCGCTGGCCCGGTCTACAAAGTTAGCATTGCCTAACTTTTTATCGACCTTCTCTAGCTCCTTCTCGACTTTCGAGATTTCTTTCTGCAGGCGCTTGGTCTCTTCCTCGATGTCGATGAGGCCGTCCAAGGGTAAGTAGAGTTCACCCAGAGTGGTGACTGCAGCAGGCACGCCTTTCTCTGGTTGATAGTCAGGATCGATGGCAATCTCCGAGGCTCCGATGAGGAGGCAGAGAGTGCCCACTTCGCCGACGACCCAACCGTTGGCTGGCTTGAGAACGAAACGGACGCTGCGATTCGAGCCTAACTGATACTCAGCCTTCAAGTTCCGTGCCCGGCTGGTGGTTTCTTGAATGGCGGCCACGCGAGCCTGAGCTTCAGCAGCAGCGGCGGTATCCCACGGGAGGCGACCAGCAGCGATGTCTTCTGTCATGAGGAAATTTCCATCCTGACCAAAGCCTAAACGCTCCCAAAGTTCTTCCGTGAGGTGCGGCATGAAGGGATGCAAGAGCATGACGAAGCGACGGTAGACTTTGTCTAACGTTTGCAATGTCATGGCCTTTACGGCTGGATCTGCGGCATCACCTAGATCGTCCTTCACGGATTCTAAATACCAGGAGCAGAATTGCGTCCAGAAGAACTCGTAGAGATGATTGGCAATGTCGTTAAAGCGATAGTTTCCGTAGGCCGTCTCCAGCTTGTCTTCGAGCGCGTCGAGTCGGCCGAGAATGTCGTAGGCGTAGATGTTGAGTTCTGCGGGAACCACATCTGAGCTGACTTCGGTCTGCATTTGGCGGAAACGCACGGCATTCCATAGCTTTGTGGCGAAATTGCGCCCTTCCTTCATGCGATCCTCGTCATAGCGAATGTCCGTGCCGGAAGGCGCGATACGTAGCAGGCCGAAGCGCACGCCATCGGCACCGTATTCGTCTAACAAGAGCAAGCAGTCTGGCGAATTCTTAAGTGACTTGGAGAGCTTTCTGCCGCGTGCATCACGGATAAGGCCTGTCAGATAGACATTCTTGAATGGCTCCTGTCCTTCGAAGGTGTAGCTCGCCATGATCATGCGAGCGACCCAGAAGAAGATGATGTCTGGCCCGGTCACGAGATCTGTGGTCGGGAAGAATTTGGCGTGGGTGTCAGGCCGCATGGTGGCAAATGGCCAGAGCCAAGAGCTAAACCACGTGTCTAACACGTCTTCATCTTGCGTCCAATTCTCGGCGTCTGCTGGCGGTTCCGTGCCGACGTGAATGAGCTTGCGCACTTCTTCTTCATCGAGTTCGCCTAACTGAATCTCTTTCAGGCGATCTTTCGGATACCACACCGGGATGCGATGCCCCCACCAGAGTTGGCGGCTGATGCACCAGTCCTGAATGTTCTCCATCCAGTGGCCGTAAGTCTTGGTCCAACGTTCTGGACGGAAAGTGATCGCACCATTGGTGGCAGCTTCGGTAGCCTCGGGAATGCTTGGGTAGCGTAAGAACCACTGCAGGCTTAGACGTGGCTCGATAGGCACATCGGCTCTCTCACTGTAGCCAACTTCATTCTCATAAGGCTCGCGCTTGAGCAGGAGTCCCATTTCCTCAAGCTTGTCGGCCGCCTTCTCACGGGCTTCCTTGCGGTCCATGCCTTCGAAGTCAGGACCGGCATGGGAATTGAGGGTTCCGTCAGGATTGAGTACGTCGATTATTTCGAGCCCGTGTCGGATGCCAATGTCGTAGTCGGCCTTGTCATGAGCAGGCGTGACTTTGAGCACACCGGTTCCGAACTCGATATCGATGTGTTCATCCGCCACGATGGGGATCTCTTTCTTCGGGAAAGGACGCCAAACGTGTTTGCCCACGAGATGCGCGTAGCGTGGGTCCTTCGGATTCACGGCCACGCCGGAGTCGCCCATGAGGGTCTCGGGACGCGTGGTGGCTATTTCCAAATATTCGCCCGGAGATTCCACAATCTCGTAGCGCATGTAGTAGAGGAAGCCCTTGGACTTCTTCTTGATCACTTCCTCATCGGAAAGTGCGGTCTGGCTCACTGGACACCAGTTCACCATGCGTTCACCGCGGTAGATGAGGCCGTCCTTGTAAAGCTTTACGAAGACCTCGAGCACGGCCTTCACATAGTCTTCGTCTTGCGTGTAGCGCTGGCGATCCCAGTCACACGAGCAGCCGAGACGCTTGAGCTGCTTGATGATGATGCCGCCATGCTCGTCTTTCCAATTGCGGACTTCGTCGAGGAAAGCCTCGCGTCCGAGATCGCGGCGTTTCTTACCTTCCTTACGAAGTTTCTTCTCCACCACGGATTGCGTGGCGATGCCGGCATGGTCCGTTCCAGGCAACCAAAGCACTTCCTTGCCCATCATGCGGGCTCGGCGGGCGAGGACATCCTGGATCGTGTTATTGAGAACATGGCCCAAATGAAGCACGCCAGTCACGTTGGGAGGCGGGATGACGATCGAATAGGCGGGACGGTCCGACTTCTCGTCGGCGTGAAAGCACTTCGCTTCCTCCCAGCGGGAGTACCACTTAGATTCCACTTCGCTGGGTTGGTAGACTTTCGAGATCTCTTCGGCCATGGCGGGCTACTATCTTGGGAGGCACCAATTTGTAAAATCTAATTCCTCTAGGGATTGCAACCCATGCCGATTGCTCCTACTCTCCTGAGCCTAATAGTACGTACTACCTATGGTTTCTCGTCGCACCTCGTTACTTCATATCATTGTCATGGTCTTCTCCATGAGCATGGCAGGCTTTGTTAGTGCCAAGACCTTCAAATGGCAGGAGGTGAAGATCGATGGCAGGCGCTACGTTCCAGCCAGTAGTATCGCAGATTTCTATAAATTCGATAGCAAGTCGACCGAGGGAAATGTCGTCCGTTTCGTTCACAAGGATAGACGTGGGAAGATCTCGCTCACCATGACGGCGCGAGTGGGTTCGCAAACGCTCATGATGAACACGATCAAGTTCATCCTCAGCTACCCGGTCACACGGCACAAAGGGCACGTTCTCTTCTCAAGACTGGATCTCTGCAAGCTGATCGACCCCGTTCTCCGGCCGACAGCCTTGGGCAAAGGCCCGGTATTTGACACGGTGGTCATCGACCCCGGACACGGTGGCCATGACTCAGGCGCGTCCTGTGCTTTGGGTCGGGAGTCTAAGTTCGCTCTGGATACGGCAAACCACCTGAAGCGTGAGCTCGTGAAACGAGGCTACAAGGTCGTGATGACTCGCACCACGGATCGATTCATCACCTTGGGCGATCGCGTGAAATTCGCGAACCGCTACAAGAACGCCATCTTCATCAGCCTCCACTACAACTCCGGTCAATCAGCTGCCTCTGGAATCGAAACCTTTGCGCTGTCGCCTCAGGGGTCTTCTTCCACCTACACGGGCCGCCGGAGTTCGGACTATCTCAACTTTGAGGGAAATGACAACGATGGCGAGAACATCGCGCTCTCCACGGCCATTCATGCAGGCGCTATCAACAGCCTTCCTGGCACGAAAGATCGCGGCATCAAACGAGCGCGTTGGAATGTCCTCACCGGCCTCAAGATTCCCGGCACGCTTTACGAAGGCGGCTTCCTTTCAAACTCACGCGAAGCCCGCAAGATCTCGACTGAGGCCTATCGCAAGAAGATCGCACGAGCGTTAGCGGAAGGTATTTCGAATTACAAAGACGCTGTTATTAAGAAGCGCCGCCGTTAGGGGAATTAGGACTTGCCATCTTTGTTAGTCTTTCGCGGTGTGGCCCTCCATCTACCCAAGCCTCACGGGAACGGACTTTGCTATCGCGATCTTTGGAGCCTTCTGCCTGGGCTTTTCCAAGACGGGGTTTCCCGGATTGGCCATGGTCAATGTGTTGATTATGGCGGAACTCTTCGGGGCGAAGGCTTCCGTAGGGATTATCTTGCCATTGTTAGTCTTGTGCGATCTCGTCATTTACCCGCTCTATCGGAAATATGCTTCGTGGGCGCAAGTCTGGCCTTTGGTCGTGCCTACGTTGATTGGTGTGGTCTTGGGATGGCTCTTGTTGGACGCGGTGAGCAACCATGTTGCCAGGCGTTTGCTAGGCGGAATCGTCTTGTTCATGGCTCTCCTCCAACTCGGACGACAGTGGAAGTCGGCCATGCTCGCCAGCCTACCTGATGCCGTGAGCTTTCGATGGGGAAGCGGCCTCATCATCGGCATTGCCACCATGCTAGCGAACGCGGCTGGGCCAGCGTATGCGATCTATGCCCTTGTCCGTAAGCTTTCCAAGAGCGACTTTCTGGGAATCGGGGCGCGCCTCTTTCTGTTAGTCAATGTGCTCAAGCTGCCATTCAATGTGAACCTGGGAATTCTCAATAACGACTCTCTTCGTCTAGATGCCGCTCTGGCTCCTGGCATTCTCCTAGGAATCCTCGTGGGGAGGCAAGTGATCGAGCGGATCCCAGAAGCCATCTTTCAAGGGCTCCTCTACGCTTTCTCTATTGTGGCGGGTATTCGGCTGCTCTTCTTCTAGTTTCGGACAAGAAATTCAAATTTGATGTCACAGATACTCCTTAGCTTAACGGTTATTGGGTAGACATGCCATGGACGCCGACGACTTGCTTCAATCCTATGCCCGTACCGGAAACGACTCAGCTTTCACTCGATTTGTCGAGAGTTGTTCAGGGATGGTTTACGGAATTGCCCACCGGCAGCTTGGAGATCCTTGTGCGGCCGAGGAAGTGACGCAGAATGTGTTTCTTGTGGTTGCCAGGAAATCCAAATCACTTGCAGCCCGCCGAGGGATCCTCGCTTGGCTTCAACGAAGCACCATCCTCGAAGTGAAGAATCGGAAACGTCATGAGGCTTCTCGACGGCGACAACTTGAGAGGTTTACGACGCACAAGGAAACAGATGCCCAACCAGATAGTGGTGACCTACCGGACCGACTTGCATCGCTTGCTGATATCGCTTTGAGCCGTTTATCCTCACAAGATCGTCAAGTTGTCCTGCTTCGTTACTACGAAGATCGGAGTTATGGTGAGATTGGAGAGATCACTGGCAAGGAAGAGCCTGCTGTGCGCAAGCAAGTGTCGAGAGCTCTAAAGCGCATGGAGAAGTGGTGCCGTGAAGGTTGTCCGAAGGTCTCCGCAACGACTCTCGTGGCCGCACTCTCATTGATGGCAAGTGATCGTGCACCAGCAGCTTTGGTGACTACCATTTCCGCGCGTCTTGGAGCCGGATCTTGCGTTGGCCTAGCCGTGAATCTGTCCCATGTGTCAGTGTGCTCAACGCTTGCGCTAGTGAGCCTGATCGCAGTGCCACTACTGGCAGTGCAGCAACAGCGGTTGGGCCAGCTTGAGCCGGCATCGGTAGAAGTTGTGTCTCGTGAGGTCAATGGTCGGGCCAGTCTTGTCGCGATCGCGGAAACCGACAAAGACCTCAGAGAACTTCGCCCTCTGAGTGTGGATGAGGCTGTTAGAAGCCCCGCGCGTTTCGCTACTGCGCTTCTCCATGCGCATGGCTTGGAGATGAATGTGCGTGGAGAGACTGACGATGAGCCGGCCATGGCGATGATTCCACATCGTCTTGAAGAGATACTGCTGGCGCAGGTCTCTTTGTTAGATTCGAGTCAGCTTCTTCGCTTGATCGATGAAGTAGTGGGACTTAAGGGGCTCGCTAGATCAAAGAACGAGATTGCTGATTCCTTGGTCGAAATTGTCGGTAGGAGTGATCCTGAACGAGCTTTGGGACTTGCGCAGCGAGACCGTCGGCCTGAGATCCTAAAGAAGGTGCTGTTTGCTTGGTGTGAGCGCGATGTGGATTCTGCTGCGGTCTGGATTGCTAAACTGAAGAACTCCGCTTTGCAGCTTCCATTGGAGCTTGAGATCCAGATCCATTCAGCTCTGTGCCAGGCCTTGGTGCGGATGGACCCAGATCAGGCTGTTCGTCTAGCGCTTCCCTACTTGGCGAAGGACGTGACGGGCGAGTTTCGGCGCCAGTTGACCAGAAAGCTAGCCTATCATCGTGAACATGGAGCTTTCCTGACGCTAGCAACTAGTTCGTCGACTTCGGACGAAGGGCTTGAAGGGCTACTGAAAGACTATGCCGAAGATGCTTTTGGAAATATGAGCGTGAAAGCGACGGGTCAGCCTCCCGTGGAGGGGGCTCGGGCCTTGTTTGATCACCCATCCTTTCCTCCTGAGTTCCGAAACCAAGCGCTCATTGCTGCCGTGACGGAGCCGAATATGGATTTGATAGAATTCTCCTTTCCTGTAGTGATCGACTTGTCTCCTCCAGAGCTGGTGGAGTCGAACTTGCGAACGACGATTAGGTACTTTTCGAGTTGGAAGCGACTTTCGAAAGCGGAGGGCTGGCATGAGCTTGAGATCTTGGCTCCCTATCGCAATGATCTTCTCGCTGAAGCAGCGAAGGGGATTGCAAGTAGAAACCCTGACATGGCACAGGCTTGGATCAGTCAGATTCATGATGAGGCGTTGCGTCGCGAACTTTTAAAGTCGTTGGCACCATGAGATTCGACTGGTTTCATCTTCCAACAACGGTTGGTGCTGTTGGTGTCTTTGTGGGGATTGCTTTCTGGCAGGATCATCGTCTGTCTGGCTCGAAAGACGCCGGAAGCCTGGTGCTTGTTGATTCGGCGCCTGTCGTTAGTAAGGAGCAACCATTGCCGCTTGAGGGAGTGATCAGAGAGCTAGCCAAGCAGCCGGAGTCTTTGATGAGTTGGGTAACGTCTCAATCCGATGAGAGGCTGTGGCAATTGAGTGAGATGGAGCAGGGCGAAGAGGCGGAGAATGCTCTTCTCGTGAACAGGCTCATTGGCCTCGCTCGCACCAATCTCAGTTTGCGTCATCCCGCCAAGGCCATGGAGCTTGGGACAGGGAACAACTACCAGGCAATGGAAGCTTGGGGGGCTCGCGATTTCGAGGCTGCGCTGCGGTGGCTGGAAGATCATGAAGCGGCCTTTGATCGACCGAAGTTGGCCTATCGATGTGTGTGGGCAGGGCTCGCGCGAAATGATCTTAAGGCTGCACTTGCGCTGGCCGAAGAGCGAGAAGATTTGCCGAGAGCAATGTCAGTGATCGCCCGTTCAATCCAAAGTGAAGCCCAAGCGGCGATGGCCTTGAAGCAGTTTTCTCCTCACGCTATGAAGCTTCATGCCGAAGAGTCTCTTCGCTCTAGCAGTGGGCCACGTGATCTTTATGTCACCGAGATCCTAAGATCTATTGTGATGCGCCCCTTGCTAACCACTGAGGAATCTATCCGTTTGATCGATACAGGAGTACCTGACGTGTGCCGTGATCGCGTGGCGACGGACTTCTTTAGCCATCAGTTCCCTTACAATGCCACTGTCTTGCTGAGCTGGCTAGACGAACGAAGTCGTCTTGGAGGTGACATCGAATGGATTCGGCGGGCCTTTGGATCGATTGTCGGGAACACTTAGACACCGCAGTTTCATTCGCTCAGTCGCGTCGTGAGGCTCCGTGGCATGATGATGTCATGTCTACGCTCAAACCGACGTCTAGAGCGTGCGAGGCGCTAGTGAAGCAAAGTGGAGCCACAATATGTTATTTGGAAGATTACTCGAACTTCAGCCAGTCGAGGTTCATGAAGGGGCCGCCGCCTGCAGGATTGGTGAAGACGACATAGAGGTCGTGCAGACCCCCGGAATCGTTGATTGTGGTTTTCAATTCTTGCCATATTTCCCAGCCACCGGTGGCGTCGAAGGGGATCTTGGAAATGAGATCTCCGCTAGGGCTGTCTTTGCGGAGTTCGAGTATTCCGGAGGATTCTGGAGCGGCGAGGCGTGCGGTGACGGCTTTGATCTTTGCTAGGTCCACGCGCTGGTAGACGACGTGGTGCCCAGGGCTGATAGCTCCGAGGAATTGGCGGTTGCTGGCGGTCTCGCTTTCGAGGGTTTGGGTGCCTTGCTTGCTTGAGAAATGCTCGGCTTCCACGAGGCGAGAGCGAAGTCTGACTTCGGCTTTACGAGTGAGGGCAGGCATTCCGCCGCCGCCGAAGTCTGTGTAGGAGGCTTGCCAGACGGCCATGGCTCCAGCGCTGTTCTTGAGCCAATCGGGGCGTTTGGCGAGCGTGGTGCCAGTGAAGTCTTGGCTCATGCCCTCGCGCTGATTGGTGTCTTTGAGAGAGAAGATCCATCGCACCATCGAGGAGGCTTGCTGTCTGGAAAGATCGGCGTGCGGGAGCATGGGGATTTCTCCCCATACTTTGCTAGAGCCATTGATGATGCGGTTTGCGGTGGTATGGATGGCGGCTTCTTGGTCTTCTTCTTTGGCATAACGGAGGGCCACTTCTGCAAATGATGGGCCGACAACACGCCGATCGATGGCGTGACAATTGAGACAGTCACTTTTCTGAATCAGAGAGAGGCCACCGGCGTGTTGACCGTAGCCAGAGAGGTAAGCGGCTTCAGCGTTGCCTGGGGTGTCTGTTTGAAAGAGCTGGTTGAGCAGGAGATGCGTGCGCATGAGCTCGCCATTGTCCTTGGAGGAGCCGTCTTCGGCATCGTCGACCGCCACTTCGTAGGGGATGGTTTCGTCCCAATCGAAGAAGCCTCCATCGACGGGTGTTAGGAAGCGCACCTTGGGGGCATCGTTGCCCACGATGATTTGAACGGTTTCTGAAGTGGTGGAGCCTCGTGGGTCGCTCACCTTGAGCCTTACTTCGTATTCGCCAGGTTCTTCAAGAATGAAGGTTGCCTCGCGTGTGGATTGGGGGGCAAGTTCGCTGGAAAGAACCTCCCAGTGATAGTCTAAGGCATCGCCTTCATCGGGATCGCTGCTGTCGACGGCGGTGAACGTCGCGGTGAAGGGGTGTTTGCCCTCAGTGGGTGACGTCGCGGCGATCTTGGCGACGGGAGGGCGATTGCCGGGATGGTAGTCGATGCGGAGGAGACGTGCTTCGGCGTTGATCCCCCAGGTAGTGCCGTAGTCGAGGACGTAGAGGGCGCCTTCAGGGCCGATGCGCATGTCCACGGGGCGGTTCAGGGCGATTTCGGTGAGGAAGGGCTCTATAGAGACGATGTTAGATTCCTCGTCTAATTTGACGCGCTTGATGAACTTGCGTTCCCAGTCAAAGAAGATCAGCGAGCGATCAAGTTCCTCGGGAAGCTTGGTCGCGGATTCGAGCGTTGGGTCGAAATGATAGACCGGACCGGCACAAGCCGTGCGGCCGCCTTTGCCGAGCATGGGAAACTCCTTGGAGTCGGCGTAGGGGTAGTAGATCCAGGCTGGTTGTGGTTTGGGTAGGCTCTTGGAACCCGTGTTGGTGACGGAGCGATTCTCGGGTTTCTCGACGTCGTAAAGTGGCCCCGCGGTCTTCGTTTCGAAGTCCCAGTCGGCGTAGGGGAAGTTGTTTCCGATGAAGAAAGGCCATCCGAAGTTGCCAGCGGCTCGCGCCTGATTCAGTTCGTCATAGCCACGTGGACCTCTAGCGCTTTCGCCTCCGGCGTCAGGGCCGACATCTCCCCAGTAAACGTAGCCGGTGCGTTGGTCGACATTCATCCGCCAGGGATTGCGGCAACCCATGACATAGATCTCGGGCTTGCCAGAAATGGGACCATCAGCTGGGAAGAGATTGCCCTCTGGGATGGTGTAAGTGCCGTCATCTTCTGGATGAATGCGTAGGACTTTACCGCGCAAGTCATTGGTATTGCCTGCGGTGTCCTGGGCGTCGAAGACATGCTTGCCCTCGCGCTCATCGAGTGGCGCGTAGCCTCCGGAGTCGCCACCGGGATGGGTGTTGTCGCCGGTAGAGATGAACAAGTTTCCCTGCGGACCAAATTCTAACGAACCCGCATGATGACAGCAATCGTCCCGATGTGTTGGGACCTTCAGCACCACTTTCTCAGAGGCCATGTCTAGGATGTTATCGCGAAGAACGAATCGACTGACGTATTGGCCAACGAAGACTTCGGATGGAGGAGCATACATGAGGTAGATCCAGGCGTTCTCCGCGAAGTTAGGATCGAGCGTGAGCCCTATGAGACCAGCTTCCTGCTTGGCAAAGACCTCGAGTTCGGCAGCGACAGTCGTTTCCTGAGTCTGCGGGTGGTAGATGCTCAACTTGCCCTCCAGCTCGATGTAGAACACGCGTCCATCAGGAGCGACATCGAGTTCGAGAGGCCGTTGAAGATCGCTGACAAGCACGGTGCTGCTGAAGCGATTCTCCTGGAAGGGAGCCGCCATAGCCAATACCGCACTAGCGAAGAGCGCTAGAGCTGCACGCATGGGAATGTTAAGAGTTTAGGTTATTGCGTGCCGAGGCGCCTGGTGAGCGCATCTCCTTCTTCCATTCTTCAGGCTTCTCGTCCTGGATACTATCATCCTCATACTTGTCGACGAGTCCTTGAAGTTGCTTCTTTAGGTCTGCCGTGACGCCCTCGTAGCCTGGCTTGCCATAGAGATTGGTTAGCTCGTCAGGATCCTTCTCCAGGTCGTAGAGTTCCCACTCATCGCCAAAGCGATAGAAGTTCATCAGCTTGTAGCGCTTGGTCCGGATGCCGTTGTGACGCGGAATCATGTGAACACTTGGAAATTCGTAGTAGTGATAGTAGATGCTCGTGCGCCAGTCGTCTGGATTGCGGCCTTTGAGTAGTGGCACAAGAGAGCGGCCTTGCATGTCCTTGGGAATCGGTGCGTCGGCGATGTCGAGGAAAGTTTGCGCATAGTCGAGATTCTGGATCATGTGCGTGCTGCGCGAGCCGGGGATGGTCGTGCCAGGCCATTTGATCACGAAGGGCATCTTGAGAGACTCTTCATACATCCAGCGCTTGTCGTACCAACCATGGTCGCCGATGTAGAAACCCTGATCAGAGGAGTAGATCACGATGGTATCTTCCTCGAGGCCTAGCTCTTTAAGTGTGCCACGCAAGCGGCCGATGCCCTCGTCGACACCTTTGACGCAACGTAGGTAGTTCTTAGCATAACGCTGGTACTTCCAACGGACGAGATCCTTGCCGGTGAGCTTGGCTTGGTGAAAGGCTTCGTCTTTCGGGCCGTAGGCGGCGCGCCATGTTTTGAGTTGTCCTTCGGACATCCGCTTCATGTTCTGCCAAGCAGAACGGTCTTGGCGATTCTGTGAGGGCGCTTGGTTGAACTCAGGTGTGAGGTCTACGAAGAGGTCGTAATTCAGATCCATGTGGCGATCGATCTCTAGTTCTTGGTGACGAGCTGGCGGTGCATTGTCCTTCCAGTCATCAAACAAGGTCGCTGGTTCTGGAATCGTGATGTCGTCATACAGATGCAGGTGACGCATGGCTGGCATCCAACAGCGATGAGGCGCTTTGTGCTGAACCATGAGCATGAAGGGTTTATCAGTGTCGCGATCACTCGTGAGCCAATCGATCGCAGCATCAGTCACAATATCCGTGCAGTAGCCTTGCACTTGCACACGACCTTCGGGAGTGATGAGGAAGGGATTGTAGTAGTCACCTTGACCAGGGAGGACCTTCCAGTCGTCGAACCCTTGGGGTGTGCCTTTCAAATGAGACTTTCCGTAGAGTGCCGTCTGGTAGCCCTTCTTTTGAAGAATCTTGGGAAATGTCTGCTGATTCCAATCGAAGGCATTTCCGTTGTTCATGAAGCCATTCTTGTGGCTGTGCTTCCCTGACATGATCACCGCTCGGCTCGGTCCACAGATCGAGTTTGTGCAGAAGCTCTTCTCGAAAAGCATGCCCTCTTTGGCGAGCTGATCGATGTTCGGGGTCGGGTTGACCGACTTGAGGAATCCATTGTAAGCGCCAATCGCGTGCGGCGCATGATCATCCGTGAAGATGAAGAGGATATTCGGTGTCTTCGCCGAGAGAGTGGCAAGCGTGGCGAAGAGGAAACTAGTGAGAAGGATGTGCGTCCGATGCATACCTCGTCATTTAACCCCATGGTTGGAAATGGTAGCAATCCTGAAGTGGGATGGATTTGGCGCTGCTGAGATCGTGGCGTATCCTCATTCCATGGCTTCTAAGACTTCCTTGGCTAAAGACTACATTGCCCGCGTTGTTGCGGCGCGTTCGATGGAGGAAATAGAATCCCAGCTTGCGCCAGACACGGAGAATCTCCCGTTCAGAATGCCGATCAGTGCGAAAGTGACCCCAGCTCTATTGGATCGCCGCTGGGAGAGGTTGGAGAAGCCAAAAGCCCGCGAGGTGCTTCTCGATCGTGAGACGGCCTCCAGCTCGGAGGTCTACGCGAAGAATATCGAGAATTTCATCGGGACGGTGAAAGTGCCAGTAGGTGTGGCGGGGCCTTTACGGGTCAACGGGATCTTTGCTAGGGGAGATTACTTTGTCCCTCTGGCCACGACGGAGGCGGCACTGGTCGCTTCCTATGGGCGCGGGGCGGCTTTGCTAACCGCTGCAGGTGGTTGCACGTGCTTGGTGCTGAATGAGGCCGTGAGTCGCTCGCCAGCATTCGCATTCAAGACGGTCGCGGCGTCGGCAAGATTCGTCACCTGGATCTTGGAACAGATGGAGGCTTTTAAGGAAGCTGTGGGCACGACGACCTCGCATGGACGACTCGTCGATGTGGCCACGACGATCGAGGGAAATCACGTCTATCTGAATTTCGAATTTACCACGGGGGATGCTTCGGGGCAGAACATGGTGACCATTGCTACTCAAGCTATTTGCGACTTCATCATTGAGCATTCGCCTGTGTCGCCAGACTATCACTATGTGGAAGGAAACCTCTCTGGTGACAAGAAGGCGAGCGTTCAGTCCTTTACTACAGTGAGAGGAAAGAAAGTTTGTGCTGAAGTTAGGCTCTCGGCAGAACTCATTTCGAAACAACTACATACCACGCCAGCGGCGATGGTCGACTACTGGCGCATGTCTGCTATCGGTGGCGTGCTCAGTGGCACGGTGGGGATCCAAGGGCATTTCGCCAATGGGCTTGCTGCGCTATACCTTGCTTGCGGCCAAGATGTCGCCTGCGTTGCCGAGTCGGCTGTGGGGGTGACACGTTTCGAGCTGACCGAAGATGGGGGGCTCTATGCTGCTGTCACTCTGCCTAACATCATGGTGGGAACCGTGGGCGGAGGGACGGGATTACCCTCGCCGAAAGCTTGTTTGGACATCCTCGGGTTGCATGGTGCTGGGCACAGCCAAGCGCTGGCCGAGGTCTGTGTCGGGCTTCTGCTTGGAGGCGAGCTTTCGATCATTGGTGCGCTCACAGCAGGGCATTTCACCCGGGCTCACCGGAAATTGGCCCGTGAGTAAAGTATTGATTAGATCGATACTGGGAATCCGAGTATTAATTTAGGAAATGGGGTATTTCGGTCCATCCTTTGTCATGCCCGCAGAAGAAGCCATCCAAGATCCCACCAGTTTCATTGCTCGATGGTGGACCTATCAGCGCGAACGCTTTCCGATCATGGCGCACGGACTTCTGGTGTTGGCTTTCAGTAGCTCGGCGGTTTGTTTCTCGTTTCTGCTTTCCGGGCAAACGGAGCTGCCCTCGTGGCAACCGTTTGTTGTGGCGTTTGTGACCTCGTTTCTCTTCTTTCTTCAACTTCGCATTGCCGATGAGTTTAAGGATAATGAAGAGGATACGAAGTTTCGTCCATACCGGGCGGTTCCGCGTGGGCTGGTGTCTCTGCGAGAGCTTGGCGCTCTCTTCGTCTTGGGCGCTGTCATCCAGCTCGTGCTAGCATTGTGGCTGCAACCGCAGTTGCTCATCGTGCTAATAGTTGCCTGGATTTATCTAGCGCTTATGAGCAAGGAGTTCTTCGTGCGGGAATGGATCACAAAGCGCCCCATCACTTACCTTTGGACGCACATGCTGATCATGCCTTTGGTCGATCTCTATGCGACGGCCTGTCATTGGTCGCCGAGCCAAGGGTGGCCGACGAATGGTTTGATCTGGTTTCTCATTGTGAGCTTCTTCAATGGGATTGTCATTGAGATGGGGCGCAAGATTCGGGCGGCCGACCAAGAAGAGACTGGCGTGCAGACCTACACGCGTCTTTGGGGAGTCAAACGTGCTCCTTGGGTTTGGTTTGCCTTTGTTGCACTGACAGGGCTTTCGGCAGGCTATGCTTTGATTCTCATTCACTTCACCCAGGCGCTGTGGGTTCTTCTTGGACTCGTGCTCATCGCTTTCATTCAGACCTATGGCTTTGTGAGGACGTCTGAAGCTGGAGCGGCGAAGCGTTTCGAGATCATCTCCGCTGTGTGGACGCTCGTCATGTATCTTATCCTCGGTCTCATCCCTATGTTTCTCTTGTCATGAATATCTACTTTCCACAGGCGATCACAAATGAGCCAATCGGAGGCAAGGCGGCGGCTCTTTGGCGGTTACGTGAGGAGTCCTTCCGTATCCCCGAGTGGTTTGTTGTGTTGGCTGGAGCGACGAATGATGAGATTGGTGCCGCTCTTTCGAAGTTGGGAGGAGAGCGCTATGCAGTGCGCTCCTCGGCGATCGAAGAGGACGGGAGGGAGCATTCCTTTGCTGGTCAGTTTGATAGTTCCCTTAATATTCCTTCACAAGAAGTGGTGGAGAATGTCGAGAAAGTTTGGAACTCGGCGCGGAGCGCTCACATCACGGCCTACTGTCAGGAGCACCAAATTGAACTTCCCTCAGCTCCGGCTGCCATCGTCCAGCGGATGCTCGATCCCGAATCAGCAGGTGTGGCATTCAGCGCGGATCCTGTTTCAGGAAATCGTCAGCAAGCTGTCGTTTCTGCCGTGCATGGCATAGGAGATAAGCTGGTCTCCGGTGAATGTGATGCGGACACGTTTCATATCGGCAAGGATGGCAGCGTGGTGAAGAAGGCACTTTGTGATGGTGCCATCACCGATGCGCAAGCCGCTTCGGTGGCGGCTCTGGCACGTCAATGTGAGGATTTCTTTGGTGTGCCTCAAGACATCGAGTGGGCTTTCGCTGGGAATGAACTCTATCTGTTGCAGTCTCGGCCGATCACATCGCTCCGCGAGGGGACCCATCGAATCTGGGACAATAGCAACATTTCTGAAAGCTACTGCGGTGTGACTACGCCCCTGACATTCACCTTTGCTAATCGCGTTTACGCGGCGGTCTATCGCCAGTTCTGTCTGATGATGCGGGTGCCGGGCAAACGCATCGCGGCGAATGAAGGCACGTTTCAGGCCATGCTTGGCCTGCTTCGGGGGCGAGTTTATTACAACTTGGTGAGTTGGTATCGCGTGCTCGCGATGTTGCCTGGTTTCCAGGTGAACCGAGCTTTCATGGAGCAGATGATGGGCGTGAAGACGCCGATGCCTCAGGAGATTGTGGATGAGATTGTCGCAGAATCGAAGGCGAACAAGTTTGCTGATACGCTGAATCTTGTGGGGACTCTTGCTGGCCTTGTTCGGAATCAGTGCACGCTCGAGAAACAGATCAAACGCTTCTATGCGAGGCTGGATGAGACGCTTGCGGCTCCTGCGCCGCTTGAAGAGATGTCACTGGACCAGCTTGCGAAGCATTATCAGCATCTGGCGAAAGAGCTTCTTTCCAAGTGGGATGCGCCGCTCGTGAATGACTTCTTTGCCATGATCTTCTTCGGTGTCTTGGGGAAACTGTGTGGTGGAGTTCCCCCAAGAAAGTGGACACGGATCAGACAGATCGCTCTGTTAGTTTAGGTGTGTTTTTTGAGTTTGGAAGTGCTGATTGAGGAAAGTTTCGGGCGAGACGTTTCCCAGTGAGCTATGGCGCCGTTTGTCGTTATAGAAGACTTCTAGGTAGTCGAAGATGGTTCTCCGAGCTTCGACTTTGGTATCGAAGCAACAGTCTTCAGGGAAGCTCTCCCGTTTGAGGCTCGCGAAGAAGCTTTCGTTGGCAGCATTGTCATAACAGTAGCCTTTCGCGCTCATGCTCTGAGGCAGGCCATAGAGAGCTATGAGCTTTCGAAACTCTTTGCTGGTGTATTGGCAGCCGCGATCAGAGTGAAAGAGGGGGCGACTGCCTAGAGGTAAGTTGGACATGGCTTTGGCTAGAGCGCTGGTGACGAGGACGGTGTGCATGGTTTCGGCAACACTCCACCCAACGACTGCTCGACTGTAGAGATCGATCACGACGGCGAGATAGAGCCATCCTTCTCGTGTTGCGACATAGGTGATATCACTGACACAGACTTGGCCTGGTGCGGAAGGCGGATTGGTGTTTGCTAGTATGTTTGGAGAGGCCTTCTGAGTAGGATCTTGAGTGGTTGTCTTCGGGCGAAAGGCGGCCTTGTAGCGGGCCTGGAGGCCGTTCTTCGCCATGAGGCGAGCCACGCGATTCTCTGAGCACGAGAGCCCATGTTCTTCCTTGAGTTCAGTGGTCATCCGCGGGCTTCCATAGACTTTGAGGTGGCGGTCTTCATGGATCTCTTTGATCTTGGAGACGATGATCTCGTTCTCCTGTGCTCGTTTTGAAGGTGGGCGTTTTCTGCCAGCGTAGTAGCTGCTTTTGGATAGATCGAAGGCCTCGCAAAGTTCAGTCACCTGGTAGCCTTCTTCCCGCATTTCATTGATCATCGCAAGCCTAGCTGCGGGTCCTCCGCTAGGATGCTGGCGGCCTTTTTTGGCTCTCCGTCAAGTTTGCTGGATGGAGAGCTGCCGAAATTTCAGCCAGGCGTAGTCCATGTTAGTGATTCCGCAGGCTCGATGCACCACTCTTGAAACAAGGTTGTTGAATCCTTCAATCTTTCCCGACGTGATGCGGTGCTTGCAGAATGCCACGATCTTGTCGGCTCCCTTGCGAAAGCCCTTGGCCAACCTTTTGAAAGGAGTCAGCTCGCTCGCCTCCGCCATGTCGCACCACTGCTCAAGAGCCTTCCTAGCACTACCCGTGTAGCTGTAGGTGTGCACCACTCGAAACTGTTCTTTCAGATAATGGGCTGTTGCGATGTCCTCATTGATCTCTTGGATGGCTGCCAGTTTTTCACTGCCTTTGTCATCAAGGTTCTCCTCGTTTGCTAACAAGATGAATCGATTTCCTTTGATGAAGGGCTTGTCTTCTTCGCTCGCCTTTCTCCATTCTTGCCGACGGACTTCATCAACGGCGGCGTTGAGATTGAGGCGCAAGTGAAAACGATCATAGACGACCGCAGCCCCAGGAATCTGCTCGCTCAAGACGCTTTGATACGAGCCTGCGCGGTCGATACAGGCAGCCTCAATCGACTCTCTCTGTCTTTCCGTTAGCTTTTCAAAGAAGGACTCCAAGCTTGCCTTCTTCTTACCTTCCGCCATGTGCAAGAGCTCACCGGTCTCGCCATTGAGAACAAGGGTCACGTAGCCATGCCTTCGACGAACCGATTTCTCGTCGATGATGATCACGCGCAAGTCATCAAGGTTGGGTTCCGGTAGATCTTCTTTGAGAACAGCCATATCATAGCGGCGAACGGTTGATTCTCCGAGGCTCATCATCTCAGCAACAGCAGTCACTGGGGCATACCTTGCCATTTCGCTAACCCTTCTCATCAATCGCCAGGTGGCATCTTTCGTAGGATGGACTTCCTTCGGGCGAGTCGTAAAGAAGAACTGACACTTTCGACAGTGGCCTTGAACTACGGGGAAATTCAAATAGACGATGAGACCACTTGCCACAGGAAGATCTGCCACAGATTGTCGCAGACAGCGGTGCTTTGGGAGGCGGTTTCCACAGTTCGGGCAACGGGGCCCACAGCGACCATCGAACTCAAGGTTTACTTGCGCCCCAATCTTCTGGCAGCTAATCTTGTCGACGACATACCCGTCGAAATCGTATAAGGCTTTGATGTTCAGGACTTTCACAACCCTGACCTCAAGCTGATCTTGGCGGGTTTGTCACCTATTCTGTTAGGAATTCATCCAGCAAACTTGACGGAGAGCCAAAGATTTGCCATCGAAGTCACCGACAAAGTATTGGCAACCCGAGCCTCCCGCTGCCGCGCCACCACCGATATTGAGAATGATGACCCATTTCTTCTCGTCAGAGCCTTCAACCGGCAGCTCAAAGAGATCCGGGCATTCCCAGACACCCTTCGTGCATCCGTGAGGGCCAAAGTCACTGAGCTTGGTCCAGTCCTTCAGATTCGCCGAACCATACAGTCGAAGCTTGCTCTCTTTGGAGAGGGTCACAATCATCACCCACTGATTGGTCCCCTCATGCCAGAACACCTTGGGATCGCGAAAGTCAGCGTAACCGATATCGATGACGGGATTCTCAGCATACTTGGTCCACGTGCGGCCCTTGTCATTGCTATAGGCGATGCGTTGATCTTGGAGTTTCTTATCGGTGTGATGACCGGTGTAGATAGCCACCATCGGGGGCTTGCCATCCTTGCCGAATCCACTGGTGTTCTTCCAATCGACTACGGCGCTTCCGGAGAAGATCATGACATTGTTCTCTTCCGCCAAGGCTAGAGGCAAGTGTTCCCAATGCACCATGTCCTGACTCACCGCGTGTCCCCAACTCATGTGGCCCCATTTGTCACCGAAGGGGTTGTATTGATAGAATAGGTGATACTCGCCCTCGTAATACACCATGCCGTTAGGATCATTCATCCAGTTCTTGGCTGGCGTGAAATGGAACTGCGGGCGGTGGGGCTCGGTGTAGTTAGGCCCGTCTTGCGCGAGCAAGGTCGAGGCGGTTAGTAGTAGGCAAGCGAGTAGTCTCATAAAATTCAGGCAGCAGGTTGGAAGTATTGGCAAAGATTGACGGGGATAGGAGGCGTCGCCCCCTCACAGGTGCATACGAATCGAGCGATCTCGTTCGCGTACTCATTGATCTGATCAAGCGGAAGCTTGGCAAGCAAGCCCATAACAAAGGCGGCTAGGAAGGAATCTCCTGCGCCGATGGTGTCGCGCACTTCAACCGGACGGCTTTCGGCGAAGGACCATCCGCCATTGGCGAAGAGATGGCTCCCGCTTTCGCCACAGGTCAGCGCGGCGGCCTTTAGCTCAAAGGTATCTACCACCGTGCTCAGGCGTGTTCGGTCATCCGATCCGGCGATTCCAAGAAGATCACAGATCACCGGCAACTCGTCTTCATTCAGCTTGACCACGGTGACCAGGTCTAACGAAGTCCGTAAGACGGACGCGTCATAGTAACTTTGACGGAAATTCACATCGAACACCTTCAAGGCAGACGCTGGAGCCGAGGCTAACAAGGACTGAATCGCCGCGCGCGACACCTCATGGCGTTGCGCTAGCGTGCCAAAGCAGACCGCATCCGTCTTCGCGACGACTTCTATAGCTGCTGGTGTCGGGCGCAGATGATCCCAGGCCATGTTTTCATGAATGATGTAGTTAGGCTGACCATCGCCCGCCATCTCGATGGTCACTGTGCCAGTCGCGTGCTCAGCATCACGGCTCACCGTATCCACCTGGAAACCGCGTTGCTGCAGCGCTCCGAGGATCTCATCTCCGAGCGCATCCTCACCCACCGCCGTGACAATGCTGGCCTCAGCGCCAAGCGCCATCGCATGGCACGCAAAGTTGCCAGGAGCACCACCCAGACGTTTCCCGTCGGGCAGCATGTCCCAGAGCACTTCGCCAATGCCTACGACACGATCTTTCATTTGCTGACTCCTAACGTCTTCTCCATCTCTTCTAACGGAACGCCTTTGGTTTCAGGCACCATCAGTTTCACCCAGATCAGTTGTAGAACCATCATCCCACAGAAGAAGAGGAACACGGCTCCCGCAGGAAACTTGGTCACGACGATTGGGAAGAGGTAAGTCAGCGTGGCGGCAAAGACCCAGTGCGTGGCACTGCCTAACGACTGCCCAGGCGCACGAAATTTGTCAGGGAAGATTTCTGAGATAAAGACCCAGATCACCGCTCCCTGACCCACCGCATGGGCGGCGATGAAGGCAAAGATGCACGCTGGCACAATGGCGAAATGCTCCGTAAAGAAAGCCCACGAGCAAAGCCCTAACGATAAGATGTAGCCAAAGGAACCGATGTAGAGCAGCGTCCGTCTTCCCAAGCGATCGATGAGCCAAAGCCCCACGAAAGTGAAGATCAGATTGGTCACGCCAATCCCTACGGACTGCAACAGCGCCGCTTTCTCGCCTAAGCCAGTCATTTCAAAGATCCTCGGCGCGAAGTAGAGAATCGCATTGATCCCCGAGAGCTGATTGAAGAAGGCGATGAAGAACGCCAGGAGAATCGGCACTTTCAAGCGGCCGCTCCAGAAGCCTGCCGAAGTCGTCTGGACATTGGCGGCTTGTTCGATCGCATCCGCACGAGTAGCTAGCGTTTCGTCGTTTGCCTCCGGATCGATCATCCCTAACACCTTCACGCCCTGACTGCGGTCACCCTTCTTGGCAATGAGCCACCTCGGGCTCTCTGGCAGACCGAAACACATGACCGCATAGATCACCGCAGGAATGGCTTCGATGCCTAACATCCAGCGCCAATCACTTTCACCCGTGCCGCCGATGAGTGCGTTTGATAGGAAAGCGATGAGGATTCCGAAGACGATATTGAACTGAAACATGCCCGCCAAGCGGCCGCGCTTCTCGGGTGGCGCGATCTCCGAGATGTAGAGCGGGGCGACCACTGTCGAGATCCCCACACCAAGCCCGCCGATGAAGCGAGCAATGATGAAGGAGTAGACATCATTGGCCAGCGCCGACCAAATGGCCGAGACAAAGTAGAGAATCCCGATCGAAATGAGCGTCTTCCTTCGGCCAAAGCGATCTGTGGGCCAACCACCGATGAGTGACCCTAACACCGTCCCCCAAAGAGCCGCCGACATGGCCCAGCCATGCATGCTGCCACTCAGGCCCCACAAGGCCTGGATCTTCTGCTCAGCACCAGAAATGACAACGGTATCAAAACCGAAGAGGAACCCGGCAAGCGCGGACGTGATGGACCAGAAGAAGAGGCGATTCATGAGTAGTAGACCTTGCCGTATAGCAAGGCGCACTCATGCTGTCAGTATCATCTTATCAAATAGGTAAGATTCTTGTCATGACAGCTTTACAGCTTGGCCTTGACTGGCACTAGTTTCCCATGCCCGCCAAACACGAAGAAATTTCGGACCTCCTTCGCGACGAGATTCTATCCGGGCGCTATGGCTCTGAAGGCAGGCTTCCCAGTGAGGCACAGCTCGTGAAGAGGTTCGAGGTCTCTCGCCCCACCATCGGGAGGGCACTCCGCACGCTGACTGATGAAGGGATCATGGAGCGAAGGGCGGGCTCTGGCAGCTTTGTTAAGGCGACGGAAGGAGGCAAGGAGTCGAAGTCAAAGCGCATCTTTGCGCTGATGATGCCCGACTTTGGCAACACCGAGATCTTTCAACTCATCTCAGGGGAGATTGCTAGTCTCGCGCGCGTTCATGACTACAGTGTGATGTGGAGCGGCTCGGCCCAGCCACATTTCGACACCGATCTCAGCATGGCCCATGCCGAAGAGCTTTGCCGGCAGTTCATTGCTAGTGGCGTCTCGGGAGTCTTCCTGACCCCTTACGAATTGGTGGCTGAACGCGAAGAGGTGAACCAGTGGTTGGTTGTCAATCTCAAGCGAGCCGGGATTCCTGTCGTTCTCATCGACCGAGATCTGAAACAATTTCCCCTGCGCAGTGAGTTTGATGTCGTGGGCGTCGACAACATCCAAGGCGGTTACTTGTTAGGTGAACATCTCATCAAGTTAGGCTGCCACAAGCTCCGATTCGTCGCTCCCCCGCATTCAGCCCCGAGCGTCAATGCGCGTTGTGCCGGCGTGCGTGAGGCTCTCCTGCGTCATGAGAAACCCGTTTCTCAGAATCTTCACGCCACCGGTGACCTCAGCGATCCCAAATTCGTTCGCCAGCTCATGAAAGATCGCCCAGACGCCTTCATCTGCGCCAATGATCATACCGCCGCCCAACTTCTTCAAACACTCGCTCGTTGCAGTGTGAGTGTCCCGGGCACCGTGCGCGTTGTGGGCTTCGACGACGTGAAGTTCGCCACGCTCATGAACCCCTCTCTCACCACGATCCAGCAGCCCTGCCAAGAGATCGCCCAAGCGGCCTTTCGCGCCATGCTAGAACGCCAAACAGATCCCGCCCTTCCAGGAAGACAGCTCACGCTCGCGCCTAGGTTGATTGTCCGGGATAGCTGTGGTGCCTACGCTTCTACCTAAGACTCGTTTATTCCTTCATTGCCGCTAGAAGCTTCCCAAGAATGGCTTGTCGTTCATGACCATCCTTGGATTTCTCCAAGCGGTTGGTGAGCTGAAGGAGAAGCTGTGCGTAGTCGTTGTGCCAGTCATTCTTGAGGGCGGGATCGTCGACGACATGGCCACTGCGGCCTTTGGATTTCACGCCGCTGGCGACGAGTTCGAAGGACTCGTCAAAGGCGGGAAGATGGATCTTCTCTTTGGGAATGCCTTTCTCGTCTAACAGTTCACGTAGAGCACCGCGGGCATCGTCTTCGCCATGGTTGAGGAAGAGGCCTCCGACGACGGGGGCTCGCTCTACAATCCAATCGATGAGTTCGGTGCGATCTGCGTGAGCCGAGTAGTTGCCTAGTCGACGAATGTTAGCTTTGATCTTGAAGAGTTCGCCGTGGATTTTCACATCCTCTGCACCGCTGGTGATGATGTGGCCGAGCGTTCCAGGAGACTGGTAACCGACAAAGAGGACGGTGCACTCTTCCCGCCAGATGTTGGCTTTGAGGTGGTGTTGAATGCGTCCGGCATCGCACATGCCGCTGGCCGAGATGATGATGGCACCTTTCTTGATCCGATTGACGGCTTTGCTTTCATCGACGGATTCGACCATGCGAAACCTTTCGTGACGGAAGAGTTCGGATGGGTCTACGGCGATGTCTTCTAAAGCGGCGACATGTTTCATGAAGACCTTGGTCACTTTGCGTGCCAGCGGTGAGTCTAGATAGACGTCAGCTTCTGGGATTTCTCCATTGGCTATCAACACGCCGATGTCATGGATGAGTTCTTGGCTACGTTCTACTGCGAAGGATGGGATGACGACGTTGCCACCGCGTTCGATGCCAGCGACGAGTTCGTCGCGGAGGGCATTGCGGCGATTCACGAGGGTGTAATCGTCGCGGTCGCGATTGCCATAGGTGCTTTCACAGACAATGTAGTCGAAGCCTTCAGGTGCCTCTGGCTCTGGGTGAAAGACTTTCTCTTCTGGACCGATGTCTCCGGAGAAGAGCATGCGGAGAGGGGCGTCACTGCCACTTTCTTCAAGTTTGAGTTCGGCGGATGCAGAGCCGAGGATGTGACCGGCATTCCAGAACCGAGCGCTCACGCCGGGCTTGGGTTCAAACCATTCTTCGTAATCGACTGCTTTGAGTAGACTGAGTGTCTTCTCGGCATCTTCGACGACGTAGAGAGGCTCTACGAGCGCTTGGCCACGGCGTTTCTTCTTCTTGTTGAGCCGTTCCGTATTGGAAACCTGAATGGAGGCTCCATCGAGGAGCATGAATTCTAACAAATCAACCGTGGAGCTGGTGGCGTAGATGGGGCCATTGAAACCGTGCTTCACAAGCTTGGGCAATAGACCGGAGTGGTCGATGTGTGCGTGAGTGAGAATGAGGAACTCCACATCCTTAGGATCGAAGGAGTAGGGCTCGTAATTGAGCTTTTGAGTGGTCTTGTTTCCCTGAAACAAGCCGCAATCAATCATGAACTGAGCTTTGTCAGTCGTGATGTGAGAACAAGATCCGGTCACTGTACCGGCCGCACCGCAGAACTTTAGAGTCGCCATTTGGGGGGACTCTAGAGCCCATTGAAGGGGGCGTCTAGCCTCTAATCGGTGAGGTGAGACAGGGCGACGGCGACACTGGTGGCCGCATTGAGGGAATCGACGCCATTTGCCATGGGAATCTTCACTGCGTGGTGGCAGCAATCTAACCAAGTGTCATTGAGTCCGTGGTCTTCAGGTCCGACGATGAGGGCGACCTTCTTGTTCTTTGAGTTGAAGTCAGGTAGGGGAATGGCGTCTTTGGTCAAGGCGAGCGCCACGAGCTGGATGCTGGAATGCTCGCTGAGCCAGCGGATGTCTTCGTCGAGGGAGGGGCTAGAAATGACCGGAATGCGAAAGACGGAGCCGGTCGAGGTGCGGATGGCTTTGCGGTACCATGGTGACGCTCCTGACGTGCTGGTGATGACGGCGCCTGCGCCGAGTGCGGCTGCGTTTCGAATAAGCGCACCGACATTGCTAGGATCTGCAAGAAGTGGAGCGATGACCCAGGGGCGTGAGTCTGTGAGGAAATGAGGGTGCTCTGTTAGCCAATCTCGCAGAGGTCGAGCTGCTGGCTTCTCTGCTGCGGCGAGAACGCCTCGGTGAAAGTGAAAGCCAAGCAGGGTATCGGCCTCTGATTGCGTGACACGGATGAGGGGAATATCTTCGGGGATCTCGGCAGCGAAGTCTTCATGTTGGCCTTCCACGATCAAGATAGAATGCACCTCGAACGACTTGCTCAAGAGCACTTCAACAAGCCAGCGGCCCTCGCAGATAAACCATGGGGAAGTGCGGTAGTTGTCTTGGTTCTGATAGACTTGTAGAAGGCTCTCTCGCTCGGTCATGGTTTACGAGCGATTGCTCTGGCGAAGATGAGAGTGTATTTGTGCAGATTGGATCCGTCCTGAGCGCGGTCTGAATGGAGCCCCAAGAGCGAGTACGCGCCGTTTGGAATGGTCACCTCTGTGGATAGGCTCTGTGAAGCGAAGATCGGTAGTTTCACTTTGGCAAGGCCTTGGCCGGAGTATTTCACGCCGATATGCGAGATCTTCTTTGGGTTTAGTGTGAGGCTGATAGTATCATTGTCCGTATTCCAGTTTCCATGGCCTTCCACTAAGAATCCGTCCGGTCGCATCTCCATGGTGGTACTATGTGCTGGGGTGGCTAGGCGCGCGTCTTCAGGGATGAGGCCGGTTACTGATTGAGGTAATCTTGGCGGATCGAATTCAACGCCGTAGATTCGTTCATGGCCTGAACGCACTCGACTCTTCATGCCATCTTTGTTGATGGAGATGGCGGTTTCACTGATCTCAGCGCTGCCAGCATCGATCAGCGAAGCGATGGTTTCCCGAAGCGAGGTGGCATCTGTGATGACTTGCTCTCGCAGAAGTCCAGGAATGGCATCTTCTGGTAAGCTGATCGCTTCGACAAGAATCTCC
Organism: Caprella mutica; assembly: GCA_947561585.1. NCBI lineage: Eukaryota > Metazoa > Arthropoda > Malacostraca > Amphipoda > Caprellidae > Caprella > Caprella mutica. The sequence continues at coordinate 138,254 of CANNZV010001291.1, read as the reverse complement.
ACATTGCTTGCGTGATTCTGTGGATCGTCGATGGGGGAGGTGTTCAATGGTAGGTAGGTGGACCTGACGAAGGCCAGAATTCTCTGGGGTGAATTGGCTTCCTTTGGTGTGAGCACGCCTACGAGTGTGTCTTCACCATTCTTTGTGAGGTGGACACCTGAGACGGATTTGGAATGAAAGCGTGGCCAGGTGAGCTGTGATTCATACTGACCTTGGTCGTCATTGCCGGCGTGGATCGTTTGTTCGAGACTAAGGGATAGTTCAATCTCTTGTGGATTGTCGGTGCCGTTCGGCGTGGCCTTGATACTTAGGCCGACGTTTCGTGTTTGGAAGGCCGTTGGGTTGGCTGGTGTGCGTATCTGATCGCCGTCGTTTATCGGACCAACGAGGGTCTTGAGCGTCTCGGGGGGATCATACTCGGTCGGATAGATCACTTCGATGATGGAGTCGACCTGAGTTTGTATTCCCAAGCTTGTGAAGACAAAGGCGAGCTCCTCGATCTTGGCTGTGCCGTTCTTGAGCATGGGCGTCAATCGTGCTCGGGCCGGCTTTTCGTGATCCTGGGCAGCTAGCTCAAAGGCGGCTTGAGCTTCTAGGCTGATCAGCTCAATCGATATGCCGACTTGGCGATCGTTCTGAGCGTGTGCCTGTGTGAGGCAGATAAGGGTGAAGAGGAGAGAGCGTTTCATGGATGTGTGTTATTTAACGACTGCACGAACGAAGGTTAAGGTATAGCGGTGAAGGTTTGCGCCGTCCTTGGTGCGGCTGGAGGTGATACTGAGCAAGGAGTGATCTCCGGCAAGGATGGATGCGTTGGTGGCAAGACGTTGAGAAGAGAATAGAGGCATAGCCACCTGGGAGAGCCCTTGGCCATAAGTGACTTGGCCGAGGTCCTTGGTCTCAGAAATGGCAGCACTGAGATCGATGATATGGTTGTAAGGGCCGACCTGAGCGTCGAATTCGAATTCAAAGCCGTCCGAGCGAGTTTCGTGTGATGAGTAGACGGTTGGGGTGGCTAGGCGCATTCCTAAGTTGATGTCGCCCTCCACTGATCGAGTTAGTTCCGGACCACTCATTTCGACGGCATAGATTCGTTCGTTACCATACCGAGCGATTCCCTTCTCGGCGCTCTTGGCTGATACGTGTCGGGCTTCTTTCACAGTAGCTCGTCCGTTCTTGATGAGGGGTTCAATAGCTTCTCTCATTGCTGTGGCGTCGGCGATCTTGCGCAGCTTCAGTAGTTCAAAGATCTCGCTCTCTCGAACCTCGATGGCTTCTAAGAGTAAAGTGGCACCGGCGTCGTTGCGCACGGGAGTGCCAGCGAACGTATCTTGATTGCCGTCAAATCCAGCAAATGGATCATCTCTTTCTGTTCGCTGTTGTGGAGGACGTTTCTCCGTCGTGAGCGTCTTGTTAGGAAACCACAAGGCCATGGCTTTCTCTGTCGTTGTGACTGGCAAGATCTTCGTCTGCACGAAGGCGAGGATCCTTCGGGGTGAGGTTGTTGTCTTTGGGGCTAGCATCCCGACCAGTGCTGTTTTTCCGTTGGCTATGAACAGGTTGTTGGAGATCTGCTTGGAATGGAAGCGGGGCCAAGTTATCGTGGCTTCCAATTGACCGTTGGTATCGTCGCCTGTGTGCTCTGTCTGTTCGACGACAAGATCGATTTCTACCAATTTGCGGCCTGGGCCTACTTGTGGAGTGACTTTCAAAGTCAGTCCGAGATTGCGGGTTTGATAGGAGGTTGGAGCGGCGGGTATCCTGATCTGATTCGTTGCTATGATGGGACCTTCGAGCGCCCGAACGATTTTAGGAAGTTGGTAATCCGTGGCGTAGATCATCTCGACGATGGACTCGACCTGAGCCTGAGAGCCTGACCAGGTGATCAGGTAGGCGATCTCTTCAACTTTGGCGGAGCCATCGGCGAGCATCGGGTTGAGCGCCTCCTTCGCTGGGTTCTTGTGGTCATTCGCTGCCAGTGTGTGCGCGGTTTCTGTATCCGTGCTGATGAACTCTACGAGAACGCCCACTTGGGGAGGCATCGCGTTCGCAATGTCGTCAATGGTCACCGTATCCTGCGCTAAGCAGAGTGACAGGGCTACGAACCCGCTGCAGATGATAGCAATCTCGTTCATCAAGTGAATGCTGACCCGGCTGCTGAATCAATAATAAATTAGCGCAATCGTGTGGGCTGTTTAGAAATGCCTGGTCAGGATGCTGGGGCTTCCCTAGATTTATGCTATGGATCGGTTGTTGCTAGGATGTCTTGTCGCGTACGTTGTATTTGGGAGTCAACCTGCCGTGTTTGGGCAGGAGTATTCTGATATTCGAATCAATGAGTTTTTAGCGAAGGGGACGGATGATGCGAGTCCTCCGGGTGAGTGGGTGGAGTTGTTTAATGGAGCGAAGGGGAAGCAGGATCTTTCCGGGAAACTAACGGTATAACCCTAAGGGCTTTTGATCATGATAGCGGCGAACGATGATCGCTGCCTTGTCGGCCAGGGGCGGCACGATCGAAGTAGGCAGGACCTTCTTCGGGATCGTGTAAACCGTAAATCTAGCTGACTGGGATTTCTTCGCCGCCAAGGCTAGAGGGTGACTCTGCCGGCGGTTCTTGATCGGACGGAGGTTGTGGAGCTCTTCTCTGGTGCCGAATCATCGCGCAGAGGGAGACGAATAGAACGAGGACGATGATCTTTCTCCAATGACGATCCAAAGTTCCCATGATTCTAGGCTAACGCTTGCTGTCGATGGAGCAACCGGCTTCACCTCTGTTGCCGAAGTCGACTAGGGGCTGGGAGGGATTGTCTGCTTTCGGAAAGTGAGAGTCCGAAAGATTTAGCTAGGAAGGCCGTCGCGTGGTTCTGTCTGAGTGATCGGGAGACGCTGAGCGAGGATGTTCTCAGAGTGCCAAACGATATGGAGATCTTGGAGGGGCGCATTCGCCAGAGGGATCCCTTTCGCTTTGTCACTCAACTTGGATGGCATGTCGAAGCTCAAGCAGCAGGCACCTAGGTCGAGATGCATTTCCAATTCTTCAAGATTGGTGTGTGTGTCGACGATTGGAAAGTTGGTTGCCAGGTTGCTGATGTGACTCGTGAGCTTGTTGGTGAGCTGAGGAAATTGATTTGGGCAAGGTGTGCAGCAGATCTGTCCGATGAAGTCGCTGACAGAGCAGACGGAGAGATCGGCGAGACTGTGAGTCTGTTTCACTAATACGAGGATCGGGACAGAAACGAATGGGGCGGAGACTAGCTGTGGCCCGGTTGGTGGGTCGAGGAAAAGCCCCAAGTCGACTCTGCGGTCTGCAATCGCTTGCTCGAGATCAATTTCCGCTCTGTTCTCTAAGCATACTTTGTCAGGGAACGTGCGGGATAGCTCATTGATGGCTGTCTGAGCGGTCAATCCTCCGAGAGTGAAAGGGCTTCCGCCAACTCGGATTCCTGGTGACTGGTCGAATGCCAGAATTCTGGAACCGGGGAGGGGCTGTGTTGGGAAATCTCCGCGCAATGAGGGCTGCCGTGAGCCTGAATTAGAGGGGACTGAATCAGAAGAGGCTGTTAGGCGCTGGTGTGCGACGATGGGTAGAATTGTGCTCGGATAGCCAATCATTCCCTTAGATTACACTATCGGGCTATGGACGCTAGAGGGGAGCGAGCTTTGCTGCAGGTAGGGGATTGCCTTGGGCCCTTGTCAGATGCCTTGGTGGTAGTGTTATTAGGTGCGTTCGCTCAGTGTGAGTTCAGCTGGCGAACTGACTTGTGGACCAGTAGCGGCTTACCCGTTTGAATAGCTCTACTGTATCCATAAAGTCGCTTGGCTTTGCCATAAAGCCCGCTGCCCCTCTTTCGAACGCTGCTTGCCGGTCGGTAGGTTCCTCAGAGGAGCTGTATATGATCACGGGAATGCTACAAAAGGCGGAGTGACTTTTAACTTGTTCGAGCAGTTCAAGCCCGTTCATGCGAGGCATGCGGATGTCGACGATCATAATGCAAGGCAGCTCCTTGCCGCTTGATAGCTGTTCGATTGCATCTTCACCACATTTCGCGACGAGGAGCTCATTCTCGAGCTTCAGATGTTTGAAGGCGCGACGTGCGACCATTGTGTCCACGCGGTCATCTTCGACGAGAAGGATGGGCGCAGTGGCTGACTTCATTGGTTGATTCAGGCCTGCTCCCTCGACCCATCGGACGGCCTTTGTGTAAAGTTCGTGGCTGGTCGCGGTGTTGAGCTTCTCTCTAACATGAGCCTTGTGTGCTTCTACGGTCTTCACACTGAGGTGGAGTTCTTCAGCGATCTGGCGGGTGTCTTTGCCCTTGCCGATAAGGCGAAAGATCTCCAGTTGTCGAGTAGTCAGACCTGCGAGTGGATCCAAGCTGTTTGGACCGCTTTGGCGGAGGCAGCTGGCTAGGACTTGATCGGAAACTTGAGGGCTCAGATACAAATCCCCGTTGAGGACTTGCGTGATGGCCTGTTGAAGCTGCTGCTCGTCTGCAGTCTTCATGAGATAGCCGCCGACACCAGCTCGTATGAAATGTTCAGCATACTCACACTCGTCAGCATTGCTAAAGACCAGAATTCGCAGGTCAGGCATCAGTGTTAGTAGATCCTTCACGAGTTCAGTCCCCCGGGAAGATTTATCAAAGTCGACAATCAAGAGCTCTGCGTCTTGGACTTCAGGAGCAGAGATCAATTGGCGGAAATCATGAGTCTCAAAGATGACATCGCCCAGCTGAAGCCGATGTATCCACTGCTTTAGTCCGTTCAGGAAGATCGGAGAATGGTCTGCTAACGCGATTTTAGTGTTCATGAGAAGAATTATAACAATACCATTGATGGGTAGTGATCGGCAAGGCCCAAAGGGTTACGGGAATTATAAGGTGAGGGCATTGGCTATGGGGGTAGTCAATTGCCTTAGGCTGTCAGTTTGGGCGGTGATTGATGGCGATTGTGTTTCGGCAAGGTGAAGTAAAAGACCGCTCCAGATCCGAGTTCCGACTCTACCCATATGGTTCCTCCCAAGTGCTTTATTAGGCGTTGGGCCACTGCCAACCCCAATCCTGTGCCAGACTCTTCACTGTCTTTCAGCGTTTCAAACAGTTCAAATATCTTCTTCTGGTGTCGCTTCGCAATTCCAGGGCCGTTGTCAGCTACAGAGATTGTCCAGTGGTCTTGCGTCTCGGTGATGGCGATGGCGACGTCTCCGTCTTCCTGAGTTTCTATCGCCGTAAAAGCGTTGGTCAAAAGGTTCTGCAGAATTTGGGTCAGTAAGGAGCTGTCCGCCATGATGACCAGAGGTTCTCCGATGAATCGGTGTTTTACCTTGTTTGGTATGGTGAGGGCATCCAGTAAATTCTCAGTGAACTGTTCCATGTGAATGGCCACGGGAGTTGAGTTGGTCGCACGTGCCCGCGCGAATGTTAGCATCCCCTCAACGTAGCTCGACATTCTAGAAATACGTTCCTTCATGAGGAGTGTCCATTCCCGCCCTTCCTCAATATCTTTGTATTCCAGCGCTAACATATCCGCGAGTTGGTAGACATTGCGAAGTGGCGATCTGAGATCGTGAGCGACGATGTAGGTCAACTGTTCGAGTTCTTCGTTCGCTTCGGTGAGCTGATCTAGCATCGTCTCTTGTATCTGTAGCTGCTTCTTTCTGTTGATGGCGTTGGTGATCAATAGGGCCATAATCACCAAGGCCATGCAGCCAGCAGCACATCCTACCATGTAGCGAAACCACTGCTGCTCGTATAGGAATAAGGTCGCTTCAACTTGAATGGTTTTAATAGCTGATTCGTTGAGGTCGGAGTCGAAAGCTTGCACTTCGATGGTGTAGCTCCCTGGTGTTTCCGGGGTCCATTGAAACTGTGTTCCGGTGACATCATTCCATTCATTTTTCCCTTGAATACGGTATCTGAATTGCTGCTCTAAGTAGTCATCCATGGCGGCCAGACTGATGCTCATCGGCGCTCTGGCATGGGCGCTTACATTTTCTAATTCTGGTTCGTTTATGAACAGGATTGGCGGTTCGGATCCTAGAGTGTAAGAGGCTAATCCCGATGATGTGGCCATCCAGAGTTTGGAGCTATCGTGATCGAAAGCGATGTCGTTGACGGCGGCTCCGGCGAGGATTGCGGGATGATTGATCTTTGCCCAGCGTTCATCTCTATGAAGATAGACTCCATGCAGCCGGGATGAGGCGCAGAATGCTTGGTCGTCAATAGGCACGAGATCGGTGATGACTGCTGTCCCGAACGGAGTTGTCATTCGATAATAGGATCGCTCATCCTCGCTGAGAGCGTAGAGGCCAGTTTCCGTTCCTAACATGAGCCGTTGGGTGTAAGGGTCTTGGGAAATGGCATAGATCAGATCGGAATCGATCGTGAATAGCATTTCGGCGACACCAGCATTGACTCGAAATATGAAGACTTCAGAATCTCGCTTTGTACTAGCAGCTAAATAGAGAGTCCCATCAGGACGTTCGTAAAACGCAGTGACGGCGAATCCTTCACTCTTTGTATTAAGAACAGTGTTGAAGCTATTTAGGAGATCGGCTTTCACGAAGTTCCCATTCTGAAATTTCCTAAGGCCGTAGTCGCTGCCTACATAGATTTCGCCAGTTTGAGTTTCGATACACGCGTTGTATCGATTATACTCACGATCGCTTACGAGGCTGTAGGTAGAGCCATCTAGAATACGGAGTTGATTGGTAGTCGAGCTTGGGCTGCTCGTCCGAAAGGACCCGCATGTGGGTATCATGAGGGTGCGACCGTCTCGCATCTGAAAAGGGTAATCGCGCCACATCGCTGATTCTTGAGCGTGAAATAGGCCATTCTTAAAATGCGAAGGCACTAGATCTCTACCTGACACGGCGAGCACGCCCGATGACATCTGGGAAATGCTGTGAATCTGTGAACTGCTTAAGCCTTCGCGGTGATCGTATAGATGAAAGTGGTCGTGAGCGATCTTCAGTAGCCCATCATTGCTGGCTAGAAATAAGACGCCCTGGGCTGTCATGACTGCATCAGATACGTGGGGCAGGCGAGACACCTCCTCTAGATGGGTGTCTCTTACAGAGTACAATGACCCTTCATTCATGACCCAGATGTGTTTATTGTCTTTGAAGAATGTCCCTTTCCGGGAAAGAGAGTAACCCAAGTGAGGGTATTTCAACATCATTGTGGGGCGATTGTTATCACTTCCAGGTGTGAGTCGGAAGACTCTTTCAACTGCGGTTGCCCAAAGCGCTCCGTCGGGCCCCCAATCCAGTGCTTCCACGTGAGCCAGTTGTGGATAGTTGTAAGTGCGCACTCGTTTGCCGTTTTTGTAGACAAAGATGTTATTACGCCCAATCGAGAACCAAACTTCAGCCCCGCGCGATGTCATACAGTAAGGATCGATGCCAATATCGATAGGCTCTAGCGTGGTGCCATTGTAAGAGACAAAAGTATGGGTGGGTCCATGTGTGATTGCCCAGAGCGTCCCATTAGCCTGCAGATGGAAAAGCGCTAGTTTGTCTAAGATTATTTGGTGTCCTTCAAATCGCTTGGAGATTTGCCCCTTCTCAAGTTTTCCAATTCCTTTTGTCCCAGCGGCCCATAGATCCTTCCCATTTGTCGTAATCTTCCGAATCTTACCTAACGCTTTCGAACCAGCGATTTCTCGCTGCTCTGATCCATTGTAGGTAAAGAGTCCGTCTATGTTCTTAAGTGAAAAGTAAATCTGCCCATTCGGGCCCTGGACCACACCGCTCGTGGGACCTCTAGTGACTGATTGAATCATCACGTTCGAGCGTCTCTCGCAGGGCAATAGAATATTTTTGTCGCGTTCTGCATAGGAAATCGACTTTTTAACAGTAGACGCGCCTTGCCCTACTGCGAGTTCTACAGGGCCAACATAGCGTAGCGATTTAAAAGTGAATCGTCCGCTTTCGTCTGATCTAACAACCTCATAAGTATTGAGGCCTTGGGTCGGCCCGGCCCGAACAAGAAGGCCAGACTGTGGAGTGGACTCATCGAGACAAGTCACGCGACCACTGACGGAGTAACCACTGCGCAGGGCGAAGCGGCAATTGCTCTGGAAGCGACGGGCTTCTACAAGGATATCGTGTGTGCCAGGTGTTAGGGGCAATTCGAAATAGTCTTCGTGACTTTGATACCATCGCCCTGGTACTTTGCCGGAAGGGTCACCAATTACGAGCTCGCCATCGATCCAAAGGCGCGCTCCTTCCTGACTTCCAAAGTAGAATCGAATGATTCCTAGATTTTTAGGGACTTCCAATTTGCTGTATGCGTAGATGGCAGAATCCGCAGGTGAGTCTGTCGGCAGGCTGACGAAATCCTTTTCCGTTCGGCGCTCTTTCCAAAGGTCAGGGTGGGATCGCACCTCTTCTATTATGTCCCAATAGGATCGCTGCACAGCTTCAGCCGCGGGCATCGGTGCGCGGATGAGCCAATCTCGTACCAGTGAGTCGTCGAAGGCAAACGAAGGCACTCGGTCTTCAGCCCAGGAAGCGTGGGTGAAGACCGCTAGGAGAAGTCCGAACGAAATCGTGAACCACATTTGTCCTGTTTACTAGCGTGGGGTCCGGACATCGGCAAGTCGAAGGCATAAGTTACATAAGTAAGTCTAGGCCGGTGGAGCGCCACATGCTCCAGTTTCCCTGTGCGCTTCTTTTCAGGTGGCGAATTCGCTTGTGGCCCAATAGCGGCAGACTCTCCTAAACAGCTCCACCGTGTCCATAAAGTCGTATGGCTTTGCCATGAAGCCGGCTGCGCCATTGTCAAACGCTGCTCTTCGATCAGCGGGTTCTTCCGATGCGCTGTAGATGATCACAGGAACGTGGCGATAGATGGGGTGGCTCTTTACTTGCTTAAGCAACTCAAGTCCATTCATGCGAGGCATACGGACGTCGAAGATCATGATGCAAGGTAGCTCCGGGGCATTCTTAAGTTGTTCCAGAGCGGCCTCACCGGACTTGACGATCAAGAGTTCGTTTTCGAGTTTCAGGTATTCAAAGGCGCGACGCGTGATGATGGTGTCGGCTAGGTTGTCTTCGACGAGAAGTATGGGAGCTGAGACTGATTTTACGGTAGTATCCAGGGGTGCGCCCTTTATCCATCGCGAGGCCTGTGAGAAGAGATTGAGACCCGTTGGGGTGTTTGATTTCTCTGCTTCGACTGACTTCGCGTTGAGGTGGAGTTTCTCCGCGATCTGGCGGGTGTCCTCGCCTGCATCGACTAGTCGAAAGACATCTAACTTGTGTCTGTCTAGGCTCGCCAATGGATCGATGCTGTCTGCGCCACTGGTGGTGACTGTCTGCTCAGAAATTTGAGGGCTCAGATACAAGTCTCCGCTGAGAATTCGCGTGATGGCGTGCCCTAGCAAATGCTCGGAGGCATTCTTCATGAGATACCCGCGAGCACCAGCGCGCATGAAGAGCTTGGCGTCCGTGAATTCATCCGCGCTTGTGAAGACGAGGATCCGTAGATCTGGCGTTAGCATGAGCAAGTTTTTGATCTGCTCGACGCCCCTGGCTAAGTCTCCAAAGTCTGCTATCAAGAGTTCTACGTTTTGTAACTCAGTTGTGAAAAGTAGCTCACGGCTATCAAAGGTTTCGAGGATAACATCACCTAGCTGAAGCCGATTGACCCACTGCTTTAGCCCGTCAAGGCAGACTGGAGAGTGATCTGCTAGTGCTATTTTAGTGTTCATGACAGTGAAAGTCCTACTTACTAGTTGAACATGGGTCGCCGGAAAGATCGATGGGCTTTGTGGATCTTTGTGGGGTGAGGGAAGGGGCTGGCGGTGTGATCCATCTTCCTATTATGTTAGTTTTCGCTACATAATTATAATGACAGTCTAGTCTGGAGAAGTCCCCGTATCTGGGAGCTGATCGCCTAGGGGGAGGCTGATGAGCTACTCTGCCGGCGCTACCGCGACTCGGAAGTAGCGAGTCGTTTCGCTGAGATTGCTCAGTGTAAGGGTGGTGGTTGCGGCAGTCGCCGCAGTGGTCTCAATCGTAGTCCACGAATCGGGCTGTAGACTTGCTGAGCCTTGGACGGTGTAGGTGATGCCGGGGTCGCTGGTCCAGGTGAGTTCGATCTGGTTACCGGTGATACGATTGATCGTGCTCACTTTGAAGGTTGATGATGCTGACGTTGGATCCGAGCCTGCAGTCACTTCGACGCCGTCGGCGAGGCCATCGCCATCTGTATCGGCGTTGTCTGGGTTCGTGCCTAAGGTGAGTTCGTCTTCATTGGAGATGCCATCGCCATCTCGATCATCATTCGTGGGTACGAGGGTGATGCCTGGGCTGCCGAAGAGTGTGGTGACTTCCTCATCAGAGATTGCCCTGTTGTAGAATTGCACGTCATCGAGGCTCCCTTCCAGGCCGAAGCTGGCGAGATTATTGAGAATGGTCGTTCCGAGATAGAGACTTGAGGCGGCGGTGTCTTCGAAACCTTCGTCGGTTGCTTCGCCTACCAGTTGGCTGTCGACGTAGAGCTTTGTTAGTGAGATTTCTCCGTTGGCGTCACTCTGTGTGATGACAATGTGATAGAGGGTGTCGTCGGCGATATCGTCAGCGACGATGGCTTCATTTCCAGAGACGAGCCATGCGAGTCGCGGTGGATTGGAGTCTGTCAGACGCACAAGGCTGAAGGGGATGCCTTGGGTTCCTTTGGAGAATAGCGTGCCAGCTCCGTTGTCTGTGCGTTCTGTGAAGGTGGCCCAGAGTGATGCGGAGAAGTCATGTAGTGGCGGAATGAGTGTGTCAGGGATCTCTACATAGGCAGAGTCTGCTCCGTCCGCGTCGAAGAGAACAGCTGTTCCCGAGGCTAGGGGGGCTTGGCCTAGCTGAAACATGGCTGAGCCGTTCATAAGAAACTCGCCATCGAATCCGTTGGGGGAAGCATCTGCCATCACCGTGCCCGAGCTTTCATCCAGAGGATAGTGGGCGATGAGGCCGGTGGGGTCTTGGACTAAGCCGGTGAGCGTAATTCGCAGAACGCTTGCACTGACATTGTTCGTGGTGAGTTCCAAAGTAGCATTGATGCTGCCCGTCAAGCCAGCCGTTTCCAAGCGTACTTCGACCGAGCCGCTCTCTTCAGGACCTAGGGAATCAGGTCTGCTGACGACGCTGAACGCGGCGCTGTCTGGGCCGGTGATGGTGCCTCCGGAAACTTCAAGGTCGGCACTGATGCCATTGTTGAACAACTGGAATGACTGAGATAGGGAAGGTATGTTTCCATCCAAGGAGCCGAAAGCTACAGTGTCAGGGTAGACTGCTTCAGGATCGGTGAATTGCACGGTGGATCCGGGAGACTCGTAGAGGGCTCGCACTTGGGCTGCATTGATGACTCGACTGTAAAACTGGATGTCGTCGAGCGAGCCTGTGAAGGTCTCCTTGGCCGCTCGGTTGATAGCGTAGCCGATTGCAAATTCACCATCCGACGCAAAGGAGGCGGCGTTTCCATCCAGCTTGTCAACTATCGCCCCATTGATGTAGAAGGTGGCGGAGAAGTCGGGCTCGAAGACCACCACAACGTGGGTCCATTCGTCGATAGGGACGTCTAAGCCTAGCAAGTCGTAGTCGAGAATTCCATAGGTGGTGAAACGAAGACCGTCTCCATTGAGGCCGAAGCCCCAGGCATCGCCAGAAATGATGCGCTGAATGCCGGTGGTCTCACTAGGATTGATCCAAGCACTGATGGAGAATGTGTCTTGCACATCACCAAAGGTCCCGGCGGGGATGTCCGCGCCAGCGCCGGTGCCATCGAAGGTGACAGAAGTTCCGAGTCCATCGCGCGCTGGCGGTTTGTTTCCGGCAGCATTGTTATTGAAATAGATACCATCGAATTGGTTGGCTCCCACATCTTTTAAGGTAGTGGGAGTGGATGGATCTAGCGCGATGAAGACGGTGTAGTCTCCAGTCGGTTCCGCTGGCTCTCCGCGACCTGTTCCTGGCGTAGTCACATCAGTGGGCAAGCTTTCAGCAGGTGTGTTTCCTGCGGTATACGAGCCTACTGCTACATAGTAGGTGCCCGCAGTTTCGAGCACAGTTTCCACAAGGCTATCTTGAGAAAAGCCGTCGTCGTCATTGCTCGCCAGGAGTGTTCCTGAGGCATCGTAAATCCCGACAACGGGATCGTGTTCTGAGCCCACTGCGGCAGCTTCGACATCGACATACAAGGTCTGACCAGCAGCGGCTTCTACTTTATAGAAGTCTGTGTCTCCCGAGCCATCACCGCCATCTGCGGCCGGCGCATAGGGGCCATCTCCAGAGTTCCCGGCAGCTTCGACGACGCCGAAGGCACCTGCGATGAGAGCCGTGTCGGTTGCTTGGCTAAGACTATCGTTGGGCTCTTCAGGCGATAGGGTCCTGGCAAAGTCCTTCAGTGGAGTGACTGCTTCATCTAAGGAATAGTGAGCGAACAGACCTTCTACGACGACGCGTCCTGTGAGTGGAATCGTTGGCACTTCGCCTAACGCATTGCTTTTTAGCACCAGCATGGCTTCGCGGCGACCGGTCACCGTGCCTGGCGCAAAGCTGATCGTGATGGCGGCCGTGCTTCCTGGGCGCACGGTGAGAGGGAAGTCCGAATTGACAATCGTGAACATGGCCTCATCTGTTCCGCTGATCGAAGCGTTCGTGATCACGAGGTCTTCTGAGGCTCCGTAGTTGGTGATTTCCACCGTGTCTGTCCCCGTCTCATTGAGACCTAGGCTTGGCAGCGTGAAGTCGTTAGTAACTATGTAAGATGGATTTGGATAGTCTCGGTCTGAGGTCGTCCCAGGATTCGCAAACAGATTCTCGATTTCAGCAGCGGTAAGCGTCGAGGAATAGAGTTGGATGTCGTCCAATCCGCCGTCGAAGGTTTCCGAGCCGCCCACGGCTGAGCCGATCCGGAAAGACTGTTCATTGGCTCGCGCCGGTCGGCTACCTGTTCTGCTGCCGATCTCGGCGCCGTTCACATAGAAGGTGGCATCGGCAGAATCGCCGGCGACGACCACGGCGACGTGTTGCCAGGTATCAGCCACGAGTTCGCTTCCGCCAGGCAGGTAGTCGAGAATGCCAAAAGTCGTGAAGATGAGGCTCTCCTGATTGGTGCCAAAGCCCCAACTGCTGCCTGACAAGATGCGTGTTCTGCCATCGATCGCACTTGGATTGATCCAAGCAGTCACCGTGAAGTCTGTGGAAAGGTTTGCGGCGGGGCTGCTCGCTGGCAATTGCACATAATTTGATCCATTCAGTGTGATCGACGTGCCAAGAGCTGGATCGGATGAGGATTCACCTAGCATGGGGCCTGCGGTGTAAGTGCCGTTCTCGCCTGCGGCGGAGGCATCGACTGCGACAGTGGCATTTCCAGTTTCGTTAAATTGGTAGTGTCCTGCGAGGACGGAACCGGGCAACACGATGGACTGGCCTGCTAGGGGGACGCTGACGGATTCGGCTCCCGTCACGGTAACTGAGAGCAATCCGGAAAGCTCGCCTAACGCGCCGTCTGGTGCCAATGTCACTCCGACTTCAAGAGAGTCTCCTGAAGCCATGGTTTGTGGTAAATCCAGATTGGCCAAGGAGAAGCCTGGGCCGTCTGATACGCTGATTTCAGTCACGGTCACGGCATTGTCTGACACATTGCGAAGCGTCACCACCTCTGTGGCTGTGGAGAAACGGTTGATAGCAGGGAAGGTGAGTTGACCTGGATTGGCTAACAAAGCTTCAGCCACGCCGAGGAGTTGCACCTTGGGATTGTAGATCAGGCCTACGAAGTTGTCGGCAGCAAAGCCTAACGGATGTCCTCCAATGCCTATGGGGCGGTTGAGTCCATCGCCAAAGGTTCCTTTCGTGGCTTCTACGGAATCGATGAGCACGCCATCGAGGAAGAAACTCGCGGTGCCGCTGGCGGCTGATTCGTCTCCGGAAGTGACGGAGAACTCGCCGACCGCGTGGTACCAGCGATCTGACTCTAAAGCTTCCGGAACGGCAATCGCAGTGGCACCGCCGGGCCCAGCAATGACGAAATCAAGGATTCCAGTCGAGCCATTTAGCCGAATGAAGTCGGTGCCAGCATAGTCGATAAGCTTCATAGCGACTTCGCCCGTGCCAGCCCAATTCAGCCAAACATCGAATCGGAAGCCGCCGTTCTGCAACAGTGTTTCGTTGCTCAGCAGCAAGTTCTCATCGGTTACGAAACGCCCAGCTGAGCCTGAAGTGTCCATGGACTGGCCGCCCACAGCCGCAGGTGGTAGGCTTGCTGAAAGTGAGGGTGAATCTTCTACGACACCGTTGTTGCCAGCGGCTGATTGGTCGCTAACCACCGTTCCTGTGCCGTCCCAAGCCCCTGGTAGTGAATAGTCTACGTAGTCGGTGGCAGTTTGTGCCGATCCTGCGGAAACAAAGGCGACACTGACGATGATCGGCATCCAGGCCAGCATGCGTGAACGAGTGTGTTGCGAGGATAGTTTCATAAGTTTTACTGGGGGTGGTCGCTTTAAAAAAGGCGAGCAACGAACCACCAAGCGAGTGCTAGCAGGATCAGGGCCGCGACGATGCGCCACCCGATGGCGAGGCCGGGGGCTCGGTAGGTGTAGGAGCTGTCTTCGTCATCCCAGGCTTCGTCCGGCAAGTCGAGGCCGTCGTAAAGGTGCGCGTCTTCTTTCCAGCCGGAACGTTCGTCAGCGCCACATTGGTGGCAGGCTTTCGCATTTGGAGAGACGGTATCTCCACAAACGGGGCAGACGGCTGGCGGCTTCATGAGACTTCTTGTTTTGGGATGCGGATCAGGGTGGGTTTGTGTGGCTGATTGGCCATGAGGTAGCAGGCAAGGATGCCACTGAGGAATCCGAAGAAATGAGACTCCCATGAGACATCGGCTTTGCTTGGGAGAATGCTATACATCATCCCGCCGTAAAGGAAGGCGATGAGGATGGACACGGCGATCCAGCGGGCGCGTTTCTCAATAAAGCCTTTCACTAGCAGAAATCCGAGATAGCCGAAGACGATGCCGCTGGCTCCGAGATGGATGGCGTCCTTGCGACCGAAGAGCCATACGGCCGTGCCCGTGACGACGATGATAAGGAGGGTGGCCGCGAGGAAGCGACGCATTCCCGTGAAGGCGAGGATGAGGCTGAGGCCTAGCAGTGGCGCGGTATTTCCTGACAGGTGTCCAAAGTCTCGATGGAGAAACGGCGCCAGAATGATGCCAGGAATGCCGATGAGTTTTCTAGGTCGAATGCCAAAGGCATCGAGAAAGCTAATCGATTCGTCTTTGCTTGATAGAAGAAGCGTTAGAAACCAATCCCAGACTTCGACCGACCACATCAGCCCGACGATGACGAAGGGGATGAGGAGCGAGCGGCCGAGCTCTCTAGGAATGAGTTTCTTCAGATTCATCGACGCGGCACTAACAAGAAGTGGGAACTTGCTGGGCGAGTTTGACAGCGTGAGGAATGGCGCCTTCGACAAAGCCGAGGCAATCTGTGGCGCCTTGAGGCTTGCCGGGGAGAGCTACCACCAGGGCGGTATCGACCACGGCGGCGAGGGCTCGCGAAAGGATCGCATTCGGAGTGATACTCAGGGAGTGACTCCGCATGACCTCGCCGAAACCGGGGAGCTCGACCCGCATGATTTCTCGAATGGCCTCAGGAGTGACATCACGCATCGCGATGCCGGTGCCGCCCGTCGTGAGGATCAGCCCGCAGCCTTGTTTGGCGAAGGCGCGAATGCCTTCTTGGATACGTGCTTTGTCGTCTGGGACGACCATTTCACTGAGAACGGTCCAGCCGAGAGCGACGGAGTGCCTTCGTAGGGCAGGGCCGCTGAGGTCTTTATACTCGCCTCGTGAGGCGCGGTCAGAGATGGTAATGATGCCGACGTCCATGGTGTTTAGCGAAGAGTCTTGCCGACGAGGTCGAGGAGTTGAGAATTGGAAACGGAGTTCCCAAAGGTATCGAAGTGATCAAATGTCCAGACGACCTTCTTTGTCTTGGGCTCGATCTCCACGAGGAGTGGATTGCCAGGGCCTGCGTGGCAGTTGCCGATGACATAGTTGCCGTTGGGTAAGACTTCGAGTGTGGTGACCCAGGCGAAACGAATGTTAGGCAGCTCGTCTTGGTGAAGTTGCCAAACGATTTCTTTCTTTGGCGTGACCTCGATCACGCTGTGTCCGTTGCCAGTGCCGATGAGTGTGTTGCCATTCTTCAAGCGCACGGCGGAGAAGAGGCGATTGCCAAAAGCCTCAAGTCCATGGCCGCCTTTCTCTTCTTTGTTGAAGAGAGGTATTTCGTATTCCCAAACCACTTTGCCTTCGCTATCATATTCGCGAAGGGTGCCATCTGCTTCATGGCAGGCGAGGTAGTTGCCATTGTCTAGCTTTCGTGCTAAGCGTGTGTCTGTGTGTGGGTGGGGCTTGTCGAGTTTTAGCTTGATCTCATTGAGGAGTTTGCCTGATCGATCGATCTCGATGATCCGAGCAGGGCCGCTTTCAGCGATCATGATGTTTCCATTGTCGAGAGGTTGGAAGGCATGCGCTTCGAGTTTCTTGCCTTCGTTGCCATTGCTAGTGCTGCAGTCGTAGCTCCAGACGACCTTCTTCGTCTTTGGATCAATTTCGACGATCTTGCGCATGTTCTCCTGAACCATGATATTGCCAGTGGGAAGAACGTGAATGTCATGAATACCGCCCCAGGGCATCTCCCAGGTGATCTTGCCGTCCGGGTCCACCTTGGCGAGTTTGCCGTTTCCTTGGAGAATGACTTCGTGAGCGGATGCGAGGCTGATAGAGCATACTGCCAGAAGGAGGGCGTGTGCCAGGGCTTTGGCTGAGGCATAGCGGGGTTTCATACAGATTATCTAATGCTAAGACGGCGTGCTGTCACCGTCAAACGGCCCCAGGAAGGAGGGAATAACGGGATTGCCACAGACTGGCAGACCGTCTATGGACACTGCCATGACTAGGCCTATTCATTTCATTCTTCTCCTGGGAATATCGCTTCTCTCCGTCTCGAATCTGAGCGCAGCGGAGCCTAAGAAGCTTGTCCTCATCGCAGGAAAGCCAAGCCATCCACCGCTAATGCACGAGTTTCGCGCAGGTTGTTACCTGATGCAACAGTGCTTGAAGGGTGTCGAAGGATTGAGTGTGTCCGTGCATACGGAGGGGTGGGTCAGTGATGAAAGTGTGCTAGAAGAAGCAGATGCCATTGTTATCTTTGCGGATGGCGGTGGACGTCATCCAGCGCTTCAGGGAAACAACCTCGAGACGCTCGATGCGCTTGCTAAGAAAGGTGTTAGCATCGGTTGCATGCACTACGGCGTGGAAGTGCCGCCTGACAAAGGCACGAATGAGATGGTCTCTTGGATAGGAGGGCGTTATGAGAACATGTATTCTTGTAACCCGATGTGGGAGCCGGATTTCAAAGAATTCCCTAAGCATCCTGTAACGCAAGGTGTGGGCCCCTTTCAGATCAAAGATGAGTGGTACTTTAACATGCGTTTCGTCGGAGGTGTGGCTGGAAATGAGCCTTCCACGCATGAGAGCATGACGTTCACACCGATTCTTATTGGGAAGCCATCAGAGGATGTTCGAGATGGTCCTTATGTGCACCCGAAAGGGCCCTATCCTCACATTATTTCATCGAAGAACCGTTTGGAATGCATGCTCTGGGTAGTCGAGCGTAAGGACGGCGGCCGCGGATTTGGTTTCACTGGTGGACACTATCATATGAATTGGGGAAACGATGACTTCCGAAAAGTCGTTCTCAACACCCTGACTTGGTTAGCCAAAGTCGACGTTCCTGAAGGTGGAATTGAGTCGTCCGTGAGCGAACACCAATTACGGGCGAATCTAGATTGGAAGAGGTAGGGAGGAGTCAGACGACTGAGACTCGTTGTCCAGGGTGACCCAGAGTCTCAAGTGCGTATCCCAGCCGCCTGAACTTAGACACATACGCTGGGGATCGATTTCGTAAATTTGGAGTATACCGGAACGGCATATAGGGGGAGCCCCTATGTTGCTGTGGTAATTCTACTTCTGGCGGCGGGCTGATTGCTCTTCTGACCCGGGCTTAGCATAGCGGGGGGCCTTGGATCGAATGATCACATTGCCCTCAGGGGGCTGGCTGATGTCCAAGGGCACTAGGGTGAGGCCCTGCGGATTGATCGTCCACGGTTGTTCTTCGGCGCAAAGTTTGGCTCCTTTGGTTGGGTCGGTTTCGTAGGTGCCGTTGGCGAATGCGGTCGTCCACCAGCGACCTGAGTTGTCCTGAAACGGTGTGCCATGGCCACAGAAACGGGCGGCGAATTGGCGTGGCCCATAAGGACCCTCTAGGTGATCCGCTGTGCAGTAGTAGAGATTGTAAGTGCCCTGGCGAGAGGTGCCGGTACTCCAAGCGGTGCCGAAGAGCACATACTTGGAGCCGATCTTGCGCAGGGTGCAGCCTTCATGGCCTAGTTTGCTGTCAGAGGGGCCAATGGTGATTTCATCGCTAGCAAAGCCGCTGAAGTCTGGTTTGAGTTTCGCTATCTTAGCACAAGCCCAGAGGAGCCAGCGGCTTCCGTCATCGTCTGTGAAGATGGAGGGATGGTGACGACGGCCAAAGTTGTCGCCGAATGGCTCGGCGTAGGAGTCATTGTACTCTCCGCCGAAACTGACTAAGAGATTGGAGCGACGTTGATTCGTTGTATGGACGACGACCCATTGTTCATCCATGAAGTAGATCTCGGGAGCCAAGAGCCAAAGATCTTCCTCCTTATCTAGCGGAACCTTATTGATCCAGGAAGAGCGTGTGAAGTTCCAGGGAACACCGACGGATTCCCAATCGGTCAAGTTCTTGCTGCTCCAGAGTTCGACGCCTTGATCGCCCCAAGAAACGTGATCTAGCCGGGTTGCTGTTAGGTAGAAATGACTTCCATGTTTGTAAATATAAGGATCCTGCATCCATTCATGAGCGAGTGTGTGGATCGCTTTGTCATGCGGCGGTGGCTCGGCGAGGGCAGCGGGTAGGCTGAGGAGGAGTATGGCGAACAGGCGGTTCATGGTAGAGGAAACCCTTGAGCCGGGAAGGGGATGCAGACGTCTTCTCTCCAACGTAACTTGTCAGGCGCGGGCTTTGGGGCGGCAGAGACGCCCGGACGCCCGTGCTAAGGCAGAGCGGTCTTCGACCGTATTCCTGGGGTAACCCCAGAAAGGTGGGCGACTGCCACGAGGACAGCGCGCATCACCAGCTTGGAGAGGAGACGCTGCACCTACATGTGTCGCGGGGTACGGCCTCGCGCAAGGTTTGGTCCGGTGCTTTTCACGGAACGGACGCGGGTTGTCCATTGGCGTCGCTGGCACCACCAGTGGACGGCATAGTAACTGAGGCAGAAGAGGCCTACGCTGGAGCCAGAGAAGGCTTGCGAGCCCAGGCCTACGTGAAAGCTATCGAAGAGATCGGGCCGTCCGTTGAAGTTGAAGAGCGCTAGTGATGTCACACGAACGATATTAATGATAAATGCCAGGAAGATTGCTAGCGGAGGCACTAAGATGTACCAAAGCCACGAGGGCGGGCGGAATGCGAGCAGGGCGAGCACCGCAAGTCCTAGCAGGTAGGTCATCGCCTCCATGCCAGAGCAACCTATGTTGACATTGACCCGTGAGGCTTCGATGCCAACGAAGAGAGGTTGCTCCATGTAGGCATCATATCCTAACAATCGTAAGACAATCGAGACGGTCACCGCGGTGATGATGGCCATGTCGAAGAGGTGACGGATCACCAGCCAAGGAAGGCCTAGAAACAGAAAGAGGAATGGAATCTGCCAGCGGGTGCGGAAGCCGCGAAAGCCGAAACTCACGAGTAGCCAACTGAGTGCGCTCGCCGTTGGATAGAGTCGTAACCAGGGATTGGCTCCTGACGCTAAGCCTTCCTCACCGGCGTTTGTGGGCTCGTACATCACACAGAATGCGATGACATTGACGAGGATGCCGACCCCGATGAGGCGGCCTTCAAGGTCTGAGGGTTTGCTCGGCTCCGGTTGCTGCCGATGGATCATGACGGCTCCTCCGAAGAAGAGCATGGACATGATGGCGTGGTCGAGCTCGCCCGAGTAGAGGGCTAGGGCTACGAGAATGAAGAAGAGAATGAAGCCAAGGATATCCGAAGGCTTGCCGGACCACTTGGGAAGCTTCGATAGTACGAGATCAGGGATCGACTGCTTCTCTTTCTTCACGCGATCGAGTTGGGCTAGCTTTGGCGGCGTTGTTGGAGCACTTGGAAGGCTTTGCCAGCGCCATAGGGAGAGAGAAGGAACTCAAGGGCGGGATCGCTCTGGTTTCCGATGCCTGGGAGCGTCTCTTGGATGAAGGCGCCCTGGCTGGTCATAGACATGTTTTCAAGCCCCATGGCTGCGCCCCAATGCTCTAGATCGGTGAAATTGACGTCTGCAGTGATGTCTTGATGGCCGAATCTATCATAGACCTCTGCTCCCTCTAGCCGCACGCGC
Organism: Caprella mutica; assembly: GCA_947561585.1. NCBI lineage: Eukaryota > Metazoa > Arthropoda > Malacostraca > Amphipoda > Caprellidae > Caprella > Caprella mutica. The sequence continues at coordinate 117,772 of CANNZV010001291.1, read as the reverse complement.
TGGAAGTAGCCGCGGATGGTTCCTTGAGGGCGTCTGTGGTAAATGTTAGGAAAAGGGGCTCCGTAGTCGATGGTGAGAATGGAGCCAGCCTTGAACTGAGGAAGCCACTCGGCTTGCCACTCACGGTAACTCCAATGGACCTCACATCTTTGTCCATCTTCTAGCGGAACCTCTTCGGCATCCCACTGACCAAAGGCGGTGCTTCCCTGAGCTTGCTGTTTCTGGCTTAAAGGTTGATAGGTTTCTAGCACACCCTCATTTCCGCGGTCTTGCAGTATGAGTTCTTCCCAAGCTCGAGTGCTAGCATTCCAACGAATGGCGGTGGCTGGAAAGGCATCGACCAGTTCGTTAGAAAAGATAAGAGCCTGGCCGTCGCAAGCTTGGAGCGCATCATTGACAGAGTCATGCCAGCGCACTTGCAGTTTCGGCAAGTTTTCTCGTTGAGTCCGGCGGAGTGGCTCGGAGACGTCAACGATGTGGTAGGTGAGTGTCAGTCGATGGGCGAGCGGGAGATTTGAAATGAGGTCTCGGGTAAGTGATCCATCACCTGCGCCGATTTCGATAAGATGCCAGCGTTTGCCGAGACCTGCGCCGAGTGTCGCTTTCTTCTCCTTCAAGGCCCATTTGCCGATGGCCTTTCCCATGGTGTCACTGATCGTGGCGCTGGTCGAGAAGTCACCGCGTCGTCCTACGGTGACAATGTTACTGCTGTAGTAACCAAAGCGCGGGTGGTAGAGCGCCTCTTTCATGAATCTCTCGAAAGACATTTGTCCATCGAGTTCGAGAAAGAGGTCAGCGATGTGGGATTTGTGCGCCATGTGGGGTGGACCCTAAGCAGAGCGAGCCACGGCGAAAGTTCCAGCGAGTTTATCAGACAATGACTGATTTCTCGGGCTGGGAACTGTAAATAGTAGGTCTGCAATGATGAAACCACTCAGGCCTTTTCCTAGAGCTATCCAGAAGCCTCCGTATTCGCGAATAATCGCGCGTAGATTCTCAAATTCGTAGGGATCTCCGCTCGCAGTGAATCCTTGGATGGCCACGTGAAGATACCAGAGGTAGCCAAGCTCGATGATCAAGTAGGGCGTTAGTCGGCGTAGGCAACGTCCCCAACTGGGAAGCTTCATGTGCTGATCGACGATGCGGTACTTCATGACCACGCCGCCTGGAGTGAGCCCTTTGAAGCGCATGAAGAGTAGTAGGAATAAGAAATACAATCCGGTGAAGATTGCTGCGGGGGCGACATGCTCAGACTGAAAGGAAAGGTCCGCTGCGGGCGTGCTGAGCGGGATGAGGATAATGTGTAGGAAGGCGAGGTCGATGCCGGCACCGGCCACGCGTTCTATCGTGGTGCTGTAAGTGTAGTCTGGATCGGGAGGCGAGAGTTTGATGCGAGGCCCGGGGCCGTCTTCGTCTGCGGGGGTGGCCATTAAGAGGGGTGTTAGGCGTTGGCCAACTCTTGACAGGATTTGATGTCTAGCTTGCCAGAAGCGAGGCTTGGAATGGCATCAATGTGAATCCATTTCTTTGGAACCCAAAGGGAGGGGACGCCTTCAGCGATGAGGTGTTTGCGCAAGGCGTCAAAGTCGAGTTCGGCATCGACGCAGAGCATGATGAGTGCTTCGCCTTTGGCGTCGTCGGGGATGCCTACGATGGCGAGCTTGCGTTCATCGCTAGAACCGAACTCTAGCGCATTGTTCAAGTAGGATTCGACTGTTTCGTGAGGTACCATTTCTCCGCCGATCTTGGAGAAGCGGGAGAGGCGTCCTTCGATGTGAAGAAAGCCGTCCTCGTCGAGCCGTCCGATGTCGCCTGTTTTGAACCATGCGCCTTGGAGGACTTCCTTGCTCTTCTCGGGATTCTCGAGGTAGCCGCGGAAGATATTTGCCCCCCGAAGCCAGATCATGCCGGAGTCGTGGATGGAGAGTGGTAAATCAGTATCAGGATCGGTGATGCGTACGGCCACGCCGGGCAGAAGCTGGCCGACGGAGCCGCGCTTCATGGTGGGAATCATGGGCACGGCAGGATTGGCGTCCGGTGAGGGGTTGGGCAGGTTTACGTTGGAGACGGGTGAGGTCTCGGTCAGGCCGTAGCCTTCCAGGATCTCTTGACCTAGCTTTTCGCGGAAGGTTTCGGACAGCGCTGCGGGGAGTTTCTCGGCACCAGCGACGACTAGTTTCACCTTGGCGAATTGCTCGGCCGTGCCTTTTCGAAGATAGCCGCGGAGGAAGGTCGGTGTGCCAAGAATGAGGGTGGCGCTATGTTCCTGGATGAGTTCAGCGAGTTTCTTGCTTTCGACTGGATTGGGATAAGTGACCAATCCGTAGCCTTCGATCAATGGAAACCACATGGTGACGGTGCACCCAAAGCTATGGAAGAGTGGTAGGCATCCTAACAAGCGATCGGTTTGGCTCAGGTTGAGCCGCGATCCAAATTGGTTTGTATTGGCAAGGATGTTAGTGTGAGTAAGAGGGACGCCCTTGGGCTCGCCAGAGCTTCCGCTGGTGAAGAGTAAGACCGCTTCTTGGTCGCCACCTTCTTTCGGGATGCCGATCATACTGGCTAGCTTGTCTGTGCTGAGCAGCCGGCTGAGCACGAGCCAGATGGCGATGCGCCACTTGATCTTGGGTAGGACTTTCTCGATGAGGAGCGTTTGCTCTTCCGCGGGCCAGGCAAAGCGCGTCATCTTCTTGCGAAGAGCGTCTGCGGTGAGGAAGAGATCGAGGTCGCCTTGGGAAATGGCTGATTCGACGGCGTCTTTGCTTGCTGTGAAATTGAGATTCACAGGCACTTTGTTGGCCAAGACAACGGCAATGTTAGCGACAATGCCTCCACGTCCCGCTGGGAGAATAACGGCGACGCGTTTCTTGTCCGTGCGTGTTTTGATCACCTTGCTGAGGGCGAGAGCAGCGGCGAGAATTTTATCGTAAGGGGTCTCACTACCGTCAGATCCATCGATGATGCCTGCCAGGGATCCATGACGTTTCATACCGGAGAGCACGGCGTAGCCCAAGTGATAGTTTAGGAGTGGGCGCTGGCGGAAGGATTCTTCTCCTGCCTCCATCATCTTTTCTTGAAAGTTTGCTAGCGTGGTCGCTTCGCGTTCGATTCCTTCGGCGAAGACGAAGAGGGGGCCGGGATCAGGTAGATCTCCTTCGAGGCTGGATCGCCAGGATGAGGGGCGACTCACGAAGATGCCTTGAGTGCGGAGGCGTGCCTCGATGAGGAATTTTAGGGTGGCGCTTGAAACCGTTGTGTTCGGATTCGGGCAAGTGCTTGCGATTCCTGGGACGAAGATGATGAGGTGATCTGCAGCGATCTCCGGTTGGAGCTGTTTCTGGAGATCGATCGGCAGGCTCTGTTTCTCGTGAAAGGTGAAGGTGCGGATGTCCTCCTTCTCAAGATAGCGCTGAAGTGCTGGATCGAGAACGGCCGTCTCTTCGGTGAGGTAGGTGATTTCTCGTGATTCGAGGTGTTTCTCCAGGACTAGCAACTCATCGAAAGAGAGGTGGCTCGGAATGACGAGGGCGCCCTTGCTGGACAGCCTTTCGCTGCCTAGCACCTGATATTGATCTGCCAATGAAGTAGCCATGAGTGAGAGGTTCTAACTTTAGCCACCTACCCCGATGATCCACTATTAAATTTGGGCGCGGCGGGAGCTGACTTGATCCTCGCGGGATATGGAGGAAGGCTTTGCCATGCGCTGGAAAGCTCGGCAGTTTGAGTGGGATCTCTCACATCGATGTCTCATCATGGGGATTCTCAATGTGACGCCCGATTCGTTCTCGGATGGCGGGAGTTATTTCGATGCGGAGGCGGCTCTTGCTCAGGCTCGGCGTTTGGTGGTGGAGGGGGCTGATATCATCGATATCGGCGGTGAATCGACTCGCCCAGGAGCTGACCCCGTGACGGAAGTGGAGGAGTGCCGGCGTGTCTTGCCGGCGATCGAAGTGCTCGCGAAGGAATTTCCGCAAGTGGCGCTATCCATCGACACGTCGAAGGCTGCGGTGGCGCGTGCGGCGACGCTAGCCGGTGCGGCCATTATCAATGACGTGACCGGTTTGACCGGAGATCCTGATATGGCTGCGGTGGCAGCTGAATCGAAAGCGGGTCTCGTTCTCATGCATATGCAGGGCGAGCCTCGGACGATGCAGTCGGCGCCTCAGTACGCGAACGTGGTCGAAGAGGTTCGTGCGTTTTTAGAATGTCAGGGACGCGTTGCGATGGAGGCTGGTGTGGCCCGCGAATGCCTCGCCTTTGATCCGGGTATCGGATTTGGCAAAGGTCTGGAGCACAATTTGCAACTGCTCAAGCGTCTCGATGTATTTGAGTGTTTTGATCAGCCGGTCTTGTTGGGCGTCTCGAGGAAATCCTTCATGGGGAAATTGCTAGGTGTGGATACGATCGGGGCGCGCCAATGGCCGACGGTGGCGCTCACTTCGTATGCCGTGGAGCAAGGGGTGCGCATCGTCCGGGTGCATGATGTTCTTCCAAATGCCCAGGCGGCCAGAATGACTGAAGCTATTCTGGCGGTTTGATTTCGACTAGTACTTCAGAGCGAGATTCCTGCGTGGTCTGGATACTTACGGGCAGGAACGTCTCAATAACGCTGCGATTCGTTTCGAAATGATTCGTCAGCGGCAAGGTTCGGAAACTTCCGCCGCCAGCGAGTGCGAAGGGGAGTAGTAGCTGATCTGCGAGTCGGCGACCGACGGGAGCTGTGGCGTTTTGATAGCGTGTGAAGTCTTTCACTGCGTCTCTCACGACGGATTCGGAGGTGCGTCCGCGTTCGCCGTGGGCAATGACGAGCTCGTTCACATGTTGCCACTTGCTGCCTACGAGAACGGCATTTCCTGGGCCGGTGCTATCAGTAATCGTTTCGATGCTGATATCGGCGTCCTTGCCGAGTTGCTTTGTCAGGGCGGACATTTCACGGGAGGCTACTCTGGTTTCGATGTGGGCGCTGAGGACTCGCGCCCAGATGGATTTCAGCTTGCCTCGTTCTAGGATCTCTTGAGGGCGGAGGGTGGACGGTTTGATCTGGGCGGTGATCTGCCCGCCACCAGCAGGGGCGAAGCCGTGGCGATCGAGTGTGAGGAGGGCTTTGGCTCCCATATCATGGAGTATGGGCAGGTAGCATTCATTGATAAAATCTACTGGCGGTGCCATCGGATTGTGGGTGCCGCCTTTGATGATCACACTGCTGTCTTTGTCAGAGAGCAGAAGGGGAAGGAGGACGGTTTGCAGCACGAGTGTGGTGCTGCCAGCGGTCGAGATGAGAATGTGATAGTCTCCGCTGCGCACTTCTCCGGGATGGAAGACGAGTTCTTCGGAATTCAGCTCCGCGCCATCGGCGGCTCCTCGGCCGATTTCGAGAGCGGCGCGTACACAAGTCAGGTGCTGACGTTTCAGTCCTGGCTTTGGGCGCTGGCCACGGATCTTTGTGATGTGAAATGGCTTTCCCGTGATGAGGGAGAGTGTCAGGGAGGTGCGCAAGATCTGCCCGCCTCCCTGACTGCCATCAATGCTAATGATATTCTGGCTACTCATGTTTTAGTTTAGTCGTCTGCTTTGGATGCGTCCTTGATGACGAAGCGTGCGCGAAGGTGAGCGACCGATTTGGCCAAGCCTGCCTTCTTCACTGAGTCCAAGACTTCCTTGAAGTCCTTGTAGGCGTTCGGAGCTTCGTCTCGTGGGTACTTACGGCAGTTTGTCATGATGTCGTGAGTCTCAAACTCGGCATCCACCGTCTGCTGATCTAGCTCGCGGAAGGCATGCTTACGTCCCATGCAGCGACCTGCACCGTGGTTTACACTGTAACAAGATTTCTCGGCCTCAGGCTGTGCTACCATGACGACGGAGCCGTCTCGTGGGTTTCCTGGCAAGAGGATGGGATGTCCAGTTCGCGCAAATGGAGTGTCTTTCAGAGCGTGATGTCCGCCTGGGAACGCACGTGTCGCTCCTTTACGGTGTACCCAGCTCATCTGCTTGTTGACTACTTCTTGTCGCGCAATGTTATGACTGATGAAGTAGACCAACTCGCCGCTCACGCCTGGCAAGATCTCTTGAAACGCCTCCAAGACGAGGGCGTTGATTAGCAGGTGATTCACGGTGGCAAAGTTTGCTCCCAAGGCCATGTCGTCCAAGTAAGCATCTGCTTCGGGGGTTCCCAGTGGAGCGTAGACCAACTGGCGGTCTCCGGCTGGGTAGGGAGTACCCCACGCCTTGAACTTGTCTTGCAAGACGCGGAACTGCCCAGCAGCGAGATCGTGCCCGAATCCACGTGATCCACAGTGTGACAAGAAGGCCGCATGGCTATCTCGCAAACCGAAGGTCTTCGCGGCTTCTATCGTATCGGGATGCGAGTCCGTGATTTCCACAACTTCACATTCACCGAAATGGTTGCCGCCACCATAAGAGCCTAACTGCTGCATCTTGTTGGCAAACTGCGGGAAGCGTCCCTGCGAGCGCAAGTCGTCCATTCGGATCTGCAAGGCATCGGTGGAACCGTCGTGACCCACGTGAGCGCTGTCTTCACAACGCGTGGCCCATTCTGGAGGAATCCCTAACGCTTCGCAAACTCCGTAGTTTGCGCCTTCTGTGACGACACGAAATCCGAGATCTTCATCGACTTGACGAGCCTTCTTCACGGAGCGCTGACCTTTGCCTGCGCCTGTGGGTGTGCGCTCGACGATTGCATCTATGAGGGCGCGACGTGTCTTCTTGTCGATCAAGTTCTCCTCGGGCAAGTCGAGCTGGAGCAAGCTCATGGAGCATTTGATGTCCACGCCGACTGGGCCAGGATAGATGTGTGTGGGCGAGGCCATGACGCATCCGACGGGCGCGCCGTAACCAGCGTGCGCGTCTGGGTTCAGGACCAATTCGGTCACGCCGGGAGCCGAACGCGAGTTGAGTGCCTGTTCTAGGCACATCGCGTCGAAGCCGTCGCGGATGGCATCGGTGCCGATCACGGTGATCGGCTTGCCCTCGTTGTCCCGAGCAGGCAAGAAGCCTTCAGCGTCGGAAGTCTTGTGGATGGTTGGCTTGGTTGCTGGCATCGTTGGTCTCATACTTTTAGGTTTGGTTCGCGATTTCCTAAAGAAGTCTTCGTGCCAACTGAGTTGAATTTCGAATTTAGGTGGTGTAACTTGTTTGTGGTGAGGTGTTTAAGGTTATTTAGATGTGGCTCTGGGTTGGGAGCTTGAAGGTAAAAGTTTATCTTGGTATATAAGAAGTTATCTAAATGGCTAAACCGAAACATATCATCGGCCTTCTTGGCACGACATTGGATCGCGCGATTGAGGTGGATCGCTGGAATCGCTGGCGTCCTTCTGTCGCGGTTTGCCAGCAGGAGGACATGGTCGTTTCACGATTTACGCTTCTGTACCCACCGACGCACCACAAGTTGGCTCGGGTGGTGTCGGATGATATTGGCTTTGTATCCCACGACACGACGGTCGATCTCGTGCCTATGGCTTTGAAGGATCCCTGGGATCTAGCCGAGGTTTATGCGGCGCTGTTTGATTGGTCCAGGTCGCAGGCGTTTGATGCTGATGCGGAGGACTATCTTCTGCATATCACCACGGGAACTCATGTGCAGCAGATCTGCTTGTTTCTTCTCAATGAAGCGCACTTCCTTCCTGGGCAGCTTGTGCAAACTAGCCCGCCGGCTGGAGGCAGGATGTCGAGCGAGCCGAGTGGTTCTTACACGATCATCGATCTCGATTTGTCGAAGTACGATCGCTTGGCGAGTCGCTTTGCTCGTGAGTCGCTGACTTCTCAAGATTTCCTGAAGTCTGGCATTGCGACAAAGAACGAGGCCTTTAATCGATTGATTGAACGGATCGAAACCGTGGTGCTTCGATCGACGGCACCAATCCTCCTGACGGGAGCGACGGGTGCTGGCAAATCTCAGCTCGCGAAACGAGTCTACGAGCTTCGCCAACAATGTCGCGATTTGGAGGGCGCCTTTGTTGAAGTGAACTGCGCGACGCTCCGTGGAGACACGGCCATGTCGACGCTCTTTGGGCATGTGAAAGGGGCCTTCACCGGAGCGCAGCGCGATCGGCCTGGCCTTCTGCGAGAGGCTCACGGTGGACTGCTCTTTCTAGACGAGATTGGAGAACTTGGGCTTGATGAGCAGGCCATGCTCTTGCGTGCGCTTGAGGAGAAGGTCTTTCTGCCGTTGGGTGGAGATCATCCTGTGAAGAGTAGCTTTCAACTGATCGCGGGGACGAATCGAGACTTGCATGAGCGTGTGCTTTCAGGCGATTTCCGTGAGGACTTGCTCGCTCGGATCAATCTCTGGCATTTCGAATTGCCGTCGCTTGCGCAGCGTCGAGAAGATTTGGAACCTAACATTGCTTACGAACTCGATCTCTTTGCGCAACGCGAGGATCGTGAGGTGACGTTCAACAAAGAAGCTAAGGCCCGTTTCCTCAAGTTTGCGCGTTCTTCTGAGGCGACGTGGAATGCCAACTTCCGTGACCTTAACGCTGCGGTCACTCGCATGGCCACACTGGCTCCGCGTGGGCGGATTGCGGTGGAGGAGGTGGAGGAAGAGATTGATCGTCTCATGAGCGATTGGCAACGTGGGGGCTCTGAGAGTAGTCGCGATGCTCTTTGTCGCAGTGTTCTCGGTGAGGAGCGCTTTGCTGAACTCGATCCCTTTGATCAGGTTCAGTTAGGCTACGTCATCGAGGTGTGTCGGGAATCACGCACGCTCTCGGAGGCTGGGCGTGCGCTCTTTGCGGTTTCTCGCCAGAAACGTGACAATCCGAATGATGCGGATCGGTTACGTAAGTATCTGGTAAGGCATGGGCTGGAATGGAAAGCAATTTCCTAGCACTCTTTCTTTCTTAACAGGACGATGCGGTTGGTGTTCGTGCCTTTGGTTTGATTGGAGACGCCCCAGCAGTTTGAGGTCTTGGTGAAGTCTTGGTCGTTGATCACGACGAGGCGGACTTCGAGCCCAGCATCGCGACCGGCGGGGATGACGAGGTCTTCGAGCTTGATCTTACCGTGGTTCACTTCACCCACTTCGAAGGCGACGTGTCCGCCAGGTTTGAGGATGCGATGGAGCTCGCGGAAGACGTCCGTCATCTTGGCCTGCCATTCGGCGGGTTTCTTGATCTGCCAGAGGTGGACGTCTTCAGGATTGATGCCGTTGAACCAGCAGCGGAGCCAGTTGTCTAATTCGTAGTCGACGATCTGAAGGAATGGGGGTGAGGTGACAACGAGACTGACAGAGTTGTCGGAGATTTCTGGAGTATTGTCACAAGAGCGGGCGAGGAGTTTGCTCTGAGTTGCTAGTTTCTGGAGTGACTTGCTCAAGTCCGAGCTGACCTCTTTCACGAGGGAGCGTGATTTCTTGAGAATGATGGCGATGATGTCGCGCTCGGGAGGTGTTTGTTCGCGTTTCTCGTTGATCTTGATTTGCGACTCTACGGACACCGCTTGGTTAGGCGGCATGGTGTAGACGGAGAAGAAGCCGGGCGAATGACCTGTGAGCCTGTTAGTCGAGACCATTTGAATCCAATCGTCGATCGTGTCATTGGTCCCAGCGGCTCGCCGGTCGATGAAGTATTGACGTAGGTTGCCTAGCTTTGTCAGGACCTTGGGATGATAGAAGGCGAGGAGATCGTTTCTTGTCTCGATGGGGTGGTCGAGATCGAGGGTTTTCAGGCGCGCTTCGACATCGGCGAGATCAGGGATACTCAGGCGAGGAGAGATGAGTAGGCTGCTCAGCGGGTTGACATCGCAGCCCATGGGAACTCGCCCTAGCAGAGCGGCCTCTATCAGAGTGGTGCCCCGGCCCATGAAGGGGTCATAGACGATGTCGCCAGGCGCGGTGAGTCGATCGATGAAGAACTTGGGGAGTTGCGGTTTGAAGCAGGCGCGATAGGAAACTTCGTGGAGCTTGTTGGCCTGACGTTGCCCTGAGGTCCAGAATTCATTGATGAAGACGGGAACGGAGATGTCATCGACTTGATTGGAGAGGACGATCGTGTCTTTGCCAAACTCATCAAAGGCTCCGAGTTCATTGGCGAGGGGATCAGGTGCGCCGCGCTTTGGCTTCCACGTTGTGGGCACCGTCATGCTGAGTAGTCCCTGTTCCGAATCGTCTTCCATATAGAGGGAAGATGACAGGCCTACTCGACAGGTTCAACGACGGCTTGCATGCTTCCTTTGCTTCGTTTCATCCGCCAATCGGGGCCGAAGTTGTGGATCTGGCGGCATCTAGAGGTGGCGGTCTTCTTTGTATCCACATCGACAATGACGCGTTTCTTTGAGTCAACTTCGCAGGCCATGCGGTAGGCGAGCTCGATGGGGTGATTGAAGATCTTCATGAGCATTTCGATCACGTAATCGTAAGTATGGGTATCGTCGTCGAGGAGGACGACTTGCCACAGCTTGTCGACCGAGATGGAAGTCTCTTCTTTTAGGTCTGGCAGTTCGAATGGCATGGTATTGCCTTCTCAATAACGCTTCTAACGGACTGAGTCTTTCGCAAGGAGGTGAAGTTTGCTCAATTCGCTCTCCAGGAACTTAGGGTAGAGGGCTGCGATGGCTTCCACGCTCCAACTTTGCTCAGGGGCTTCTTGTTGGAGGGAGGTCATGGAAACGTCGGCGATTCCGCAAGGAACGATGGCATCGAAACCGGCCATATCACCGCAAACATTCAGAGCGAAACCGTGCATGGTGACCCACCTCCGGACGCCTACGCCGATGGATGCGAGTTTGCGATTTGCGATCCAGACTCCTGTGAGGCCATCGCGCCTGCCGGTGGCGAGGCTGAGGTCTGCGCACATTTGAATGAGGCTTTCTTCGATGGCGCGCAGGTAGGCGTGCAGGTCTTTGCCGATGGGCTTGAGATCGAGGATGGCATAGCCGACCAGCTGTCCGGGACCATGATAGGTGGCCTTGCCGCCTCGGCTTATTTCGACGACGGGGTGGGGGAGCTCCTTGCCGGTTTCGAGGCTGGAGCGATCTGAACTGCGACCAATGGTGTAGACGGGTTCGTGCTCTAGTAGAAGCAAGGTGTCTTCGATCTCTCCGTTCTGACGCTTTTCCAGATACGTCTCTTGAGTGGCGAGGGCTTCCCGATAGTCGACTCGGCCTAACCAATGACTCTCCATTACAGATCCTTGGAAGCGGGTTTGATCGCGCGCATGGGATCGCTTGCGTAAAGATGGGCTAGGCCTACGGCGAGGGCGTCGGCGGCATCGGGTGGAGGGGTCTCAGTGAGCCCTAACAAGGCGCGCATCATGTAGGCAACCTGTGACTTATCGGCACCGCCGCGTCCTACGACGGCTTGCTTCACCCGGCGTGGCGCGTACTCGGTGATGCTGAGGCCTGCCTCTGCGGCGGCTAGCAAAGAGGCGCCTCGTGCCGCTCCCATGATGATGGCGGTGGAGTGACTCTGCACATAAATGATAGCCTCGATCGCACAACAGTCGGGCTGAAACTTCTCGATGACCTCGGCGATGGCTTCTCGAATGGCGACCAAGCAGAGTGAGTGGCGCACCTTGGGCTTGTTCTGAATCACGCCATAACAAAGTGACCGATACGTCTTCGGTGTGGTCTCTTCGAGTATAGCATAACCCGTCTTGCGCAGCGCCGGGTCGATGGACAGGACACGCATGATACTAACAGGTTGGCGTTAAGCCAGATAAGTAGGTGGGGACTCAGCCTAACGGCGTCGACGACCACCCGTGCGTTTCCGGCGCATGCCGAGACGCTGGCGGAGAGCATCGCCCGTGGGGGCTTCGTCATCCAGCATGGCTGTGTAGATGTAAGGGAAACCTTCCAGCTTCTTGCGATCGATCTTCTTGCCAATGTAGCCTTCGACAGCCTGGGCATACTCTAACTCATCACCTGCGAGCATGGTGAAGGCATCGCCCTCTTTCTCGGCACGACCCGTACGACCGATGCGGTGCACGTAGTCTTCAGGATTCTCCGGGACGCGGTAGTTGATCACGTGAGTGACATTGGAAATGTCTAGGCCACGCGCAGCGACGTCGGTCGCCACAATGATATTGAAAGTGCCATCACGGAAACCTTGGAGTGCCTTTGTCCGATCCTTCTGGGCGATGTCCGAGTGCATCGGCGTGGCTTTGAAGCCATCGCTTTGTTTCTTCAAGAGGGCGGTGAGTTTGTCTGCTTCCGCTTTTGTGCGGGTGAAGATCATCACGCTCTCATAGTCAGCACTACGAAGAAGGGCTAACAAGAGTTCATCGCGCTGCTCGTAGGCGACTGGGTAGAAGCCGTGCGTGATCGTTTCCGCGACGCCTGTCCGGCGACCGATGGAGATCTCTGCAGGATCTTTCAGAGCCCACTTAGCGAAAGTCTCGATCGCTGGGGGCATGGTGGCGGAGAAGAAGAGTGTCTGGCGTTCTTTTTTACAGGCACTGACAATGCGACGGACGTCTGGGAGGAAACCCATGTCGAGCATGCGATCGACCTCGTCTAAGATGAGGAAATCAATGTCACGGAAGTGGAGAGACTTGCGCGTGTGGTGGTCCAACAAGCGTCCTGGAGTGGCGATGATGACATCGACTCCAGCATTCAACTTATCGAGCTGTGGTTGGTAGCCGACTCCGCCGTGGAGGAGAACCATGGAGAGATCCATGTGCTTTCCGTAAATTTCGAACTGCTCTAGCACCTGAGCGGCAAGCTCACGAGTGGGCTCGAGCACGAGGCAGCGGCATTTGCCGTGCTTCTCCATCTTAGAGAAAGCTGGCAGGCCAAAGGCTGCCGTCTTGCCGGTTCCGGTCTGTGAAGCACCGATGATATCACGCCCTGCAAGCACCAGAGGAATTGACTGGGCTTGGATGGGTGTGGGTTTCTCGAATCCGAGATCTCGAACCGCCTTCATGACGGGCTCCGACAATCCGAGTTCGTCAAATGTGGTTTGACTAGTCTCGTTATCCATTGATTAAGGCTGGTTTAGTAAGTCATACCCCTGGTTCCGTCAATGAGGCGTTTGCCAGCGTGGGAGAAACGCTCTGCAATGGCCACTCAGGTTTCCTTCCGCTTTTACCTCCTTCTCTTGGCAGCCGTGCTGTGTCTGGCCTCGGCGGTGCTGTTTATCCAGCTTAGCACGGTGCCGCCGCTGGGGCTGAGTATGTGGCGGCTGGGTTTGGCTGGGGTTATTCTTTCTCCATTGGCACTGCGCGAATGGAGCCAGCACCGTAGCAAGGAGGCGAGTATTCCTCTTAGATTAGCGATCTTGCCGGGACTGGTCTTCGCGGCACATCTCGTGACTTGGGTGATCGGGGCCCGACAGACGCCTACGGCAAATGCCAGTCTCATTGCCAACATGGCACCGATTGCCTTGCCGGGATTTCTCTACTTGGTGGCGAAAGAGCGGGTGCGTCGAAATGAATGGATCGGGACTGGGATTGTGCTGGTTGGTCTCCTGATTCTGGTGGCGGGGGACGTCCATTTGTCTGCCGCCACGGCTCGAGGCGATCTCATTTGCTTTGGTTCGATGCTCTTCCTGGCGCTTTATCTGGCTCTGGCCCGACAGCGGAGCCCTCAGATCCCAGGGTTTGCGCTCTACGTGGCTCCGCTCTACCTGACGGGGGCTACGGCTTGCGGTGTGATGATGTTCTTACGGGGCGAAGCCTTTCTGCCGGCGGCTGATCAGTGGAAATGGGTCCTCGCTCTGACGCTGATTCCTACGGTGCTGGGCCATAGCCTCCTGAACTACGCGATGAAGCATATGCGAGGCCAAGTGGTGGCCGTGGCGAGTCAGACGCAATTCATCTTCGCTGGGACGGCGGCTTATTTCATCTTCGGGACAGTGCCCGTGGTGACTTTCTATCCGGCTTGTGTGCTCGCGATTCTGGGCACTCTCTTTATCCTGCGCAGGGCTTAGCGCTTCTTCTTGCTGCCAGCTTTCTTCTTGGGAGCTGCGACTTTCTTCTTCGCCGCCTTCTTCTTGGAAGCCGCTTTCTTCTTTGCCAATTTCGTCTTCAGCTTGGGCCAATATTCTTGGGCGACGATGTAGCCGATACATTTGGGACTGCCGCAGCGGCAGGGGTGATCTGCGTAGTGATCGAGATCGAATCCGTAGTCGAAGGTGAGTTCTTCACCTTTAGCGATCTCTTTCAGCGCAACGATCCAGATTTCATCATCGATGATCTGGGCTTCGCAGTTGGGGTCACAGCCGTGGTTGATCAGCTTAGCGGTGTTGTGCGGGACATTGCCATCGATGTCGTAGTCATCGTCCAAGATGAACATGTAGACTGAGGCATCTCCGGTTCCTTCGCGCTCTTCAGCAAGGTCGGTGGCACGCTTGTCTCCCTCTTTCTTGCTGATGCGCTCTCCTACATACTGAATGATCTCCGCGTCTGCACGGATCTTCTTAGAAGCGAAGAGCCCTTGCTGGTGGATGGCAGAGCCCTCAGGCTTGCAGTAGGGGGAAGTGACGGGTTTCTGTTCCGCCGCTTTCTTAGCCTTCTTCGTGGGAGTCTTAGATTTCGCCATCGCGATAGGGAGCTAGGACTTTCAGCTCCCCTTGGCAAGAAAGATTAGGCCCCGGGGAGGCGATTCCACTCCTGCCCACCAACAACTCGTTGGCAGACTATCGCCCCCCCAAGGTCCTAAAAATGTGTAAAGCTGTGAGAGAATACATCCCCGGAGCCTGCAATCAATGCAATAATTATAATTTCCATATGAGGGGATGGCTACCAATGGGATTCTCTTCGTTGAAATTCGAGCTGTCGCGAATTCGCAGGGCTGAGCGGAAATGGGCCGAATTTGCCCCTGTTCGAAACTTCTGACCGCCGCGTTCGAACTTCAACCTGGGTAGTGGATTACCCGATGGTCGTGTGCGGACCGGACATAGGCGAAGGCTTCGTCTGCCATGATGGCCATCGTGACTTCTGGTTTCCAGCCGAGTAGCCGCTTTGCTTTGCGGTTGTCGAGCCAGGTCGAATGATGCGGGGTCGGGATCTCGACCTGGGGTAGGCCTCGCGTCTTGTGCAGGTGTGCCGCCAGCTCGCGATAATCCACGGGCTGATCCATTGAGATATTGAAGAGCTGCTGACGAGCCTGGGGGTGATCAATGGCGCAAATGATGGCGCTGACGAGATCGCGCACATGGACGAAGTTTCGTTTCACGGGTTGGCCATCGGGATTGAGCATGACGGGCACTGTTTGCGTGGCCGTATAGTGAGCGGCTTCCTTGGTAGTCACGTAGTCGGACCAGATGGGAGCACCGAATACGTCGGCTCCAAAGGAGAGTTGGCATTTGAAATCATCTTTCTCCATGATCCACGGCGCGCGGAGGCAGCAACCGTTCAGGTCGTAGGGGCGGTAATACTGTTCTAACATCACCTCTTCAAGGACTTTAGAGAGGGCGTAGCATCCTGGATACGGCGCATACGGGTGTGTCTCTGTGATGAGCTCGTCTTGAGGGTAATGAAAGTGTCCAACGCAGGCGTCGCCACCGATGAGGATGAACTGTGCGAAGATCGAAGAGACGCGAGCTTCTTCGAGCAACCAGAAGAGCCCCTTCACGCTGACATCCATCACGTCCTCAGGCGTTTCTTTGCATGTGGCTAGATGCAGCACATGCGTCACTCCTTCCATGGTTTGCTGCACGAAGTCGCAATCTGAAATAGAGCCATGTACGGCTTCTACGCGATCTATTGCGGGGAGCGAGCGCTTGTGGCAAAGGGCGCGGAAGCGAAAGGAGGCGAGCTTGGGATTTTGAATGGCTGCCTCGAGGAAATGACGGCCAACCTTGCCGGTGGCACCGGTGATGAGAAGAAGTGGATCCGACATGGTAAGGCTACTCAACAGAGGATTCTGCGCCTGGGTCAATGCTTTCTGCTGGTCGAGGGGATCGGAAGTGCCCTAGCGTCTCGGCATGAGCACAGAGAAGAAGGTTCGCATCGGCGTCTTAAGCACAGCGTCAATTGGTACGATGAAGGTGATTCCGGCCATGCAGGCTGGGAGGTTGACTGAAGTGTGTGGCTTGGCGTCGCGAGATGAAGCCAAGGCGCGCGTTGCTGCAGATCAGTTAGGCATTTCTAAGGCTTATGGGAGTTACGAGGCCCTGCTCGATGATCCTGACATCGATGCCATTTACAACCCCTTGCCCAATCATTTGCATGTGCCGTGGTCTATCAAAGCGCTCGAAGCTGGGAAACATGTTCTCTGTGAAAAGCCCATCGGTCTGTCTGTGGAGGAAGCGCAGAGTTTGGTCGCGGCTGGCGAACGGCATCCGAATTTAAAGCTAATGGAAGCCTTCATGTACCGGCATCATCCCCAGTGGGTGAAAGCGAAGGCTTTGGCGACTGATGGAACCATAGGTGATCTGAAGACGGTGCAGTCGGCTTTCTCTTACTACAATGACGATGCGTCTAACATTCGCAATATGACAGGAATTGGCGGTGGTGGGTTGATGGACATTGGCTGCTATTGCATTTCGCTCTCGAGATTCCTCTTTGATGCTGAGCCCTCGCGGGTCGTTGGTTTGGTCGAGAATGATCCGGACTTCGAGGTTGATCGGCTGGCCTTGGGGATGCTCGACTTTGGGCGGCACAGCTCAAATTTCACCTGCTCGACTCAGATGGTGCCTTACCAGCGAGTGCAGATCTTCGGGATGACAGGCCGGGTGGAGATCGAAATTCCGTTCAATGCGCCACCCGATGCGCCCTGCAGGCTCTGGCTGCAACGGGGTGAGAAGATTGAAGAAATCAGCTTTCCGGTGTGTGATCAGTACATGATTCAGGGGGACTTGTGGGCTGCTGCAATCTTGGAAGATGGCCCGGTGCCGACGCCGATTTCGGATGCTGTGGCTAATATGCGCGTGATCGAGGCGCTATTTGCTAGTTCCGATCAGGGGGCTTGGGTGAGTCTGTAAGATCGTCGAACCACAAGGATTCCACGGAGAATTTCCAATCTCGCTTGCACCTGCGCAGATCGGTTTCATGGTTGCGTTAGGTGAAGCGCATTCTTTCTTTCTTCTTCTCGCTCAGCGTCTTGGGCTCTTCTTTGAGTCTCGCGGAAACGATTCTTCTGAAGAATGGGAATCGCTTGGAAGGCGAGCTCCTCAAGAAATCGGAGAAACAGCTCTTCCTTGATGTCGGGTTTGATGTCCTCAACATTCCTACGGACGTCGTTTCTGAGATCGTCGAAGCCGAGGTGTCTGGCCAAGATAAGAAGCCAGCTCCCGTGGCGAGTTCAGGAAAGAGTCTATTCTCTAAGCAGGCGAATAAGCAGACGCGTTCTGTCAAAGAGAACGCGGAGATTGCAGGCGAAGCCGTCGTGCAGATCGGGACGCCTTCTGGATTGGGGTCAGGCTTTGTCATTCATCCAGATGGCTATGTCATCACGAATAACCACGTGATCTCGGGTGAGCATAAGATCACGGTGATGTTGTTTAAGCAGAGTGGTCGTGAGTTGGAGAAGATTCAGAAACAGAATGTGAAGATTCTCGCCACGAGTCCCATTCTCGATCTCGCCTTGCTCAAGATCGAAGGGGAAGAGAATCCTAACTACGCTTACGTGCCGATCGAGTCGATCGGTGGTGTGCGATCCGGACAGACTGTGTTTGCGATTGGAAGCCCGTTAGGCTTGGGGCGATCAGTTTCGCAAGGTATTGTCAGTGTGCGCAATCGCGTGATCTCGGGTGGGCTCTTTTACATTCAACACACAGCTGAGATCAATTCAGGGAATTCCGGTGGGCCGTTGTTTAACCTGCAAGGCGAGGTGGTCGGCGTGCTCAACATGAAGATGACGGCAGCTGGCGTGGAGGGACTTGGTTTCGCCATTCCAGCGAGTTTGTTACGTCTCTTTTTAGAGAATCAAGACGCCTATGCCTTTGATCCACGCAACCCGAACGCGGGCTTTCGTTATCTGGATCCTCCGAGTGCGGCCTCGAAGGAAGAGGCTGTGAGCACGACGGAATCCTGATCGGTCTAACTTTCTTTAAACTTTCACATTTACCCCCAAACCATCCTTTAATTATGAAGACCTGGAACTCTATCAAACCTACCTTTGTCGGTGCAGTCGTCGCGGCTGGCGCCTTCGGCCTCACTGCACAGGCCGCTGATGAAGCGCTTATCGAGCTCATCCCTTCAGATGCACTCATGGTCATGCATGCGGCAGACGCTTCTAAGCTCCCTGAGCGATTCAAGGCGTCTCCGTTAGGGAAGACCTGGGCTAATGGGAAATTCCAAAAGTTCATCGCTCCAGGCATGGCTCAGATGAAAGAGAGTGGGTCCTTTGAGGTTGTGACGAAGGCGATGAAGAAAGCCATGGATACCTTCGAAGGTGAAATGGTCATTTCTTTGAATCGCCTCCCTCTTGATGAGATGGTCGCGATGGGTCAGGATGGTGTCTTTGATGAGAAGACGCCGGCGTCTATTAAGCGTGTGGGTGATGCTATGGAGAAAGACTTGCGCCTCGTCATTGCTGGTAAAGTGGCAGGCGATGGCAAGGTATTTAAAGAGACTTGGGCAGGCCTCATCGAGGACATGATGGAGGTAGGTAAGGACGAGGGTGATAAGTATGAGATGGTCGAAGAGGTTGTCGATGGTCAGACCATTCATGTCGCCCGCGAGACTCGTAATAAGGTCGATAAAAGTTACGATGTGCTCGCCTATGCGCATGTAGGTGACGTTGGGATCATTGGTTCGCCTAGCAAGGCAGTGGAAGAAGCGGTCGCCGCGATGAAGAAGGGCTTGGCAGGAGCTAAGCTCGTCGATGGTGCTTTTGGGACGTTCGCTAAGCGGAATCCTGACAATGATGCGCATTTCCATTTTAATATGACTCCAATGATGGAGTTTGGAAAGAAGATGGCACTTAAGGCCGAGGCTGATGGGCTGCTCGGCGAGCAAGCGGCAGGCATGGGCGTGAAGGTGGAAACGATCTGGAAGGCGCTGGGACTTGATGATCTTCAGAGCCTCGACTTTGGAATGACGTTCGAAGGTGAGTCTTCGGTACTTGATACGGGTTTGCTCTTTGCTAAGCGTAGCGGGTTAATGAACTTGTTAGCTTATCAGAATGTGCCGATGCCTAAGACTGATTTCGTGCCTCAAGACGTGGGTTCAGCTTCGGTCTCCCTGTTCAGCATGGACGAGATGTACAAGTCTCTCATGACTTGCGCTAGAAACTGCAATGCCTGGCATGATGCCTATGGTGAAAGCTCAGCTTACTGGTGTTGAGGGGCAGTTGGGTGTGTCACTTGAGAAGGATTTGTTTTGGTAATCTCAAGCCAGAGATCATCACGCTTCAATCAATGACCCCGGACGCGGCAGAGATTATCGAAGACGAGACAGTCGTGATGCTAGGTCTGAAGGATGAGCAGGGATTTGAAGTCGCCTACGATAAAGTGCTAGCGTTCGCTGGCGCATGACGGGCATTGCTTTTGAGCCATCCGAATTTCTCGGGCAGAAACTTCATTCTTTCGAGGCTCCTGGTATGGGGGCTGGTGGCAACCCAACGAAGATTTCCTATCTCTTTGCTAATGGGTATTACATTCTCTCTATCGGTAAGGGCGAGCTTCTCCGCAAGGTGCTCTCAAATATCGAGCGCCCCGGTAAGTCTCTCTGGGATGTGGCACACGTGAAGACTGCCTTGAGTAAGCTGGAGCCAGGCTACTGCGAGGTGAACTACATTGATGCGGCCCAGCTGATGACGACGATCACAGAAGCGCTCTCGGAGTTACCACAAGGAGATGAACTGTTTGTCGATTGGGATCACAAGCTTCTGAGAATGAGTGGAGTGTCTTGCTCGGTTTCGCAGTGAGTGGGGGATACATGGAGAAGAACGGGTTCTTTGGGAAAGCGATTCTTCTGCCTAATGACAAGTAAGCTGCGCCAAGGGCTTCTCGGCTGCTCGGTTCTCGGTCTCGCGTGTTTCACCGCCTTGGCGGTGGAGCCTGCGGTTGTGTTGAGCGAGCCTGAGATGATCAAGGTCCAGTGGGACACACGTGATCTCACAGCAGTCGACCTCGATGCTGATGGGCGTGAAGACCTCGCCGTGATCAATAACGAGGCCGCTCGCATTGATCTCTATTACCAGCTGGCTCCGGGCGAGAAAGCTGGGAAGACTGATCGGAAGACGACGGTGGATCGTTGGGAGCCGGTGCTCGAGGACGCGCGCTTTGAGCGGGTCAAGGTGCTGACGGGCGGTATCGCTTACGATATCGTCTTTGAGATCTCAATGCAGACAAACGTCAGGATCTTGTCTACACGAATGATCGCGATGAGATCGTGGTGCATCTGCAAAGTGAGAAGGGAGATTGGTCTTCGCGGACGATCCATGAGTTCGAAGATCTTGCTTCCGTTACGGGTGCGCTATGGATCGGTGATTTGGTGAAGGATGGGAAACCTGATCTCCTTTGTTCGTTATCTGACGGATTCTTGATTTTTGAAGATGCCGATATGGAGGCGCGTCCGGTGCGTTATGATTGTGTGAATGATAATCCTCGTGGCCTTCAGGTCATGGATCTCAATCACGACGGGCGTTTAGATCTCGTCTATTTCTATCTGAATGGTGGAAAGAAGTCTCTCATGACGGCGCGTTTCCAAAGTGAAGATGGCAGCTTCGTCGAAGAGCGCTTCTTTACCTATGAGCGCTCGGCAAACTTCCCTCAGCCGATCAATTGGAGTGAGGGGAAGGAAGAGAGCTTTGTCACTGTCTCGGCCGCTAACCACACATTGGTTAGGCTTGTGGTGGGACCCAAGTCTAAAGGGGAGAAGTCAGACTTTAGCCGGGCGGCCTATGCGGTGCCTTCTAGTGGAAACAAGCCGTCCTTCTACGCGGTGGCTGATTTCAATGGGGATAAGCTGATGGACGTGGTGGCTAGCGATGGTGCTGGTGCGCAAGTCTGGCTTTATCAACAATCTTCGGACGGCCGCTTGCGTGCTCCGGAGAGTTTTCCGGCCTTCTCTGAGATTTCAGGTTTGGAGGCGGGTGATCTTGATGGCGATGGTAGAGCGGAGCTTGTCATGATGAGTGAGAAAGAGGGCGTTCTCGGGGTGGCTAGATTCTCCGAGGAGCAGCGTTTCTCTTATCCTGAAGTGGTG
Organism: Caprella mutica; assembly: GCA_947561585.1. Lineage (NCBI taxonomy): Eukaryota > Metazoa > Arthropoda > Malacostraca > Amphipoda > Caprellidae > Caprella > Caprella mutica. Next base: position 96,722 of record CANNZV010001291.1, on the reverse strand, counting down.
GCCTTGTCAGGTGGGCCTGAACACATGGCTTTGGGTGATGTCGATGGTGACGGGACTTTGGAGATTGTCTGCGCGGTGAAAGGAGAGTCTAACCGCACGCGTTCGCTCATGACGGTGAGTCATGATAAGGACGATTGGATAGTGGCGCCATTGTCAAAAGATGAAGTTGGCTCGCGTCTTGAAGGCTTGCGCTTGGTAGATATCGATCAGGATGGTGATCAGGACCTTCTGGTCTTGTCTACGGTTCAGCCTCTTGAGGTGTTGTTGTGCCAGGAAGATCGCTCATTTAAAAAAGCGGAGACTCCTGTTGTAGGTCTGGCAGACAAGGTGGCTCCAAGAGCCATCAGCCAGGGAGATTTGGATGGCGACGGTAAAGATGAACTGTTAGTGGCGCGCGATGGCTTTGCTCGATCTGCTCGGTTGGGTGAACGAGGCCGTGCCGATGTCATGGATCAGATCAACGCTCCAGATGTTTCTGCGGGCTTGTTAGTTTCAGTCGCAGCAGACTTAGATGGCGATAGTAAGCCAGAACTCCTCCTTGTGGATGGCCAAGCCTCTAAGATTCATGTCATGAAGCGTGACGACAAAGGAGTATACCGGTTTTTACAATCGCATCCTGGGCTTTCGGAGATCACGGACTCGCTGGTGGTAGACGCCGATGGCGATAAGACGCCAGACCTCTTCCTTTTCGCGAAGGATTATTTCTGGTGGTACCCGCTTCGTGCAGACGACTTTGGGATCGAGGCGACACAAGTTTACGAAACGGACTTGAAAGATGTCACCTACGCTTCCGTGATTACTGGGCGGATGGATGGAGACAAGCGAGACGACCTCATTGCTTTCGATAATGCGACCTCGCACATGATGGAGATGCTCCTAACAGGTGGCCAAGACGAGTTGCGCAGCGCAATGCACTTTAAACTTTTCGAAACGGACCCCCACTTCAGTGGGCAACGCGGCGGTCGCTTTCAGCCATATGATGGCCTCGTGTCAGACTTGAATGCGGATGGGCTTCAGGACATTGCACTTCTCTTGCACAATCGTCTCGTGATCTACCCGCAGCAGAAGGCGGAGTAAGATTGCATTCAGCGCCAGGGCATCAGTAGCTCAACGCTGGCTTCGGGGACCCAGCCTTTGGTGTCTCGGTCATTCGCGATGAACTTCCAGCCCTTGTGGCTGTTCTGAATCTCAACTTGGGTCAGCGGCATGGCTGTGCTGATCTTCGGCGCGCCATTACCGTGGGAGGCCCGAATGGGCTCTGCTTCGGAGGTGATGATCCAGGCGTGCTGGGGGGTGGGAGCTTCTTGGTGAAAGTAGTAGGCCGCTGCGCTCGACACGAGTCCGAGTGCGATGGCAGCAAAGCCCAAGGCTCTTAGGATGGGTCTCTTCGTTAGGATGATTAGACCCACGCCAATCCACAAAGTGAAGAAGGCAACAAGGGCAAGTGGCGTGCGCCAGGCAAGGGCGGCTACTTGGGCTTCAGCCTGACTCAGGCGCTCTTGGATATGTTCGTTTCCTTGGCTTGGCTGAGAAACTGGCTTTGGCTGAGCTGGAGAATGGGGCGATCAGCCACGCGCGGTAGAGTTGCAGGAGAGCGGCTTCTGGGCGTCCCTGTCTCTGATGAGCGACTCCGAGATTGTGATAGAGTTCAGGTGAATGCCAATCGGCAGCGATGAGCTCTTTGTAGCTCGAGGCGGCAGAATCGGCCTCGCCTGCTTCTAAGTTTTCAGTGGCTGAGGCAAATAAGCCTGACGGATCTGCAAGCTCGTCGGCTGAAGCGGACCAGAGGGCGATGCTGAGAGTGAATAGGAGATGCGCTAGCTTCTTCATGAGTGCGGTGGTTCGTCTAGCGTCTTCAGTGCGGTGATCCAGCCCTCACGGCGTGTGGAATCGAGGTCTTGTGAAGATCCTCCAGACCAGCGGCATTGTGCGGACCAGTCGAGGTAGTCTTTCAAATGGCGCTTCTCTTCACTTTCATCTGGGAGTGCCTGGATCGCGCGGCGTGCGGCCTCGTCATCGGCCAGAAGATTGCCGGTCACTGCTTTTCGACAGTGTTCATGCAGAGCTAACAAACGGAGAAACTTAGCATCGAAAGCGGAAGTTTCGTTAGTCTGAGAGAGTTCTTCCGAGAGCGTTTGCCGCTCTTGTTGTAGCTGGTTGAGGCGTTGCTTTGGGCTGAGAGAGTCGCCATTTCGTCGGCGCCATTGCCAAACGGCGAGACCCAGAGCGAGAGCTGCCGCACCGCCATGAAGACCTAGCAGAGTACTGGTGCCTAACCAATTGCTCACTTGATCGCCACGATGCAAATCTGAACCCGTGATGGCTGCGAGGATGGTGGCTCCTGGTGTGGTCGCTTGATTTGCCAGGTCAGCGAGGTCTTGATTGGTGAGGGCCAAGGCAGCTGAGCCTGTCACCGTGACGGGGATGGGGGTGCCTCCGAGACTAACGTATTTCTTCTCCTCTGGATCGAAGTAGGCGAACCGGACGACCGGCGCTTGGTTGTTGGCATCGAGCGCAATGTAAGTGTAATCGAAACGTCTTCTCACCGCCGATTTCTAATTCATCTGTATTGAAAGAGATCTTTGGAGGGTAGGCTTTCCACTTGGAATCCTCTGCGCCGCTATCGAGCTGGGTGATGCGTTCAAAGTTTCCGTGCCCAGAGATGGTGGCGGCGACCTTGAGGCCTCGTCTACCTTGAGTGCTTTCTTGTCTGTGAGGACTTCCATTGAAAAGCGGCCAACGGCTCCGCTGAAGTGGTCTGGACGACCTTCTGTCGGTAAGGGAAGGACCGTGACTTCGACCGGCTTGGACTGGATGCGTAGTTCGCGCTGGCGAGTGTTAAGATCGAAGAGGTTGTTACCAAAGAGGCTTCCAATTCCGCGCCGTTGCTGCCGTTGGCGTCTAGGTTGAGGGACTTGGATGAGGGCATTGTAATCGATGGGAGCTAAAGTGAATGTGCCAGGTTTGACTGCTGTGATCGTGGTCAGGTAAGTTAGGACATGGTAGTAGCGATCGCCAATCCGCTCCTTCTCAAACTGATAGACCACGTTCAGCCCGACCTTCTTTCTCTTGGCATTGGGTCCTTTCGCCGGCTTGGAAATGAAGTCTTCTCCCTTGAGACTGAGCTCGCGTGTGAAGTTCTTTAGGGGAATACCTGCGTCGAAGTAGGCTTTGATCTTCACTTCTACCGTTTCCCCCACATAGATCTCCTCTCGTGTGGGGACTACTTTGAGAAAGGCGGCAGTCTCATCCATCTTGGAGGGGAATGCTTGTCTGCCATTGTTACGAGGTTGGCCATTGAGGCTGGCGGCATGACGGGTGCGCCAGGACTTAGACGGGGCTGTGGTTGCCCCGAGCCTTTCGAGACTTGAAGTTTCAGGGCATTGGTCTTGATCTTCTGGCCGCCAATGGAGATTTCGATGGGTGGGATGGAGATCTCTCCTTCTTCGGTGGCGACTGCGGTGTAGGAGATCGTTGTCTGAGCGTTGATTTGGCCACGGCTCATACTCATTTGCATGCTCGTCGATGGTCGTGGCGACAAGATGTCTATTCCGGGAATGTCGAGGAACTGAGGGGCGTTTACACCGCGCGTGTTTACTTCGATCGTGAGTATGAAGCGCTCACCGGTCGCGGGTGTCGTCGTAGAGCTTGTTAAGCTGGCTTGCTGCGCGTGTAGATACGTTTGCAGCAAGCAGGAGAAGCATAGCAGTGCTAGGAAACGGAGATTCATCGCGTGGTCAGGGTGGTTACCTTGCTAACAAAGCCGGATCTCCGAGGAATCAAGTCTCTCGGTGTTTCTTCACCCACGCTTGGGAATCCGAAAGCGTTCGGGCAGGCCACCGACCACGCCGTCATAGACTACGAGGACATCGTAGTGCTCCTTGGTCTCTTCCAATAGAGTCATGCCTTCGGCTTTGGCTCGTGGGGGAGTTGGTAATTTGCCTAGGAGCTGGACCTTACTCTTGCGCTTTCCTTGATCGGGTACGCCGTCATCGCCATCCCAATAGTAGATCAGGAATTCGCCACGCTGTCCGCCTGAGGGGCCAGCGATGACGAGAAAACCGCCCTTCACCTTAATTAGCTCTCGGATGCCATAGCCCTTCAAGTCTATGTAGCGCAGCGTGTAGTCTTCGGGCTTGTTGAAGTCTAAGATCATGATGGGCACGAGATTCTCGCGTAGCACTGGGCCACGAAAGCCGAGGTGCAGCTTGTCTCCATCTTTTCCCTTCACTGCGATGGCCTCGATATCGACGCCGTTCTCCTTGCTGGGAATCTGTGTGAATCGTCGCAGCACCGGGTTCAGTGTGAGCAGCTTGTAGAGCCCGATTCCTCGCTTGGAGATGGGTTTGAGCGTCCTTGGATCCATTTCTAATCGGTAGAGGTGGAAACGGCTCGGCTCGAAGACGGTTTCTTCTAGGGCAGCCAAGTTCTGCTCTTTTGTCGCATTGGGTTCGAGAAGAGTCCGTTTCAACGAGTGCGAACCAGCGACGTAGAAGATGTTTGAATCGCGAAACCGCGCAATTCCTTCGATATCTAGTTCTGTCTTGGAGTGGAGCATCTCGATATCGAGATCGGGGCGAACGTGATAAATCGACGGATCGGTAGGGTCAGGCTTGAGAATCTGTACCTTCGTACCTTCATCCGAGCCCACGAGCAAGCTGTCCCCAAAGATGGCGATGGCGCTAAGATCCTCTTCTTCTTCCAGTGGGCCGACGAAGGTCAGCTTTCCGAGAGAGGTGATCTGTCCTGAAGCCGATCCGAGGAGCGCGATGAAGGCGATGAGGGACAGGGATTTGAAGGGGTGCATGGTGAAGAGGACCATTATGGGCCGATAGCGAACGATAGGCGCGGCGACGGATACTTTCCAAATCAATTGAATTCAACCGTTGTAGAACCGTCTTTCTCTATTGACAGGCCCTGCTGGCCATATTCTTAGGGTTTATCTATAATAACCATAAAACGACTTGCCTGTTTAAGCCATGCCATTATGTTCAGTTATGCTCCGCTTCCTCCCCGCTGCGCTCTTGAGTCTCGCTCTTTGGGCTGTCATTGCTCATACTGTGCAAATTGCTTATCTGACGATGAATCAGTTCTTTGGAACCGTTGGTGGCATCCTATCAGTCGCTCTTTTTTAGGCAGGAAGCTACCTGATAGCAGAGCTTCGGTGCCGATATGGGGAATTGCCGTGCAGCTAACCTGGAGTAATTCGTCACAACGACTCCGAGAACTAGGGAAGGTTGTGCCTTGTAGTCTCGATTTCTAGAGACCACCTATCTTTTCAGATTCGCCGTTGCCAACGGGAAACCGGGCGATAGAATGCCACATTATGGAAGATATCGAAGAATCCGTAGAGGTGAAGCCCGTCATCACGGAAGCCACATGGGGCTTCCTCCTTTTGAGACTTTGGATTGGCTGCCGCATGGTATTTGCCGGTGCTGAGAAGTTCTATGCTCAAGTGATGAATCCCGAGACCGAGCTGATGGAATGGAAGTTCGCTTGGAGTAATGCCGCGGTGACTGCCAAGGAGAACATCTACAAAGTCGTCGCTGACAATCAGTTCCTCCCCCTCAATCCGCAGAGCTTCTTTGTGAAAGTGTTCGGTGCAGATCCTGAGAAGTTGAAATTCCTTGAGCCACTCAAGTTTGATCTGTGGTTCGCCATGGCTTTGCCCTACCTCCTGCTCGGATTCGGCACCACGCTCATCCTCGGCATCCTCCCGCGCGTGAGTATCTTCATGGCTGGGATCACCTTCATGCTTCTTTCTATCGGCCTGATGTCCATGCCTGATAACGAGGGCATCGCCGCTCTCGGTGTTCATGTGGGACTTTGTGCGGTGGCCCTTTGCCTTGTGAAGCAGGCTCGCTTCAATTTGACGAAATTCTAGAGCGGTTTGACACGCCACGGATGCCTTATTGGGTGTTTGTAGCGTAACCCTCTTCAGAAAACTTATGAACTCATGAAAGATTCCCAAAACCAATCTTCATCTACAGCGGTGACTAATCGCCGTAATTTCGTCAAAGGATCAGCTATTGCTGGTGCCCTCATCACTTCAAAGAGTTCTGCCCTCGCTCAGGGGAACACTGCCGTGAATGACGTGATCAACGTGGCGCTCATCGGGTGCGGCTCTCAGGGGGAGAAGCAAATCGAGTCTGTCATTGGCCGAAGCAAAGTCGAGGGCGTCAATTTCGTAGCCGTCTGTGACATTCTGAAAGCGAATCTTGAGCACAAGGCCAAGCTCATCTCGAGTTACCAGAGCGACGGAGATCGAGCTAAGTACAAGGAGCTTTACCTGGCGATGGGCAAGTATGAGGACCATCGTGAGATGCTCGCCGAAATGGGCGACAAGGTCGATGCGGTCCTCATCGCTTCTCCTGACTTCATGCACCACGTGCACACGCGCGATGCACTCGAAGCAGGAAAGGCTGTCTACTGTGAGAAGATGATGTCCAACACGCTTGAAGGCGCCCGCGACATGGTTCGCGCCCAGCGCGAGACGGATGGCATTCTCCAAATCGGGCATCAGCGAAGAAGTAATCCTCGTTATCGAGCCCTGCGTGATGAATTGGTGTTTGGTGAGGAAGCCTTTGGGCGTATCACCCATGCCTATGGCCAGTGGAATCGCAGCACGTCTAGTGGCAAGGTTTCCGTTCCCAAGAAGAAGAAGCTCTGGCTCTCTGAGGAACTACTGAACAAGTATGGCTATGGTGACCCTAACATGGATCATGAGCAGCTCATGTATCGCTTCAAAAACTGGCGTTTCTTCCGCAAGTTTGGCGGGGGAGTCGTTTCAGATCTTGGAGCTCACCAAATTGACATCTTTAACTGGTTCTTTGGAACCACGCCGACTTCAGTCATGGCTGCGGGTGGTGTCGATTACTATCCCGATTCAGAGTTGTATGACAATGTGATGTCGATTTACGAGTATGATACTCCTAAGGGGATTTCACGTGGATACTATCAGGTGCTCACGACAACAAGTGCGTTAGGGTTCTTTGAGCGTTTCATGGGTGACCAAGGAACCGTTTCAATCTCTGAGATTCCAACCACGAACCAAGCTTACCGCGAAGCCAACGCAGACACCTGGGACCACCTCATCGCTAAGAAGCTCATGAAGCGCGACGAAGCCGAGGTGAAGTATAATCCTTGGGACATCCCTAAAACTTGGGGATCCAAGCCCAAGCCATGGGTGAAGTCGAACAAAGCTGGGCAGTCTGACTCGCGCGCTACGGCGGCGCTTGAAGCCTGGGAACTGGCGACTGATCTGGAAGAGCTACCGCACACGCCTCACCTTCGGAACTTCTTCGATGTGATGCGAAGCGGAAAGAAGGAAGATCTACACTGTAATGTTCAAACCGGCTTTGAGACGGCAGTGACCATCTTGAAGATCTACGAGGCAGCTGAGAGCGGTGCGAAAGCCAAGTTCTCCCCGGAAGACTTTGTTGCTTAGGGTCTGATCCTGAATAAAAGAAGGCGTTCCTGAGTCAAAGCACCAAACCAACCACACTCAATCTACATGAAAACGAAATCCATTATTGCCACGATCTCTCTGGCTGCAGCTTGCAGTCTCTTTGCAGAAGACAAGGTGGCGCTCACGACAGAGATTCCTGAAGCGATGTTTGAAGGCACCAAAGTGCCACTCAAGCTTCCTAACCTGGAGCCCGTCGAGACAAAGCAGAAGCCTGTCATGGTGCCCAAGGGTCTGACGAATCTCGCCCTCGATAAAGAGATCACCGCAAGTGACGACCTGCCAGTCATCGGTGACTTGGAGTATGTTACCGACGGTGATAAAGACGCTGCTGACGGTAGCTACGTCGAGCTTGGGCCGCAGATCCAGTGGGTTCAAATCGACCTCGAGAAAGAGTCTGAGATCCATGGTATCTGGCTCTGGCATTTCCACAAAAACGCGCGTGCTTACATCGACGTGGTCGTGAAAGTCTCCAACGACGCGGACTTTGCTGATGGCAAAGAGATCACGGTCTACAACGCTGACCACGACAACTCTTCTGGCTTGGGCAAGGGCACGGACAAAGCCTATGTCGAGACCAACAGAGGTCGCGTCATCGACGCCAAAGGTGCTAAGGGCCGCTATGTCCGCCTCTACAGCAATGGCAACTCGTCCAACGAGATGAACCACTACATTGAAGTGGAAGTCTTCGGCAAGTAGATCGCCTAACCGATCAATCTTTTAATGAAGGGCCGTTCAGATTCGTCTGGACGGCCCTTTCTGCTTTCTGCGACAACACATGGTGTTGTGCATGTAGATCGCATTGCATTGAATCTGCTCCTCTCTATCATCGTCTGTCTTCACACTGCTATGAAAACGAACGCCCTTACATTACTCACGGCACTACTTATTCCATTTATTGCCACTCAATGTGCCTCTCGCCCTGGGGGCGGTTACGGTTCTGGGGGAGCGAACGGCGGCTGGGGAAGTGGTGGTAGTTCCGATCCCAATTTCCAAGGACTCCCTCAGCGAAATGAGGGTATCTCGATGTACGGGCCAGGCAGCGAGAATGTGCAATTGAATCCTGTCGCACCTGTCTACTTTGCATTTGATAGTGCGAGCGTCAGCCCGAATGAGATGCCTAAAGTGCAAAGCCTTGCTGAGATTGGTCGCCAAACGCTCATCATCATCGCCGGACACACAGACAGCTCTGGCACCTTGGAGTACAATCGTGGTTTAGGAGAGCGTCGAGCGTTATCCGTGCGCCAAGAACTGCTTCAAATGGGGGTGCCTTCGGGTAATATCCAAACGATCAGTTACGGCGAAGACATGCTCACTGGCCAGGGTGACTCCTATGACCGTCGCGCGGAATTCGGCGCGCTGAAATAAGCCCATCAACCTAAGCGGCCATAGTCGTTGATTTCTCCGAAATCAGATGCCCCCACGGCGTTGGACCGTGGAGCGATCCCCCGACAATGTTTGTGGACCGAATGGGCCTGTCAGCGATCAACGCTCATTGTCGAACTTGATCACACCTTCAACGATGCCGGTAGCAAGCCGATCCAGAAACGCAGGGCTTTTGAGTAGAGTGAGGTCTTCTGAGTTCGTAAGAAAGGCGCCTTCGACGATAATGGCAGGATGCTGGGATTCTTGGAGGACTTTGTAGTTGGCTTTGCGAATGCCTCGGCTGTGGGTGTACGGATGACACCTGCATCTTGGCCACCATGACCAGGATCGAGGACGATGGTCAGTTCCTTCTTAGGCTTTGGAGCCTTGGCTGGGACTTGGATCGTTGGAGTGATTATCTCGGCGGTGACGAGGTGAACTTCGGTGCCGTTTCTCCGGAGGCAGATGGTCGTTCCGCTATCCAGTGTGACACTCATCGTTGTCTTTCGTTCGGTTTCAGGAGGATCGAAACTCATCTCCAACTCGATCGTCTGCTTGTCTGCGGAGACGAGAGGCATGACGTCGAGATAAGCGATGTCTCCCACTTGTGAATGGCCCCCCGCGCTGGCCGCTCCCCGTGACGAGCGAAGGATTGGCGATGAGGTTCACTTCTGGAGTCTCTGACCAGCCTCTCAATAGGATTTCGAATTGCGGTGCTGTTAGGACACCTCGAATTGAAATTCCAGGTGGCTCGGAGTTATCGACAAAACCAGCGAGTTTCAATTGCTCCGGCTTAGAAATGAGCCGGTAGTCGATTTTAACTTGTAGCGCCGAATGCGGCATCGCTTGAAATTCCTCGGCAAGAAAGACAGCGATCTGCTGCGACACCTCTTTCGGTGCTCTTGTCACCAACCGTTGTTGGCTAGGATCATAGATGGCGCCAGCGTTTCGAAGGACGATACCGCCTTTCTCTAGCAGAGTTGTTGCGGGATTCTCTTGTGATTTTAACGGAGTGATGGCTTTTGACCAGCGCTCGGAATCAATGGTGTAGGCTTCTGTCTGCCAGCGGTCTTTGCTATCCTGCGCATTGAGGGAGCCTAACAAGAATGCGCTGCTAGCGAAGATGACCGCGAGGAGGCCACGCAAGAGGCTCCCTGGGGCGCGGCGATCTTGTGTCGTGTTGAGGACATGGGTGACGCGATTTCGTAAGGTGGATTGCTGGGCCATGGCTTGGACCGGCAGATGAAGAAGCCCACCTGTGGCGACTTGAGCAAGGAGTTCTGCATAATGGACTGGACGGCAACCGCTTGCGAGGACGATATCGTCTACGGCACGCTCCTCGGATAGGCGTAGCTGCTTTGCGGCGATCCAGGCGAGTGGGTTGGGCCAATGTATGGCGGTGGCAAGGACGCGAATCAGATTGAAAAGCCCATCACGCCTTCGAGCATGTGCTAGCTCATGACGAAGAATCATTGCGCGTTCGTTGGCAGGTGATTCCAATGCGGATGAGGGAAGAAGGAGGCTTGGTCGGAGAATGCCGAAGATGAGTGGGACCGGAACGCGGTCGCCAAAGTAGAGCCTGATGTTAGAAGTTGCTTCATTCAGAAGTGCCGCTTGCCAGGGAGAGTCTTTACTTAGTCGAGTGCAACTGGTCCGCAGGACGACGAGATTAGAGTAGCCTATTAAGAAACGAGTTAAGATGTAGGCGAATCCGACGGCCCAAAGTAGGAGTAGGCTGGACTGCCATGTGAATGTCAGTCTAGTGGGAGATATGAGGCTTTCTGCAAGTTCGTCGACTTCTAGTGGGGGGAGTTCGTTTATTGGCGGGCTGCTAAGTGGGGAGCTTGCCTCGGCGGTCACCAGTAGGGGCGGCAGCTCCGGTGAGACGTCGAGTTTCCATGCTGTGGGGAGTAGTCCTAACAATGGTAGGGAGATCAAGGCAACGAAGACGAGCCTCCAAAGTTCGTTCTGGAGAGAGGCGCTTCGACTACGAAAGTAGGTGGCGATGCCTAGCCCGATAAGAAGGAGAACGAGTCCTCGTGCGAGCATCATGGTTAGGTGAGGAAAGGCTTCATTCATGGCCGGTGGTCTCCTTGGCGTCTTCGATTAGAGTGACGATGCGGGTGAGTTCTTCAGGATCGAGGTCTGTGTCTTTGAGATTGAGTAGGCCCGAGACGACTTGTTCGGTGGAGCCTCCAAAGAAGGTATCACGGAGCCGTTTGAGAGCCGTTTCCGCCATCTTGGCGCGTGGCTTGGCTGAGGAGTAAATGTAGCTCTTACCGTCTTGCTTGTGCTTTACGTGGCCTTTCTCTTCGAGCACGGAGAGTAGTTTGCGTGCGGTGGAGTAAGATGGCTGATCCGGCAGCTTCGCCCAGATGTCACGGGCAGTGGCGGATCCGAGTTGGAGGAGCGCGTCCATGATTTGGCGTTCGCGCCTGGATAGTGGATCCGGTTCAAGTGGCTTGCGTTTCATGATGTGCGAAATTATTCGCAGGTAGAGAGGTTGGTCAATGAGTATGTGCGAAATTATTCGCAGGTGTTGAGTGTAGGCATCAGGCTTGCGATTTCAAGAGGACGCGGCAGAGTCGCGGCGTATGAGTCACGATCCTGCTTTCCTAGAAGCCCTCGCCGAGTGCGTGGGGACACCGTTCTGGATTTATGATGCGAGCGTCTTGCGCGAGCGTATTCGTCAGGTGAAAGCCCTGACTTCTCCTCCCAAGGTGCAGGCGCGTTTCGCTATGAAGGCGTGTCCCGCCACGGCCGTGCTGAAAGAGATGTTGAAAGAGGATATCTGGATTGATTCCGTTTCGGGAAATGAAGTTCTTCGTGCTCTTCATGCGGGGTATCTCAAGGGCAAGGACCCGGCGAAGATTTGTTTTACGGCAGATGTGTTTCGGGACAATGCGCTGGAAGTGGTCTTGGCGAATGACGTTCTTCCTAACGTGGGTTCGCCTAACATGATCCAACAGTTGGCCGATGCAGGATACAGCGGTCCTATTTCTGTTCGATTCAATCCTGGCTTTGGGCATGGGCATGTGAACTCGTGTGATACGGGCGGCCCGAGTTCGAAGCACGGGGTGTGGTTTGAAGAAGCCCAAGCGATCGCTGATAAGGCGAAGGCCGTGGGGCTCGAAGTGATCATGATTCACGCGCACATTGGCAGTGGTCCGCAGTTTGAGGAATTGCATGAGAATCTCAGTCGCCTCGCGAAGGACTTTGCTGCGATTGCTCCACTGTTCCCGGGACTGACTGGGGTGAGTTTGGGAGGCGGGATTCCTCATGACTATCGTAATCCCAATGCCGAGTTTCCTTTGGAAATGCTGCGCGATCTCTTCGCTACAGCTCAGGTTCAGTTGTCTGAGGCCGCTGGCCGGGAGGTTCACATTGAGATCGAGCCGGGTCGTTTCTACGTAGCTCCTTCGGCGACCGTGGTGTCTCGGGTGCACGATGTGAAGGCGACGCAGACGAATGAGAAAGGCGAGGGCGTGACTTTCTGTATGATCGATGCTGGCTTTGTCGATTTGGTTAGGCCGGCGATGTATGGTTCGTATCATCACATCGAAGTGGTGGGCAAAGGTGATCAGCCAACGGAGCCGATCGTGGTCGCAGGGCCGCTCTGTGAGAGTGGAGATGTTTTTACCCGTGACGATGCTGAGTTACTCCAACCTCGCGATCTTCCGCGTCCTGAACCAGGTGATCTCGTGACCCTGCATGACGGGGGCGCTTATGGTTATGCCATGGCCTCGAACTACAATTCCATCGGCAAAGCCCCGCAGCTTTGGTTGGAGGAGGATGGGTCTGTGACGATGATGTCACGGCGTGAAGAGATCGAAGATATTCTCGATCTCGAGACGAACGAGCCGCTCAATCTTTAGCTCAAGTATTGACACGCCAGTTGCGCATGTCTAGGTTTGGGCTGTGAAAGCGCTAAAGATTTCGTTTTTAATGGTCGTTCTCTCAGGAGTGGCTGCTTGGAGCCAAAGCCCGGCGGATCCCGCTTTGCTCGATCCGCCGCCGGCTGCTCTTCCGGAGCCTACGATTCCTGTGCCGATGCCTAAACCTGCCTTTCCCGCAGAGGCGGCTGCCCTGGTAGACGTGGAGCCTGAGCTACCGTCTGAGGTTGATCCGGTTATTGTGGAGAAGAAGCCTGCGCCGTTCTGGGAATGCCAATTGCCGACGGGAGGCTTTCTCGTGCGAGTGTCTGACATTGTCACGGTAAGCCATCACGAATACGTGGTGGATAATTTCGCCAAGGTTTACGAGACCACGTTATCGACGAGTAGTGCAGTTGTGGCTCGTTTCTACCACGAGGAACGTTTGTCAGTGAGTGATGAGATCCCGATGACGGAGCCTTTGCTTGAAGGCAGGCTAGCATTGAAGCGCGCGCAGGCGCTCGTTTCTATGGGGCGGCATGTCAAAGATACCGTTAAGCTCGATCACGGTCTGCCTAACAAGTATGCTGAAGATGCCGACTTAGTGCCTTCGTCAGAATATCGACTGAAGCGAAAGGCGGATGTCGTTGCCATTTATCAAAGCGCGAAGGCTGCCTGGAAAGGTGGCGTTGAGGGATTCTTTCAACTAGCGGACTAGCCGCCCGCCAGACGACAAAGGCGTGATCTGACGTGCGGGTTGATCTGGTTAGTCAGTCTAGAATGCCCATTGCCAGCCCACGTTGAGGAACCAGTCGGTGCCGAGTTGGGGGCCATCAAGCGAGCGGTAGACGGGCACGCCGACCTCTGCAGCAAGCCGCTGTCCTTTAAGGAGCTTGCCAGGAAGCATGACATTGACGCCAAGCGAGAGGTAGTTTGAAGTGCCCCAGCCTTCTGACGCAGTTGTGAACTCGACACCATCGCGACGGAGATGCCCCATCTCCTTACTCACATACGGCATCATGAGCATGAGTGTGAGACGATCAATGGGGCTGACCATGAGTCCGAACATGTGCATTTCCATGTCCATCCACTGAGGAACAACACGACCATCAGGGCGGGCTGACGACCACAAGTGAACGGGATGATCATTGGTGAGGTCAAGTGGTTCGGGCTGGAATTCGCCCGCTTGGGCATTGAGACGGAGAAGAGATAATGATAGAATACGTAAGTACATGGTCGTGCAAAGGTGTTGGTTAGCCGTGACTAGCGGAGTGCTAGCCATGGTGGCCTTTTAGTGGGTAGAATCAGCGCTCCGACGTGGAGGCGCTTTGGGGTTTGGACCTGCCTACGTCGCTTTTGGCGGGGGCACAGGTGGGCATTCTACTCGAATCACACGGCTGTCTTCGCGCATGAATTGGATGGCAGTGCCAATGACAACAGATGGCTTCACATGCACATCTGTGGCAAGCTGCATCGGCTGGCGTAGTGACTGTTCTAGCTCAGAAGTGTGCTTGTTCTCCCGTTCCTTACCGCGTTCACTCTGAATGTAGATACAGACCTCGCATGGGTCTTCACCGCCGATGGCCTCTACGATTGCTTGTGACCAGCCAATATCAGGTCTTTCTTGCGCCATCTTTGTCCAAGCATAGACCTGCAGACCCATCCACGAAATATCGAGCAATGAGACAATGCAGAGTTTCGCGCAGCGTCACTCCGTGGTCAAGTGATTGACCTAAACGGAAAGGTGACCGTAGAAAGAAAGTTGTTCTTTCAGTCAATGTTACCCAAATCTTGGGTGGAGTCTAACTAGGCCGCCGACTCTCGGATGCTGTCTAACATATTGCAGAAGTCCCGTGACTCCTTCTTGATTGTCCGCAGCTTTGTTTCGATCTCTGGTGGGAGATAGTCTTCAAGGAGGAGGATCTCGGCGAATCCATTGACGGCAGCTAACAGATTGCGAAAGTCGTGACGGACTTGGCGATCGCGAACGGAGTCGGGAAGGTGGTGACCGGGAGTGACCTTGTCTGACTCTAGGCGAACACGTAGCGAAGCGGATGCTTCTTCCATACTTTCGATGGCGATAGGGCCTTGTTCTCCGAGTTCGGACATGCGGCCTTTCAGCCATTCTACACCGAGACAAAGAGAATCTGCTAGGGACGCGAAAGACTGCTGGGGGGGAGTATTGGTAGCATCCATATTAGGGTTCATGAGAGTAATCGACTTAGATGGCTGCTCAAGGAGTTCTGAGATCTTTCGTAGGACATGCTCATTGTTGAACGGCCTTACCATAACTGCGTCGCAACCTGCTTCTTCGGCAGCTGCCCGCATAGTTGACTGGGGGACGAAGCCTACGATGCGGACTTCGTTTGTCTGGGGTCGGCACTTAATCTCCGCAACAGTGGTGTAGCCGGTCTCGCCAGGTTCGGCGAGGTTTATGAGGAACAGCTCAAACTCATATTCCCGGGCGAAACTGGTCGCCTGACGGGCAGTCGTGACTGTCGCGACTGCGTAGCCAGAGGACTGAAGAAATTGAGAAAGATGGACAGCTTCGCGGCTGTCGGTTTCGTAGATTAGGATGCGGTTCATCAGTGGCAGGACTTGTCCGAGCTTAGCATATCGAAATTTAAAACTCTATGGAAATTATAATAAATCCCATGAAGCATAATCGGATTCCGGAAATTATCGACAGTGATTTGCGCTGGAGCACTTATTTCTCTTGTTTGCGAATGATGGCGATGCCCGTTAGGAGGTCGTGCTCATGACAAATCCCTACGAGACGCCCACTCTGATCAGCCAATACCTGCTCTTTCACTACGGGCAGGCTGATGAGATCCTGCCATACGAAGAAGCGCCACACAGTGCTTTGGACTTCGCGGTGCGAGCGGTCACAGAGATGGTCGACTTCGAGGCTCTTCCCGAGAATCCGCGGGCCTTCGACCTAGGGTGCGCTGTGGGACGATCTAGTTTCACACTGTCGGAACGCTGCGCTGAAGTAGTGGGGATCGATTTCTCCCATGGCTTCATTCAAGCGGCCCAGACCATGGCGGCCGAAGGCCAAATGGCTTATGAGCGTAGTGATGAGGGAGTTGTGAAGACACCGCTTGTAGCTAAGTTACCAACTGGAGCTCGGCCTGAACGAGTTCATTTCCAGCAGGGCGATGCCATGGATGTGCCGGAATCGGTCGGCGACTTTGATTTGGCTTTGTTAGCAAATCTGATTTGTCGTCTCCCTGAACCGCAGCGTTGCTTGGATCGGTTGCCGAGCTTGGTTCGTCCTGGCGGCCAACTTGTCATCACCAGTCCTTACACTTGGTTAGATGAATTCACTCCGAGAGAGCGTTGGCTCGGTGGGTATGTCGATAAGGATCGCCCTGTTGTTACTATCGATGTGTTAGAAAAGTCTCTCAAGCCGCACTTCGAACTCGTCCGGCGGCAGAATCTTCCCATGCTCATCCGAGAGACCTCACGTAAGTTTCAGTGGACGATGGCTGAGGGAAGTTTGTGGAAGCGTCTTGGCGGTTGAGTCAGCGGTTGATGCGTTTCTCAAGAGCTTTGTCAGGATCCAAGCCTAATTGGACAGCTTGCTCGTAGTGTTTCTTTGCGAGCTTTCGCGATGGGGAATCACGATCCATGTAGATCAGTGCCAAGTTGAAATGGGCGTCGCGGTAGCTCGGGTCTAATTCGATGGCTCGGAGGAGCGATTTCTCAGCTCCATCATACCAGGCGATGGCTTGGAGGACGACGGCTAACTGATTGTGTGCCCGGGGAGACTCTGGTTGATCGGCCACGGCGCGCGTTAGGGTGGATACTGCGCGGAGAGGCTTCTTATTTAAATGGTAGGCCATGCCTAGCATTTCGCGTGAGGTGGTGAGATCTTCCTTCTTGCTGAGAGCGCTTTCGAGATAATGGCAGGAAGCGTTGTAGTCACCAAGCTGGTATTCGATTGCTCCGAGGTTTGCCAAGATCATCGCATTGTCAGGCTCTTGTTCGAGGATCTGGCTGTATAAATGGTGCGCCTCTTGCCAGTCTGATTGCCCAAAGGCTAAAGTTGCTTGCTCGCTCAAGCGTCGGCGGGTGATTTCCCATGCCTCTTTCTGGATTGGTTCTTCAGCGAAGCTAGCCGTCAGGGCCATGGCGCTGATAAGGAGCAATCTGTAGTGCCAACTCATAGTGTAGGATACTCGCTGCGGCGAAGAGAGGAAGAAAGTGCAATTTCCACTTGGCAGATCCGGTCATCTCGTTAAGTGTTCTAGAGAACACTGTTCAGATGCTGACGGAACGCCAACAACAACTTCTCGATTTCCTGAAAGACTCCCATCGGAGTACAGGAATCATGCCGACCACGCGAGAGATCCAAGAGCATTTCGGATTCTCTAGTCAGACGGCTGCTATTAGTCATCTTCGCGCCTTGGAGCGCAAGGGGATCATCCAGCGGCAAGTGGGTAAAGCGCGCGCGCTCAGTTTTACGGAAGAGCTCGATCGCGGTCCTATCATTGATATTCCGTTGCTGGGATCTATCGCCGCAGGCATGGCCGAGGATCTCGAGCAGTCGTCTCATGAGCGTTGTATCTCAGTGAATACAGAATCGCTAGGCATCTCTCCAAGTGCCAAGGCCTTCGCTCTCAAGGTGAGGGGAGACTCCATGATTGATGCGCATATCGTCGAAGGTGACTGTGTGATTCTAGAGCATCGGGAGCCGCGGACGAAAGACATTGTCGCGGCGCTCATCGACGGAGAGACCACGCTCAAGCGCTACCTTCTCAAGAATCGGCGTCCTTTCCTGAAAGCCGAGAATGCGGACTACCCAGATCTCATCCCAGCTAGGGAGTTGATCATCCAAGGCGTCATGGTAGGCCTATTGCGCCACGTTTGACCTGGTTGTGATTGTCGCACTCCGTGGTCCAAATGCCGGAATCTTTGGGAGTATCGGCTTCACAAGAAATCCCAGAGATCAGAATAGGTAGCTGAGGGGATTAACGATTAGCGAGCAAGGGTGTTGAGTTATGATAGAACCTTAGGTCCATCGCTCTTTCCTAGCTGGTCCGGGGTCATTGGCTGGAAGCCCATGCTACACTACCACAATTTAGAAGGTAGATTCATAGATGATGAGGATAGGACCAAGACATCACTGAGAACCCCGAGTCCTCATGTCCATCACCTAGGGTGTGTTTGAAAACTATCTACCATTGCTATATCCAGGCAAGAATCGCTGCCAGTGTGGCGAAGCCGAGAAAGTTATCGCCGAGTTTCTCGTAACGAGTGGCTACGGCTCGAAACTCCTTCAACCTTTGAAAGGCGTTCTCGATTCGGTGGCGAAGCCGGTATTTCTTTTTATCCAAAGGGCGCTTCACTTTCCGGTTCTTCTTGCTCGGTATACAGTGTCCAAGGCCTTGATCTTCGAGAAACTCAATGAGTTCATCTTTGTCATAAGCCTTGTCAGCCAACACGGTGATTCCTTCCGGCAGACCGTCGCAGAGAGCCTCTCCGTAAAGGGAATCGCTTCTATGGCCAGGACTGAGGAAAAGATCAACGATGCGCCCCTTGGCATCTGCTATTGCATGAATCTTGGTATTCGGGCCACCCTTGCTTTTCCCAATATCTTCATGCTCAGGGCCTTGCGGTGCGCCGTGACCGTGCTTGTGGACCTTGCAACTGGTCGAATCAATAGACCAAAGTTTACCGCGTGCTTTTAAAGTCAGCTCATTGAGCACTTTCTCCCAGATACCCAGCTTAACCCATCGCCGCCAATGTCCATAGATCGTACTCCATTTGCCAAAGATCTTCAAAGCTCTCCAGCGGCAGCCTTCGCGGAGCCGGAAGAGAAGCGCTCGAATCACGGTCTCAATCTTCATCGGTGGTCGCCCGCCTTTATCGCCCTGTGTTAGAGCGCCTCCGTGGAATTAAGTGAATTTTTTTAGGGCTCTCACTTTCGAGCCCTCCGACTTAGGCTTGCGGATCTTGTCCATATACTCATCAAGACTAACGCAAAGCGACACGTCTTTCAATAAGAAACCGTTATCAAACACACCCTAGTGAAAGAGACTCCGAGCCCTCCGCGTCTCTCCGTGGTTAAAACTTAGGCGAACCATCTTTAACCAAGGAGGATGTACGTTTTCAGTTCTCGTGTAATTCACGAATATTCGTTATCTTCTCTTCTAGAGTATTGCTGTTTCCTGTGTGGTTCGGATTCCGCTTAGCAGGATCGAATGTTTATTGAGTAGGTTTGGGTAACATGCCTCTAACCAAGAGGAATCTGTGCATGACCATCCCAGGATTACTTGCCAGTTTCGGGCGGGCCGCTTAGGACTTGGCCATGTCAGAGAATTCGAACGTATTTCGTGGGTGTATTCCGGCGTTGATGACGCCTTGTGGTGCCGACAGGCAGCCTGATTTTGAGGCGCTTGTAGAGACGGCGACATCGCTGATCGCTAGTGGAATGCGTGGGGTGGTGTACTGCGGGTCGATGGGGGATTGGCCTCTGTTGACGGATGAGCAGCGGCAAGAAGGCGTGAAGCGCTTGGTTGAAGCGGGGATTCCCGTGGTGGTAGGCACGGGCGCTCAGAATCCTGTGGCAGCGGCAGGTCATGCGGCACATGCGAAAGAGGTGGGAGCTGCCGGGCTCATGGTCATTCCACGAGTGCTTTCACGAGGAACTTCTGCTCGTGCTCAGCGCGCGCATTTCGCTCAGACTCTGGAGGCGGGTGGTGATTTGCCTACAGTGATCTACAACAGCCCTTACTATGGTTTCGAGACGAAGGCAGACCTCTTCTTTGATCTGCGTCGGGACCACTCAAATTTGGTGGGTTTCAAAGAGTTTGGAGGCGCGTCTTCCTTGAGTTACGCGGCGGAGCACATCACGAGCGGAGATCCCAGCCTCACGCTGATGGTGGGGGTCGATACCCAGGTCTTTCACGGGTTTGTTCATTGTGGCGCGGCAGGAGCGATTACTGGAGTGGGAAATGCGTTGCCTAAAGAGGTGCTCCGCTTTGTGAAGCTCTGTGAGAAAGCTGCTGCCGGGGATGCGAAGGCGCGGGTATTTGCTCAAGAGCTAGACGAAGCTTTCACCGTATTGGCCACGTTCGATGAGGGGCCAGATTTGGTTCTCTATTACAAGGAACTGATGGTGTTAGAGGGCCACGCCGCTTATGCGACCCATTTCAATGAGACGGATTCGCTCACTGATAGTCAACGTGCGTTTCTGCATGCTCAGTGGAAGCAGTTCCGAGATTGGTGGGCCCAGTGGCCAGGAGCAATCTAGTTTTAGAAAGCTCTAGAGTTTGTGCCGATACACTTTGTCTGCGCTGCACGCGTATAGATAACCCTGCGATATACTTAGACTAACGGTGTTCTTGGCTTGAGGCTTTGGTAGGATGCCCAGCAGCAACCCTTTGTCATTGAAGACTTGGATGCCTGCGTGAGAGGTCACGTAGAGATCTCCAGAAAGCGAAACGATCATGCCGTCACCACCGGTGTCGTCTTTCTCGGCGACGCCTTCAAGGGTGGCGAAGCGTTCGCCGCCTCGATACTCGCCATTGCGTGAGAGGGAGAAGCGCCAAATGTGCTTGCCGCGGTATTCGCTTACGTAGAGAAAGGCATGGTTAATAGGGCTGAGCGCGATGCCATTGGGGCTATCTATACCACTGGCAAAGACTTGGGGCCTGGACAATCCTCGCGCGTTGAAAGGGGCCTGAAGCACGGCACCAGCCTTGGTATCGGTCACGTAAATCTTGCCATGGCGGCTGACGACGAGGTCATTTGGGTTGAGTCCATCAGCGATGGTTTCGATGGCCTTCGTTTTGAGATCGATTCTGACTATGCGCTTCTTCTTATCGTCACCTTCACCTTGGATTGCTGCGTAGAGTCCTCCATCATCTGGGCCGAAATCGAGCCCGCTGATCTTTGGGCCATCGCTGATGACAGGCTGAGGGGCATTGGTGCCGTCGTAACTGAGAAGCGTGCCGTTTGGTAGGTCGCTGAAGTAGACGGTTTCGTTGGTTGGATGCGTGCAGGCACCATCAGTAAACTGATAGTCTTGCCCCACTTCTTCCCAATTGCCATTCAGGCGCTTGG
Organism: Caprella mutica; assembly: GCA_947561585.1. Taxonomy (NCBI): domain Eukaryota; kingdom Metazoa; phylum Arthropoda; class Malacostraca; order Amphipoda; family Caprellidae; genus Caprella; species Caprella mutica. The sequence goes on along the minus strand of CANNZV010001291.1, from coordinate 75,950 downwards.
CTGGCGCTTTGCTTTGCAAGGCACCATTCCAGTCACGCCAGAGCCACCGCAGGGAGTCTGGGAGAATGGCGCCGCCATGCTCGCCATTGTGTGCGCCGTCTCCGAAGACGAATCGGTGATCGTAGCCAGCAAAGCCCAGAGCTAGCGCCATTTGCTGATTGGCGAGGGGCCAGCTTCCGTGGCTGTTGTTGAGGTCATTGGAGCCATCTTGGAGAAAGACTCGGATCGGCTTGCGCTCGGTCTTGCGGATCAGTGCCGGGTAGACATGGCCACCACGAATATTAGTGAAACTGCCAATGTGGCTGAGGACTTTGCCAAACTGATCGGGACGTTCCCAAGCGACGGTCCAAGCGCAGATGCCCCCGGAGCTCATGCCACTGATCGCGCGCTTGTTGGGATCTTCGCTGAGTTTGATGTTATACGTTGATTCCACATGGGGAATCAGCTCCTCGATAAGGAACTTTGCATAGTCACCGTTAGGTGTGTCATATTCAATGCTTCGGTTAGAGCGTTTGCCCCAGCGTTGGTTGTCTGCGCTCTTGTCACCACGATGGCCGGGATTGATAAATAGGGCGACGGTAGTCGGCATGGCTCCGGAAGCCATGAGGTTGTCTAGGACGATGGGCGCGCGCATCTGGCCATCTTCACTGACATAAGCATGACCATCTTGAAAGACCATGAGTGCGGCGGCCGTGTCGCCAGAGTACGCCTTGGGGACGTAGAGCCAGCAGGCTCGTGAAGTTCCTTCGAATACTTTTGAATCGGTGTATTCGAAGAATGTCAGTTCTCCTTGCTCAACGCCCTCCGCGCGTTGAGTGGATTCCGCAGACAACGTGTAGTTGTCTGCAGCGAAACTGGTGAAGATGGTGAGTAAGAGTAGCGAGGCGATCTTGGCGGACATGCTCGCAGCATGGAAAGCGAGTGGGTCGAAAGCAAGACCTGCTTACACTGCAGAGGGCCATTCGACAGGAGCCAGTTTCTCGTGGCCGGCTGTGTCGAAGAATTTCACCAATCCATGGGTGACGCCATACTCATGAACGAGCTTGGTCACCTTCACGTCGAAACAGCAGTAACGCGCAATTTCCATAATCTTGCCTTCGCGCCACCACTTGATGGCTTGCAAGCCTTCGGCGGTCTTGCCGCAGCCGAGTGAGGCTTCGGCGATCTTGTCGAGTTTCGGCCGGTGATTGATCGCCTCGTCAAGGTAGGTGCAGAGATCCAGACTGGCGATTTGGCTTGGGAGATCCAGGCAGGTGTAGCCCATGAGGACCTGGTAGTCGAAATTGATGTGGTTGTAGCCGATGACGAGATCAGCCCGGCGGAGCTGGTCGATCAAGGCGTCTACGTCGCTTTCGCCGAAGATCCGGTAGTCTCCTGAGGCTGTACTGTAGGTCACGCCGATGGACATGCCCATGTCACACTTCTTATCCCACCCGCCGACGTCTCCTGCAGAGCGCTGTGTCTCGAGGTCGAAGTAGACGAAATCCTTGGGCATGCAGATGCCATAAAGGCAAGCTCGCGGGTGTGCCATTCATTTTTGAGGAACGTGCGACGGAGATTTCCTGTGAGTAGAACTGCAGTCGGAATTTGTAATGGTATCTAGGGTGACCGGTCTTAGAATAAATGACGTCGCCCAAAGGGGTGTCACCATTATTTAAGACTAACAAACCTTTATGAAAAGCAAATTCCTTGTCCCGGCAACGGCGTTTCTCGCCACCTGCGCACTCACACTCTCCGTCTCGGCCGAGGAGAAGACGATCAAGCTCAAGCAATCTCTCCCTGTGGGAAAGAAGGTTCATCAGTCGATGGTGATGAATCAGAAGATGAAGATGGGCGGCGCGCCTGGTGCTCCCGAGGGTGGGATGAATATGACGAATAAGATGACCATGGATATGAGCATGGACATCTCCAAACACGAGGAGAACAAGAAGAAGATGGTTCTCAAGTATGACAGCTTGAGCATGGCGCTGGATGCGGGTGCGTTTAAGCAAGAGTTTAGCTCGAAAGACGAAGATGGCCCATTTGCAGCAGTGGCAGGCAAGCCTGTGACCTTGATCTATGATGAGAAAGATCAGGTGGAGTCTGTGGAAGGTGCCGATGCTCTTCTTGGAGACGTGGCGAATCAGCCGGGTGTCGGAGACATGCTGTCCCAGCTTCTTGGTGAGGACCAACTCAAGCAGACCATGAATCAGATGATGGTGCAGATGATTCCTGACAAAGCACTAAAAATCGGTGATTCTTGGCCTTATGAGATGGCTGTTCCCATGCCAAATGGGATGGGCGAGATGATGATGAAGGGCAAGTACACTTTAAAGAAGTTCGATAAGTTCGAAGGCCACGATTGCGCAGTGCTCACGATGGAAGGCTCCATTGCCTCAGAAGGGAAGAACAAGATGGAAATGCAAGGTCAGGAGATCGAGATGGAGTTCAAAGAGTCGCAATTTGAAGCGGACATCTACTTTGACAATAAGTTAGGTCTCGCCCGTAAGACCGACATGTTGACGGTGATGAATATCGAGATGGGCATGCCTGCTCTTGGCATGGAAATGACCATGGACATGAACATGACGATGACTTCCAAGGTTACTAAGGTCGAAGACAAGAAGTAAGCCTAGGTAAACTTTAATGAGGGCTCGCTGATTCTGTCAGCGGGCCCTTTGTACGTTTGGAGTTGTGGGAATTTACTCGACCTTTGCCAGAGTGCAGAGCAACGTTTGGCATCGATGATGTTCATTAAAGTCAGCTCCGCCGCCCTTGTTGGGGTTGATGCTCGCGAGGTCGAGATTGAGGTTAATGAAGGGGGCAATAGTCCCAAGATTGTCATTGTGGGCTTACCCGATGCCGCTGTACGTGAGAGCCGAGATCGCTTTGTCACAGCGATGCTCAACAGCGGGTTTGTCAGCCCAAAGGGGCACACGACGATCAATCTTGCGCCTGCGGATATCAAGAAAGAAGGGCCTAGCTTTGATCTTCCCATTGCCCTTGCGGCTATCGGGTTGCGTAGCGAGTATGCAAGGGATCCGAATCATTTCCTCATCGCGGGTGAGCTCTCGCTGGATGGGAAGGTGCGATCTGTGAAGGGAGCGCTGAGTATCGCGCTGGAGGCTCGGCGGCTTGGGAAGCGTGGCGTCATCCTGCCTGCGTCAAACGCGTTCGAGGCGGCTCGTGTCAGTGGCCTGGAGGTATACGGCGTGGCGACGCTTCGTGATGCTCATGATTTACTGATGGAGGATCCCATGCGCGCGCCGCTGGATCCGGCGATGTTTGCCGATGAAACCGTGGCTGATTACACGGTCGATTTCGCTGAAGTGAAAGGTCAGGTTCACGTGAAGCGGGCTCTAGAGGTCGCTGTGGCTGGGAATCATAATCTATTGATGCTTGGGCCTCCAGGCACGGGTAAGTCCATGTTGGCCAAACGCATCCCGACGATCATCCCGCTCATGTCGGAAGACGAAGCAATTGAGGTGACCAAGATTCACAGCATCTGTGGGATGCTGGACGAGGAGAATGGCTTTCTCACGACGCGGCCGTTTCGCTCGCCGCATCACACGATTTCAGACGCGGGTTTGTTAGGCGGTTCTAGCAATCCTAATCCTGGAGAGATCAGCCTGGCTCATCACGGTGTGCTCTTTCTCGATGAGCTTCCCGAGTTTCGCCGCTCCACTTTGGAGGTCCTGCGGCAGCCTTTAGAGGATGGCAAGGTGACTATCTCGCGGGCGGCTGGTAGCATGACGTTTCCAGCGCAGTTTATGTTAGTCGCGGCGATGAATCCGTGCCCCTGCGGTTATTACGGAGATCTCAAAAGGGAATGTCGCTGTGGGCCTGTGCAGGTGCAGCGGTATCGTCAGCGCATCAGTGGGCCTTTGTTAGATAGAATAGACCTACATGTGGAAGTGCCACTGATCGATTATAAGGAGCTTGCGGCCTCTGAGACGGGTGAGGGCTCTGCCGTCATCCGAGACCGTGTGGCGCGGGCGCGCGAGGTGCAGTGCGAGCGCTTTGCCAAGAATGAGGGTATCAATTGTAATAGTGCGATGCAGCCTCGGCAATTGAAGCAGTGTTGCCAACTAGATAAGGAAGGCGGCCAGTACCTAGATCATGCTATGAATGAGATGGATCTGAGTGCGCGCGCTTATGATCGGATTCTCAAGGTCGCTCGTACCCTAGCGGATCTCGATACCCAAGAGGGAATTTCGGCAAATCATGTGCTGGAGGCGATTCAGTATCGTTCTCTGGACCGCGACTTGTGGAGTTAGGCCTGGCCTAGACGAATCTCTGAGCCGAGGAAACGGATGGTGATTCGGTAGACCTTCTTGGCTCGGCATTCGATGGCTCCTGTTTCGAGGTTTACCTGCTGGGGAATCTCGATCCGGTGAAGGTCGACGACTGCGTGGTAGCCTCGATCTGAGAAGACGTCGATGAGCATGGCCAAGGCCGTCGAATTGTCTAACAAGGTATCCTCACGATTGACCATGGCCACTCCTGAGATGGCGTGTCGCACCACGATAGGCATGATCTTCTCTTCGATGAAGTCGACGACTTGTTGAAATAGTTCGGCTTGATCGAACTCGTAGTCGTCTAGTCGCCGCACGAGATCTTGCCGTGCGTGAACGATGATTTCGCGTGCGAGCGGGAGATGCCGTAGTCTATCAAAGGTCTTAGGATCAAGCTCGAGTGAGCTTTGGTAGGCGAGTTCTTTGAGAATGTTCTCTTCTACTTCACCCACAAGGCCATTGGCATTGATGAAATGATAGAAGAAGGTCTCTTTCAGAGATTGTAGTGCTTCCCAAGTCTGTTCCTTAAAAACTTTGTAGCGGCGCTGAGCCGCTTCGACATCGAGGTCGGTGGCGCGGAGTTCTTTCAGTTCACCAATGCCTGTGGTTTCGACTTCTTCGTTGTAAGCTTGTATGTCGCGTCCGCGTTTTAGCTGGCGTTCGATACTAACTTTCTCATCAACGAAGAGGACCATGATGTGAATGACAGGCTGGCGGAAATGAACGTGTAGCGGCGTGTCATAGAACTCCCGGCGTAGCTCTTGCATCTTATCGACGAGAAGCTTGAGACAATCCACCTGGATGGTGGTGCGAGGAAAGCCATCGAGCACAGCACCGTCCCGGTAGGGCTCTTCGATCAGGCGGCGAAGCACAAGATTCAGAACCTGGCGATCATCTACGAGTCCGCCGGCTTCTTTGATAGCAAGGGCTTCTGGACTGTCTAATAAATCGCTTACGACAATGGGAGGGCAAGTCAGGCCACGCGCTTTCAAGATGAAGGGCGTGTTGGTTCCTTTACCGGAACCTGGTGCTCCTCCTAGAAGGATAATCTCTCGTGCGAAGCGTAGGTATTCGCGACCGAGGTCATTCTCAAGTTCTTGCCAGACGTCCTTAAATATAAGCTTGGCATCTTCAGAGATGGCTGTTAGCCCCGGTTTGAGCGGGTCTGCGGGAGGCAGTGGAACTGGGATGTCAGGCATGAGCGATGCTTGAAATCAACTCCACGAGCAGGATGGAAGCAACTCGATTTCTCGAGAGTAGGGTACGCACAAAGGGCAGCGCTCTCGCGCTGCCCTTTGGCCAAGTTTGATTATGCTAGAAGTTTAACCGCGTTATTCTGCGGTGACCCCTCGGTAGAATCCTTGTCTGCGAGATGCCCGACCAGCATCGGTGTCTGTGTAGACTCCGGTCTGGTCTGTGGCGATCACCTCAAACGCGGTTTCCAAATCGGGTGAATACTCCACGTTGTAGGCAGTGCCATCTGGAATGGCGAAGCTTGGATCAAGCACGAACCCACCTTCGATGGGGCCGCCACTGTTCTCGGTCGCGATTGTCTTAATGACATCGTCAGGCAAGGCGGCGTCATAGATGCGGATGTCGTCTAGGTCGCCACTGAAGTCGCGATCTTGGTCACCACGAGCCATGCCGATGATGATCTCTGATTCCACGCCGAGAGCGCCATTAGCCTCTGCCATGATAAGGTCTCCGTTGACTAAGATTGACTGAACGCCCGCTTCGTATTTCCAAGTGATGTGTTGCCACTCACCCACAGCGACGGTGCCGCCCTCGGTATCGTTGCCCCAGTGACCATATTGGTATTGAGTTCCCCGCAAACCAAGGTGGAGGACGCTATCAGCGTCCGCTTGGCCGAAGATGATATTATCTTGGCTGTCACCACCAGGTGTCGTTGTGTCGGGACGGACCCAAGCCATCATGGTGTAGTCTACATCACCTGAGACAGGGATGGCGGAAGCCTCCACGCCTGTGGAGACATACTGAGAATCAGCGCCAAGCTCTCCATCTTGGGTGAAGTTGAGATAGCCCGTTCCGTCTGGAGCGCCAGCTGCGACCCATGCCCCTGCGTGAGGATTCAGTAGCTGACCGCCGCCACCAAGGGATCCCATGTTGGCTATGTCAGTGCCGCTGCCTTCATTGAAGTCATAGTGCACGACAGGATCTGGAGCGTCGAAGACGAGCGGGTTGGTTCCTGCTGCTTTCTCTGCGCCATCGGTAATGCCATCGCCATCAGAATCTGGTGATAGAGGATTCGTTCTATCGGCAATTTCAACGCCGTCGTCGACGCCATCAGCATCACTGTCTGCTTCGGTTGGGCTGGTTCCAAGCTCTAGCGTTTCGTCACAATCACTGAGGCCATCGCCATCGGTGTCCAGCTCTGGATCGTCACAGCCTGGAAGGCTACACGTTGGGTTGTCATTCAACTTAAGCGTGCCTGTGCCAATGGCTTGGTCGCCGTTGAAGCCAATGCCATTGATGAGGTCATCTGCTGTCAGGTTCTCTGGTGTCAGACCTGCATCGACCGCAAGGGATTTCAGGCTGAATTGCACGTCGCCGCCTGTCGTGAGTCCTTTGAGGTCTGTGATCTCTAATGCAGATCCAAGGTTGAGGACGAAGGAATCGCCCACAATGAGGATATCACCGCAGAGTGTAGACGCTGCATTCATGTGTAACTCAGCGCCCTCTAGGGTGAGGTTGCCCGGTCCAGCTCCAGTGAGGCCATTCTCTGTGAAGATAAACAGGGAGGTGCCTGTGACTCCGAAGTCTCCGATGAAGGAGCTGGCTGGACCACTGACGCCGATAGAACCTGCGGGGACGTCAACACTACCACCGGTGAAGGTGATGGCACCTGTGCCTGATAGCTGAGTGCCAAGGTTCAACTCATTGTCACCTGCGTTGAACGTCGCTGTCTCGTTTACTTTGATCTTACCACCGAGGTTTGCATTTGTAGCAGCCGCGACGGTACCGTTGGTGACGGTTAAATCAGCCTGCGATTCAGCAGCGGTGAGTTCCAAGGTCGAGCCTAACAAGGTTAGGGAATCTCCACCGAAGCTTCCTTGCGTGGCAGAGATCTTGTTAACGATGCCGCCGAGGACGACGTAGCTCTTTCCTGCGGAAGGTGCTAGTCCGTCTTCCCAGACTGAGGCGTCATTCCAGTTTCCTGAATTGATCGCAGCGACTGCGTCGGGGCGCTCGTTGGGATTGTTAGGATCGGTGTTGAAGGCGAGTTCAATAGGATCGCTAGAGCCGTCGTCGTCGGTGTCAGGAGTTGCCGGGCTGGTGCCGTGCACGTTGACTTCGTCTCCGTCGAGGAGGGTGTCTCCGTCAGAGTCGACGAGTGCTGGGCTGCTGCCATGAGTATTGACCTCAGGGCCGTCTTCTAGGCCATCGCCATCGGTGTCTTTGACCGTTGGGTTGCCGAGGTTTTCATACTCGGCCTTGTCGTTGAGGCCATCGCCATCTTCATCACCAGAGCCTGTGCTAGCAAGGTCACCGAAGTAGAAGCTCTCCCAGAGATCGGCCATGCCGTCTGAGTCAGAGTCATCACCTTCGAGAGGTGCGAGTGCGATGTCGAATGCGTTGACGAGTTCGAAGTCGCCCTCGGCGAATGTGGTGACTTCACCGAAGCCACGCGCCATCATGAGGTTTGCACCGGCTCCTCCACCAGCTTCCCAGTGGGTGAATAGTAGGTCATGTTGGCCAGGGGCTAGGTCCACCGTGATGAATGTATCACCACGGCCGCGATTTCCGGCTTCTCCGAGTTCCACGCCATCGATGGTGAGCACGAAGCCATCGTCACTATTGACAACAAAGGTGACCATGCCACCGGGCTGTTGGATAAAGATCTTGCCTGTCGCTTCGATCGCGAAGTTGTCGTGAGCGGGGCCACCACCTAGATCGTCGGGAAGACCGGCAAATGGTCCACCTTCGCCAGTGCCTTCAAGACCCCAAAGAGGGTATGGTTGGATTGAATCCACAAAGGCAGCTGCATTATTGTCGACGTAGTTAATGAAAGGACTCTGAACGGTGATTTCATCTTCTGGAGCTTCATCGCCAGAGAGCACACTTTCCATGCCCGCACGGTCTCCGATTCCTGCACCGGTGACGTGGCGGACGGTGAAGTTTCCACCTTTCAGTTGAATCGATGGGACGCTATCCGGATCGGTTGGGTCGAAGCTGCTTGAGACTTCGAGGCCGTCTGTAGCGCCGTCTTCGTCTGTGTCCTTCAAGTGCGGATTGGTTCCTGTATCGTCAGCGCTGACAAAGGTGCCCGTGTTTGTTTCCACGCCGTCTGTTAGGCCGTCTTTATCGGTATCTGCATTGTTTGGATTGGTGCCTGTGTCAGAAGCGCTGGCAAAGGTGCCTGTCTTCGTTTCGACATTATCCTCAAGACCATCTTCGTCCGTGTCTTTGTTATTAGGGTTGGTGCGGTTTTCGAACTCAGCAAAGTTCGAGAGTGTGTCTCCGTCGAGATCGGTGTCTCGGTCGCCTGCATCGAATGGATCGAGTCCATTGGCGGCTTCAAATTTGTCGCCCATGCCGTCACCATCGGTGTCCACGAAATCTGGCGCGATGATGGCGCGAGTCTCAAAGACTTGGAGGGCTTCCTCTGGCGTCAGCTGGCGATTCCATACCGCGACGTCGTCCATCTCTCCGGTGAAGAAGTTGCCGGTAGCGTCATAGACACCAGCGCCGCCGATGTTGAATGGGAAAGCCGAGTTCGCGGGATCGGTGCCACCGCCTCGAGCTTCTTCTTCTCCGTTTACATAGAGAATGCGCTCCGTTGGTGAGTTCACTAGGACGATGTTTGTCCATTCCTCAATCACGGGACCAAAGGGAACATCAAAGCCGCCGCCATTGGCAGACCAGTGCTGCATGGTGTTTGGGCTGATCATGCCAAACTCGACGGAGTCATTCTGACCAAACAATCCGACGCGGTTGCCAGGTTGCTCGTCAAACTTTACCCAGCCAGACATGGTGAAGGATGCAGTGTCATTCAGAATCTGGCCTTCAGTGGTCACGGCATCATCGACGCCATCGAAGATGATGGCAACGTCTCCCTCACCAGCGGGTCCCTCCGATAGTTCGGGGTTCCCTAGCAACGTTCCATTACTTTTGTTGTCGGCGCTATTGTTAGCGTCGAGTGTTTCGGTGTCGCCAGGCCTAAGATCGTTGAACGACCAGTAGCCGAGTAGACCTTCTTCGAGCGTGTTAACACCAGCAGGCAGGATGAACTCTAGGGCGATGTTGCCTTCGTTCTCGGTATGCATGACGGTAGCACTTAGCTTCCCGGGCTTGCCTCCGTCATCTTGATAGAGATTGATTTCTAGATTCTCCCAGCGTGCTGAGCAACAAGCGTCATTTCGTGGGAACAAGCGCAAGGTGGTGATGTCTAACTGTTCGCCTAGATCCAAGGTGTATTGCGCGTTGGCTTCACCTAGTCCATTGGCTGTGGACCAAACGGCACCGGCAAGCTCAAGAACGTTGTTCGGGTCTTTGTTAGCGCCGCCGTGTTCCAGGCTGGTCGTCGTTCCTACCTCAGGAAATTCATTTCCATCACCATAGGTTGTCAGAAACTCGCCGCCTACGCCGCCGACGTCATTGGTACTAGTGGCTTTGCTTTCGAACTGAGCTTCCTGGGTGTGCACGGCACCTCCCAGATCGTCAGGAGCGACGCCGTTTTCAAAGGCTTCGAGTTCTCCGAGGTGAAATCGGGTGTCGGCATCATCGACTTTGACCACTTGGATAAAGCGGGCGAGTTCGGCGCGGGTGTTTGGCACGCTTACGAGTGCGATCAGACTCAGCGCCATGGCTGTGAGTATTCGGGGTCGTTTTTTCATGTATGAATGAGGTTAAAACTGAGTGGTCTGATGGTGACCAACTCAACACAGGTAGTAGGCTACTTAATATCGGAGCCTTTCGGCAATCCTTATTATCGCTCTGAGACAGGAGCTGGCACTCGTATGTAGCAGTTTAATTTCTTTATTGGGATTGTAATGATTAGACCATTTGACCATCTCACGGTTGCTTTATTAACTGTTGTCACGTCACCTAGCCCGAAGTGCGTGATCATGGGATGCTGCGAGTAGAAAGAATCACCGGTCACGAGTCGCCGTGTCCTCGTGCCGAACTCACCATGCAACGTTACCTTGGCACCGATGGGAGAGAGGCCTGCACTGCCAATGAGCTCGAGTCCGAGCCAGTTCCCAGATGGTGCGACGTTGCGATGAATTAGGAGGGATTGCACGCCTGTTAGTCCCTTCTCGTGCGTCCATTCATTCTCGACCACCAGCAGGTCCTGTCGCCCATCCAGGTTGAGGTCTGCGGCAACAACCGAGCGGCAGTCTTTCTCGTGTGAGACTCCTAATAGAAACCCTACATCGGTGAAGGACTTCCCGTCATGGTTCATGAAGAGCCGATTGTGTTCGAAGCCGTTCCATGAGATGCGTCCCTTCCGAAGGCCCCGGAGCGAGGGAGGCAAGAAACGGTCGGATAGGAGTTCGGCCACGGCAGGGTCCTCTTTGGAGGATCCGGTGTAAAGATCGTGTCGCCAGAAGGCGGTGCAGTAGTCTGTCGCTGAGTCGCCACTGATGTGCCCATTGGCCACGTAGAGGTCGTCATCCCCATCATTGCCCAAATCAAAGCTGACGGCTCCCCAAGCCCAGCCTGCTCGAGCGCAGTCCTGATTGAGCTTTGACTGGATGTCAGCATTGGGGAGAGAGAGGTAGAGCCGGTTTCCGTAAGCCATGGGGGCGCGAAGCTTGGCGTACTCTGGGTAGTCGGACCGCTTGAGGCCTAACTGATCGAGGCGGCGTGCGGTAGTGGAACTCATGCCGACCATGTAAAGATCGTCTCGCCCATCACGATCATAGTCTCCAAACGTGTGTGCCATCCCAAACGCGTGGCGCTGGCCGAATAGACTTGCTGGCGCTTCGGCGAATCTTCCGTGGCCGTCGTTCAGCCAGACATCGAGCCCGGCGAAGTCGCTTACCACAATGAGATCGAGGTCGTGATCGTCATCGAGGTCGACCAGGGAAGCGCTGTAGGTGCGGCGATGCCGTTTCGAAGCGAGGCCTGCAGCGACGGTGCCATCGGTGAAGGTTCCGTGGCCGTCGTTGAGAAAGAGTGAGGATGGGTAGCCGTCATTCGCGTCGTAGAATGGGGTCGGCATTTGGCCGCCGTTGTAGGGAATCTTGTACTGGGTGAACCAAACATCGAGGTCGCCATCGTTGTCGACATCTCCTACCGTGATAGCACTTGGGCCCTCTGCTAGTTGAGTCCACGGACGGCTCGCCTCGGTGGAGAATCCTCCGCCGTCAGTGCCCGCTAGCATTTGAGACTCCCCATTGGCTAGGACGCCGAGAAAGTCTAGTCGGCCATCGCCAGTTAGGTCCGCGACCACTCCGGTATTGAGAAGCGGGCCTGAGGGATTTAGAAACAAGGGCTTACGTTCGAACTTAAATCCTTTGCGATTCCAGAAGATACTATTGACGCCACCTAAGATGATCTCGGGATAGAGATCGCCATTGAGGTCTTGCACGATGACGGGAGCGAGAGACACTCCCGCGCCTGGAGTGATCTCTTCAGGCGCGATCTGTAGGGTCTTTTGAAACAAGGTGCCCCCGAGCCGTTTTACGATGGCGCATTCGGTCACTCTGATAGTCTTTGGCCGATGCGCCTCGCCCCAGCTGATCTTGAGTTTGCCTTTGACGATGAGAGGTGTGGTGACTTTCCCCGACTTGACGAGATGCATTTCGAATCCCACAACAGACTGAGCGCTGGCTGACTCCCCCGGTGGCGTGAATCCCTCGTGGTGCCACTCGCTCTGGAGTAGCTGGTAGCCTTCGGCTTGATGGCGACCTAACCATTCACGCCATGCGGTGAGTGATAGTGGGGTGCTAGTTTCTGTCGGTTTCAGCCGTGTGACGGTCACGCCAAGATCGAGAGTCCGTGTGTCGGCGGTCCACGGTCCAAGATTGATGCCGTCAATCCCTATGCTGGTGAAGATCCCCAGATGTTTGTCATGAGAGGCGTTTCGGAGGCGATCCCAGAAATCGATGATGACAGTCTCATAACGCTGTGCCTCTACCTCTTGAGCCCAGGTCGTGCGATCCTGCTCGTCACGTTGCTTGGCAAGTGATAGTGTCCGTGCTGTCGGTTCGCCCGGAGCCTGGCCGAGGAGAGTACTGATGCTTAGCAGCACCATGGCGAGGATCGCTCGTTGAAGGAAGAATGTCATGAATGGAAGCAAAGGGCCGACGAGGGTTGCGGAATTCGGGCTGAGGGAGAGTTGCCTGAAAGTCTATTTGGGTGACGTAGATGTTCTCTTGAGTCCGTCTAGGGCTTCCTTGGAATCGGGCTTGAGTTGCAAGACAGCACGGTAGTGCACCGCAGCTTGGTTGTGATCGTTGCTGGATTCTAGTAGGCGAGCGAGATTTAGATGAGCCCCGCTGTGGTTTGGCTGGTATTGAGTGGCCAATTTGAAGTGACGCTTCGCTTCGTTCGGTTGGTTTGTGCGTGCGTAGGCCGTGCCGAGATTGTTGTGTAGAGTGGGATTCCTTGGTGCAGTCGATAAGGCGTCTGTGAGGACCTTGATAGCTTCCGTGAACTTGGCGTCTTGGATGAGAGCGACGGCGAGCAGGTTTGTCGCCATGGGATGCTGAGGGGACACTTTGCGCAGCTGGTTGAATGCTTGGGCGGCTTCAGAGTGGCGCCCTTTCTGGAGGAGCGTCTTGCCGTGCTGCTCAAGAACGCGTGGTAGGGCCTCGTTCGCGGCGGCGTGATCAGGGTTGAGCTGGAGTGTTCTCGATAAGAGTCTGACGCTTTCGCTTGCGTTACCTTGAGTTCCTAGAATCTGAGCTAACTGATAGTGAGCGTCAGGGAAGTAGTGGGCTTCTTGCGGGTCGAGGTCGAATTTGGTGAGTTCTCGGAGGTGAGTCAGGGCATCTGTGGTTTCGCCAAGCGTGCTGGCGAGAGTGCCGGCAAGGTAATGGGCGTAGGCGTCTCCAGGTGCTAGTGTGAGGGCTTTCTTGGCTGCTTGATAAGCCTCACGTTTCTTGCCAGCCCAGTTGAGGACATTTCCAAGATTTCGCAGAGCGATGCCGCGTGCGTTGTCATCGACGTTGGCCATGACGCGTTGCGTGATGGTTGTGATAGATTGCTCGTCTAGTGCGCTCTTGCCAGTGAGGAGGCCTTGCTCTTCCATGGTGCGAACTAGTTCCAATGCTAGGAGTTGGTGACCTTCGATCGTTGGGTGCACATGATCGAGGAACCAGTCTTCGCCAGGGATGCCGTGCTCCGCTTTCTGAGTGAGCAAGCTGTGGTAATCGAGGCAAGGTATGTTTCGGCTTGAGGCCGTTTCTATCAGCGTCTCTCGCATGGGTGGTAGGATGCGGAGCGGGCAAACGTCTTGTTTGAGTGCTTGCTCGAAAGAGGCAGCGGCGTCTTGGTCGCGCTTTAGTGCTAGGAGGATCTCTCCTCGGAGGAAGTGGCCATGAGCGTGAGCGGTATCGATAGACATGGCTTTATCAATGGCAGCTAAGGCTTCGGCGTAGCGTTGGGTGTCGAGATGACTTTGTGCTGTGTCTAGATGTGTTTGATAGTTTTTTTTCTGAGCGTCTGAGAGGGAAGCCGTCGGTTCGCTCTTGAAGGGGGAGGCATTTCTTAGATTCGATGCTGGGGCTACGAAGAGGACGCGCGCTTTGGCTGACTGAGCGACATCGACCATCCGTGATAGGTTGTAGCGATAGTGTGCGATGATCTTCTCTTTGAGCGCGGAGTCGCGAGTGTAACGCTCGAGGCCAGCGCTTTGATCTAGAATGGTATCGACCTCGGTGGTCAAGGTTGGTGTTTCGTTAGTCTTTTGAGGGCGGAGGAGGTTGGAAACGGCGCTGAAGGTGCGTGTGTGGCTGAGGACGGATTGCATGCCTCGTACAGCGGCAGGGGTCTCGATGATGCCTGCGTAGGTGCGTTCCTCTAAGAATTCATTGTGACCGGTGTAGATGATGAAGAGGTCTGGCTCATATTTGATGAGTTCCTCCATCACTTTCGCGACTCGGTAGCTAGCGTAGCTGATGCCGCCCGCATTGATCACTTCCCATTTCCTTGACGGGTCGGCGGCGGGAAGGTATTCGCGGAGCCAGCCGCAGTAAGAAGTGGTGTCTGTGTAAGGGCGTCCATAGGTTGTGGATCCGCCCAAGCAGAAGACGCGGGTGACGCCATCTGGTTTGTGTTGGGCGAACCGCTGTTCATTGAACCAGCGTAACTTGTTTGGCGCGGTGATCATCCGGCCGGCTGATTTCTCTGTGTAGAGTGGGACGTGTGAGGTGAATCCCACGTGGGGGTCCTCATCGTAGAGCAGAGGGCGCACCCCGACGACGGCCAGGATGAGTTCGAGCGCGAGAAAGAAGAGCAGGGTGGCGACGGCGCCGAAAGCCAGCTTCTTCGAGAGGGGAAGTCGCGGGCGAGGGGCAGGAACTTTGGCTGTTTTAGACACGGGGCTGCAAACACAGGATTGTCTGTGATTCCCCGCTGACGGGCAAGACTGTTCTTGAACGGAATTCTAGTAGTCTCGCTCTAGCATGTAGTCGACAATCTCGCTGAGGCGCGAGTTGCTCATGCGCATCTCTTTGAGAGCGGTGTGAGCTTGGGCCGTCAATTTGGCGGCTTCTTGCCGTGACTTCTCTAGCCCGATGAGAGCTGGGAAGGTCGATTTGTCCGTGGCTTCGTCTTTGCCGGCGCTCTTGCCGAGCTTGGCGGAGCTTTGGGTGACATCGAGGATGTCATCGATGACCTGGAAAGCGAGCCCAAGCGCGTAGCCGACTTTGGTGATGCCTGCGAGTTTGCTTTCACTGGCATTTGCGCTCATGGCGCCGAATCGAAGGGAGGTGGTGAGGAGCGCGGCGGTCTTGCGTTCGTGAATGGCGATGACTTGGGCTTTGGTTAGTTTCTTGCCCTCGCCTTCCATGTCCATGACTTGGCCTGCGATGAGCGCGTGGCTTCCTGCGGTGTGTGCCATTTCCGCGAGCAGCGCTCGCATGGGGTAGCGCTTGGTTTCCTTAGCGCGGCCGACCATTTCAAAACTGAAGGCTTGGAGGGCATCTCCGGCTAACACGGCCACGGCTTCTCCGTAGACTTTGTGGCAGGTGGGATTTCCACGGCGCATGTCATCATCATCCATGCTTGGAAGATCATCATGAATGAGCGAGTAGGTGTGGAGACACTCGACGGCGCAGCCTAACGGAAGCGCGTCTTCGGGATCGCCACCACAAGCTTCTGCTGCGGCCAGTGTGAGGATGGGGCGTAGGCGTTTGCCACCGGCAAAGACGCTGTAGCGCATGGACTGGTGTAGCGTGGCGGGTCGCACATTGCCCTTGGGGAGAGCGGCTTTCAGTGCTTGATCGACCAGCTTGGCCTGTTGCTTGAGATAAACTTTGAGGTCGCTCATGGAAAGGTTAGTCGATGAGTAGTTCGGCAATTTGGACAGCGTTGAGTGCAGCTCCTTTGCGCACTTGGTCACCTACGACCCAGAAGGCGAGGCTATGGTCCAGGGCGAGGTCTTCTCGTATGCGGCCTACCATGCAATCGTCGCCATTGGCGACATCGAGAGGTGTGGGGTAGGTGGGGATCTCGCGGTCGTCGACTAGTTGAATACCGGGGGCTTGCTCGATGGCAGCTCGTGCGGCTTCGACGGAAGGCTTGTTCGTGAACTGTGCGGTGACAGAGATGGAGTGGGAGCGAACGACTGGCACTCGCACACAGGTGGCTGAGGCGCGGATGTTAGGGGAGTGGAGAATCTTGCGCGTCTCATTCTGCATCTTCATCTCTTCCTTGGTGTAGCCATTCTCTGTGATGGGCTCGACCTGGGGAATCACATTGAACGCAATCTGCCGTGGGTAGAGATTCACCTCGAGAGGCTTCCCATTCGCATGCGCGGTGACTTGGTCTTCCAGTTCGGCGATGCCCTGCGCTCCGCTGCCGGAGACGGCCTGGTAACTCGAGGCGATCAACAGCTCGCAACCTTTGAAGGCTTCGTGCATGGGGTTGAGTGCCATCAGGGTGACGATGGTGGTACAGTTAGGATTGGCGATGATGTTCCTCGGTGTATTCTTGGCGTCTGTGGGATTGATCTCCGGGATGACTAAGGGCACGTCGTCGTCCATGCGGTAGGCGGAGGAGTTGTCGATGACGAGGGCTCCTGCTGCTGCCGCGATGGGGGCGAACTTTTTTACAATGTTAGAGCCGACGCTGAAGAGCGCGACATCTACTCCTTGGAAGGCGTCTGCATTTAACTCCTGCACGACGAGATCTTTGCCCTGAAAAGGAATGGTTCGACCGGCTGAGCGGGCTGATGCGAGAAGCTTAATCTCGCTGTGTGGGACCTTGCGCTGATCCAAACAGAGGAGAATTTCCTCTCCCACGGCGCCGGTTGCGCCAACAACTGCAATCACTGGTGTCTTCATAGTTACTGGTTCCTCACGCTTGATACGGAGGCTGAAACTGCCGACCTTCCGGGTAAATGAAAGTAGATTTCTCGGCTTTCTTCGCTCTTCCCTCGGGGTGGCTCTTGCCGGTGTGAACAATTTGATTGCATTTCTCGTCGGAGCATTACTGTCAATAGGGTGACCGCACTGGTCACTGACAACCAAACACATCTACTAACCGTAAGAATCTCATGAAAGTTATCAAAGCAATCGCTATCCTCGCCACCGCAACTGGCATCCTTTCTCTCGCAGCATGCAGCAGCGCTCCAGCACCATCTCCAGTGCCAGCACCTGCTCCTATGGGCGACATGTACATCCCTACCAAGTAAGCTAGGGACTGCTAAATCTTTTTAGCTTTGCAAAGGCGGCATCTTCACGGGTGCCGCCTTTCTTGTGCCCGGAGCTAGTGAATTTGGGTCCAAGCTTCTTCGGTGTGGCTTTTGAGTATGGCTTCGCATAGCAGGATCTCTTGGTGGCCTTCTTGGAAGTTGGGGAAAGTGGGAGGCGCTGACAGATCGCCAGCGGCGATATAGTCATAGAAGGCCTTGAAGCACATCTTGAAGGTGTCTGGAAAGCCTTCGGCGTGGCCGCCGGGATAGGCGGTGAAATGAGCGGCCTCGGGATGCATGAGGGCTGGATCTTTAGTTAGGGTTTCATTGGGCCTGTCACGATGGCCTAACCAAAGGGCATTGGGAGCTTCGCTATTCCAAGCAAGTGCGCCGCGCTGTCCGGCGATTTCATATTTGAGACAGTTCTTTCTACCGGCGGTGGCTTGTGAAACGAAGAGGCTTCCTTTGGCTCCATTGTCGAATCGTAGGAGGATGGTTCCGAGGTCTTCGGTTTCGATGGTGACACTTTGGGTTTCGCCTTGTGAAGAAGTGAAGGTCTGGACTTCGCTTTGAGGCCGTTGGCGAATAGGGTGAACCGTTTTGAGATCAGCGAAGACTTCAGTGACTGTCAGTCCTGTCATGGATTGGACGAGGTCTAACCAGTGCGTGCCAATGTCAGCGATGGCGCGAAGTTTGCCTCCCTCTTCGGCCAGGACACGCCAATTGTAGTCCGTATCGTGGAGGAGCCAGTCTTGAACGTAGCTCCCCATGATGGAGTGCACTTCTCCGAGATCTCCTGCGTGTAGGCGGCTGCGCGACTCTAGGCATAGGGGATAGAAGCGGACATTGTAGTTCACGCCGGCGGCGAGGGCTTTGTTAGATGCCGTTTGGACAAGGGTGGCGGATTCTTGCGAATTCATGGCCAGTGGCTTCTCGCAGAGGACATGTTTGCCTGCTTCGAGAGCGGCCATGGCCATGGGGAAGTGATGCCTGTTGGGCGTTGTAATATGTACGGCTTCTACATGGGGATCGGCGAGGAGGTCTTCGAAGTCAGCGTAGGCTTTAATCAATCCTAACTGATTTGCGGCTTCTTGGGACTTCTGGTGAGAGGAGCCTTGAATGCCGATGACGTTGATGTGAAGGCGTTTGAGTGCTTCCGCATGCACGGCTCCCATGAATCCTGTTCCAGTGATGGCTACGTTCATTGTGCTAGGTATTGGCTGGTATGATCAGCCTTTAGATGTGAATGTGTCGATCACTATGCTTACAAAAGGGATACGACTCTCAATCGAACGCATTCTCGGAGCCTTGATTGGTGTGGCGTTGGTGATTCTTGTGTCGAGTATGCTGCTTAGTTTCACGGCACGCACTTTCTGGTTGGGTGATATCCTAGCAAATTTGCGGATTCAGCAGGTGATTGGATTGGTTGGTGTGTCTGTTGGGCTCCTTGCCTTGCGTGAGTGGCGGTGGCTCTTGTTTGCCGTGGGCTTGCTTGTGGTGCACGGGTGGTTCTTCTGGCCTGCTCTGGAGTTACATCGTGACTCAGGGAGGGAGGCTGATTTCCGTCTGATGCTGGCGAATGTGCTTACGAGCAATCTTGAGCATGGGAAGATCATCGATGCTGGCGTGGATTCAGGGGCCGATGTGATCGTCATCTTGGAGCTCTCGTCTGATCTCTCGGTTAGGCTGAAGAGCGAGTGGTCAGCGTTGTATCCCCATCAACACGCGCTTCCCCAAGATGGCGGTAACTTTGGGATTGGAGTGTATTCGAAACAACCACTCCAGGATGTGGAAGTATTCGAGACGAGCGAGACTGTGCCCAGTCTGGTGTGCAAGGTTGCCGGGCTGCGACTCTTTGCGACCCATCCGGTACCTCCCATCGAAACGGAGGGTTTCGCGATGCGGAATCGCCAGTTGGAAGATCTGGCGGGGCGAGTGGTTTCCAAAGGGACGAGTAAGCCTTTGCCTACGATCGTGGTTGGCGACTTGAATCTTGCGCCTTGGTCCCCTGTATTTCGAGACTTTGCTGAGGCTTGTGGCCTGCGCAGAGCGATGCAGCAGAGTGGTGTGGTGACGCCGACTTGGTATGCTTCAGAAGACTACCCGTGGCTGCCGTTTGGCTTAGCCTTGGATCATGCTTTGAGTAGCCGGGAACTACGCTGTGTCAGCTATGAGGTGGGGCCGGATATCGGCTCAGACCACCGGCCCATCGTCTGGGGCTTTGTTGGATCGTCGCTGTAGGCGAAAAACTCCGCTCAGAAGCGCGGCGGCGTTGGAATCAATGTGGTCGGCTCATTCAGCCGATTTGATGCCCAGCTATGATCCGTAGGCTCAGAGCCACCTCGAAAAGTTACCACTTTGGAGATCTCGTTGGTGATCGGGTGACGAGTGATGATTTTAACCTCATTCTCAGTCTGTTTGATCTCGATAGCTTTTCGGTGGCTTGGTTGCCTGGAATCTGAAGAGTGGCGCATAGGAAGGGGGAGGATTGGAAAGGACGAACGAAGCCTAAATAATATGAAAGTTGCTGCTGAGTATAGCTAATTGTGTCGGTCTTGTAGAATGTCAGCAATCTAATCAATTTCAATTCATTCTTACTTTTTATGTCCAGGGTGGAAATTATAACAACGATACTGAATGCCGCTTTCGGTGTGGCGGTAAATTTCTGGATTGAAGACTAGAATTTCTACTGGATCGGGAAGCCTGAGCAAGCTCGAAAGCGGTCGCTCTCAGGCTTGCGAGGCATCAGCAGGCGTACGGTCATGGCCGTAGCGTTTTATCACCAAACTGATTCTCTTGTGGTTGGATGGGGCATGGGATTAGGGCGTGTTGGTTTACTGGTTGAGCCTCAGGGTTCTGCTAGTGTGTGTGCGTGTGCTTGGACTGTTTCTCGGCGTGGTTGGGCAGGTTTGTGGTCAGGCTGATCTGATCATCGCTGAAGCCTTGGATATTGTGGATTGGGAGACGCCAGTGACTCTGGGTGATCCCGCGCTGTGCAGTTTTCAAATAGGGCCTCCTTGGAGCTGGAGCTTCCTTCTCTAGATTCTAGCAGCCGATTCGGATGCTTGGAGATAGCGCTCCCCAGGTGAGTTGGGTCAACGCCCAAGGGCAGAGATATTCTGTTTCCGATAGAAGTTGTGCCACTCGCGCCATTCTTCTGTGGGGCCATCGATGACGTGGTCCGCGATTCGGGGGATGAGAGGCAAGAGTAACTGATAGACATCGAGAAAGGCATTGAGCGGTTTCTCGTGTGGGTCGGGGATTTCCTCGCCGCGTTCGTTGGGCGCCTCTCGGAAATCAGACATCAAATGGATCTTATCTTCAATGCCTGGGAACTTGTGAGTCAAGTTGTGCAAATGAATCTCGCCCATGACGAAGATGTGATTTGCTCGGCCTATCAAGGCTGGCGTGGCTCTATCTGTTCGTAGGCCCTCGGTAGGATACCCGTGGGTCTCGAGCACGGTGATCGCTTCCGGGGTGGGGGAGAAACCATTCACACTCTTCGTGCCACAGGAACCAACAACGAGCTCGGGCCACTCTTGCACCTCGTAGCGAAACATGGCTTCAGCCATGGGGCTGCGACTGAGATTGGCCGTACAGACGAATAGCACGAGCGTCTGATCATCGGTGATCTCAAAGGGGAGTGGCTCTTCTTCGGGTTGCTTGTTCTTCTTGAGCCAGTTGAACATGAGTTAGGAGCGTTGGGATTGTCCGTCGACGTGCACTGGTGCTTGATCAAAGAGCAAATGATAGTGTTCAGCCATCTGAGGAAAGGCAAACTCGAAGGTCGACTCGTAGTTGCAGCGCGTGAAGAGATTTAGATCGCGGTAGTTGGTGAAACGGCGGTAGGCCATTTCTGCCATGGTATCACGAAGCGTCCCGTATTCACGCTGGTGCAGGTAGTAGTAGAAACGCTTGATCGGCATGCTATCGCGCGCTGGAGAAATGACGCCGACTCGAGAGAACGGATCTGTATCTAACAATGCGGCGGCCTGATCGCCCGCGGTGGGTTCATGAACTTCGACTTTCTCGGTGATCCATGCGAGCGCCTCTTTCGATGGCTTGGGTAATGGACATTTTAGAAATCCACCGGCAGCGGCTGGAGCGAGAACCTTGCTGATGACTTCGTTTAAATTAGAGTCATCAATCGAGGGCCAAGATCTCACGGCGAGTAGCAACACGGGCAGAGAGATATGTGGCGAGCGCTCGAAGATGACGAGTCGACCATCCGTGACGACGAGAAATTGGTAGAGACAGAGAAGCAGCTCCCCCACATCCTCGACCCGCTCTGGATCCACGGTGAAATCTCCAATCAGTGTACTGCCCGTTTCAAACGTGGCCAACTGCTCTTCAAAGAAGCTGGCGAAGGTGTAACGCGTCTTCGCCTCGATCTCAGTTGTCTCAAGATACTTCGTTTCTTCCTGCCGAAGTGCGCGGGCCAGGCCTTTCTTCATGGAAGTCGACAAAGCTTTGGCCCGACCGTTCTCAAGATGATGCAACCAGGACGTGGTCACCTTGCGATCGATCTCGAGAGAGCGATCTTCATTTAACGACACAGCTAAGCCCTTCAGGGACAAGCCCTGAGCGATTCTGTCAGCTCTAATGATGGCACCTAGTGGCTCCATGAAATCAGTCACCCTGGTAACTCCGACCGGAGTTAGTTAAGGTATGTTAAATTGTTTCTGTCAGTGAGTCGCAAGACTCTGTCAGACTTGATGTAGTAATGGCACAGACTGAGACGTGACTCAAGTTTTATCAATTCATCTCAAGTTTTCCAGAAATGCAGAATTCGAGGATTCCTGACTTATGCGCGGCGTTAGGGCAGCGGGGCAAGCTACCTGCTACTTTCGCCGTTGCTCGAATAGCCACTCGTGGACTTTCTCGTCGTCGTAGACTTGGCCTGCGATGCCATGGTCGCCATCCGGGAACTCGGTGTACTTCACTTCGGCGCGCGCTTTCTTCATGGCCTCGACCATCTTCCGACTTTGCTCGACCTTTACTATGATGTCTTTCGCTCCATGGAAGACCCAGACTGGCACTTCCTTATGGCTGCGAGCGGCAGGAGGCTTTCCTCCTCCTGCGATGGGCACGGCGGCGGCGAAGAACTGGGGCTCTTGCTTTAACAAATTAAACGTCCCGTAGGCGCCCATGGAGTAGCCGGTGATGTAGATGCGGTCTTCATCGATGGGAAGGCTCTTCATGAGATCTTGTGCGATCTTGATCACGGATTGACCGTTCTTGCCGCTCCAGGTCTCATTGTCTTTGGGGGCTTGAGGCGCTAGAATGAAGCACTGTCTATCTCGATAGTTCTTCTTGTTTGCAAAGGTGTCAGCGGACCACGGCTTCGCTGCTGTCATGACGTCACCATTCCTCCCATGGAGATAGATGACTAATGGAAAGGTTGTTGGCGAGTTTGTCAGTCCAGGCGAAGCTCGGAGTAGCTTGCGATCCCCGAAGAGGCGAAACTTTAAACCTTCACTCTCATGACGTTCCCAATCACCGGTGATCAGTTTGACTAACGGGTCTGATTTATCTATCTCTTTAGTGGATACGCTAGATGTAGAAGCCGTATTGTGAGCATTCTCCTTCAGCCAAGTTTGATCAGCTTTGGATAATTGATCGACGGGCAAAGTGAAGCTCCTCCCGTCGTTCCGTCGCTTGATCGTGACGTTGCCTTCAGTGACACTGACAAATTCCGCAAGTAATTTGCGACCATCGGCGGAGGTCCATTGACGAAATTCCGCAGAAGTGCTGCTGAGAGACAGTGTGAGGATAAACGCGGGCAGGAGGAAACGCTTCATGGCAGGGAAACTAGCCACGAAGTGCCTTCAAAGGAAGCCTCTTTGTCTCGGGAGCCTTATTTGCTCATCTCGAGCATACGCAGAATAGGAGCTTCGGCGCGTTTCCGGACCTCCTCGTCCATCGTGACCTGAGGACTGAGATTGAGCAGGCAATCATGGAGCTTGGCCATGGTATTCATCTTCATGTAGCGACAGTCAGCGCAGCTACACTTATCGGTCGGGCCCGCGATCAGATTTTTATCGGGAGCTTCTTTGCGCAGACGATGGAGCATGCCGGATTCGGTCACGACGATGATGTTCTTGGAAGGGCTTTCCTTGCAGAAGTCGACCATCTTCTCAGTGGAACAAACTTCATCGGCTAACATGCGCACAGAGTAGGTGCACTCAGGGTGCGCCACGACGACAGCATCTGGTGCTCTTCCTTGATGCCTTGGATGCTGTCTCGTGTGAACTCGACGTGAACGTAGCAAGCGCCTTCCCAGAGATCCATCTTACGACCAGTCTTCTCGATGACCCAGGCTCCGAGATTCTGGTCGGGCACGAAGAGAATGTTACGATCCTTGGGGACTTGCTCGACTAGCTTGACTGCATTTCCGCTAGTGCAAATGAGGTCAGACAAGGCTTTCACCGAGGCGCTACAGTTGATGTAGGCCATGACGTAGTAGTTCTTGTCCTTGTGTTCCTCGAGATACTTTTCCAGGGCTGGGCCAGGGCAAGCTTGCTCCAGGGAACAGCCAGCATCTTTGTCAGGAAGGACGACGGTCTTCTCAGGATTGATGATCTTGGCAGTCTCGGCCATGAAGTGCACCCCACAGAATGCGATGACTTCAGCGTCCGTCTCCTTGGCGCGGTAGGCTAGGCCTAACGAATCGCCCACGTAGTCAGCGATGTCCTGGATGGGGCCGACTTGGTAGTTGTGCGCGAGGATGATCGCATTGCGCTCCTTTTTAAGGCGCTGGATTTCAGATTCGAGGTCGATGGGAGATGCGATGGTAGCCATGATGATTTCCTGTATAGAGGATCTACGATCTCAGAAGGTCACTTGCCAAGGCACAAGTTCTTCCTTCCGGGCGATTTCCCGTGGACAACTCCGCCCTCCGAGCCGTGAAATAGTCCCTATGGACGCCCTGAAACAAGAGATTCTCGACATGGGAAAGCGTGCTCGCAAAGCTGCGCTGGCCCTTGGAAACCTGACGACGTCGCAGAAGAACGCGATTCTTCTCGCGATGGCAGATGGATTAGTTGCTCAGGAAGCGTCCATTCTTGAGGCCAATGCCAAGGATATCTCGGCTGCTGAGGCCAATGGTTTGACTAAAGCGATGACCGACCGTTTGCGCCTTGATGGACCACGCATTGCCGCCATTGCCGATGGCATTCGCCAAGTGGCGGCCTTGCCGGATCCTGTGGGTGAGATTCTGGACGAGTGGGATCGGCCCAGTGGCATTCACATTGTGAAGAAGCGGGTGCCGATTGGCGTCATCGGTATCATTTATGAATCTCGCCCGAATGTGACGAGTGACGCCGCGGTCCTCTGCTTCAAGTCGGGAAATGCTACTATCCTACGAGGAGGCAAAGAGGCTATTCACTCTAACGGAGCCATCGCTGATGCGCTCGATCTCGGCGGGCGCGAAGCGGGGATGCCAGAAGGGGCCATTCAACTCATCCGCACACCGGACCGTGCGACGGTGGGCTACTTAGCTGAAATGGATCAGTACTTGGATCTGATCATTCCTCGCGGAGGCAAGGGGCTTATTGAAACCGTTGTTTCTTTAGCAAGAATGCCAGTGATTAAGCACTACGATGGCATTTGCCATGTCTACGTGGATAAGGACGCGGATCTTGAGATGGCCAAGGCTATTGCGATCAACTCGAAGACGCATAAGCCTAGCGTTTGTAATGCGTTAGAAACTCTGCTAGTGCATCGCGATGTCGCGGAGGCTTTCTATGCGGACGGTGGTCAGGCGCTTCTCGATGCTGGAGTCACCTTGCGGGGCGACGCTGCCTTGGAGAAGGCGCTGCCTGGTAAGGTGGAACAAGCGACCGAAGAGGACTGGACGACCGAGTACCTCGATCTGATCCTCGCCGTGAAGACGGTTGATTCAATCGATGATGCCATTGATCACATTAACACCCACAGTTCTCGTCACAGTGATTGCATTGTTACTAAGGAGCCTGCTCTTGCCGAGCGCTTCCTTGCCGAGATCGATTCGGCTGCAGTCTTCTGGAACACGTCTACCCGTTTCAGCGATGGAGAAGAGTTCGGCTTCGGCGCTGAGATTGGCATCAGCACAGATAAGCTTCACGCTCGCGGACCTATGGCGTTGCCTGAGCTGACGTCATACAAATACCTCATCACAAGTGATGGTGCTGTGCGGTAGTTATTGTGTAAGGGATTGATCGATGAGGCGTTTAAAGCCGACGACATCGCTGGCATCGAACGAAACGATGCCGGTGGAGTTTCCTAGGTATTCGATTTGGACACCGCCATTTCCGGTGGCTTTGAATTGAGCTTCTCCGCCAGCGGCGAGGTTTCCTAGGGTGTAGACATTTGTTCCCGCTGGTGCTTGGGACAATTTGCCAAATGCGTCTGATACTTTAGTCATCAGCTGGGCCATGGTGAGTGACTTGCCGGTGTAGAGATCGGCGTTAGTGGAATCGATGACAGATTGCCTAACTAAACGTAGTCGGCCTCTGGTCTGGCCTTGGGGTGGAACGGTCGCGCTGACTCTGAGCCCGTCTTCGCTGCCAAGAGGGACGGCGAGGTCTGCGTAGCTGCTGGAAGAGGAGTCAAGAGAGGCGCATTGAATGAGGAGAGCGGTGAGAAGAACGGCAAAGGATTGGATGATACGGTTCATGGTATCGTTAGTCTCTTGCATGGAGGGTGGTTTGGCAGCGAAGAATTCTCGTGATGCCTCAAGTTATGAACTGCACAGCCTAGCCATAGCGAGAGGTGACGATCGAGACAAAGTGAAGGCTCAATGATGAGAGAGAGATCGGTTGATGAGGTGCTGTGGACCTGTTGGCAGAGACTAAATCTCGATGATGGCGTAGGCGATGGCGTGGTCGTCCGTGTGGCTGAGGCTGATATGGATGGCTCCCAGCGCTTCCTTGCTGGCAAGTTCGGCCGCCCGGTGATGGAGTTTGACGCTAGGGGCGCCGGCATCGTTTCGCTTGATTTCGAGGTCTACCCAATCGAATCCGGGGCCGATGCCGAGGTGGAATGCCTTGGACAGAGCCTCCTTAGCAGCGAATCGGGCGGCGTAGCTACGAAATTTGGCGGCTTCAGCGAGAGACTCGCAGTAGGCTATCTCGCTGGGAGTGAAGATCCGATCACGGAAGCGCCCACCATACTTGGTCAGGCTCTTCTCTATCCGTGCGACCTCGACGAGATCGGTGCCGATGCCATAGATGGCCATGGGGTGTCTTTGCTAGCCTGGATACTCATCCATGAGCTCGCGCATCTCGGCGACGGCGTGATGCATGCCAACGGTGAGGGCGCGAGAGACCAGGTGATGCCCGATATTGAACTCTGCTAGATGCGGCACATGATAGAGATCGGTGATGTTATCCGTGTTGATGCCGTGGCCTGCATTCACTTGCAAGCCTAACCGATGGCCTAACTGAGCGCCAGTGATGAGGCGCTGGAGTTCGGAGCCACGGTCGGTGGCATTTGCGAAAGCTCCGGTGTGAAGTTCGACCATCTCCGCGCCGAGTTCTTTCGCGGCTTCGAGTTGGGGAGCATCCGGATCGATGAAGAGACTGACTTGGATGCCAGCACCTTGCAGACGTTTGATCGTTTCTTGCAGAGACTCACGGTGGCTGACGGCGTCTAGGCCGCCTTCCGTGGTGATCTCTTCTCGGCTTTCAGGCACGAGACAGACAAAGGTGGGTTTGTGCGCGAGAGCGATCTGGAGAATCTCCTCGGTGTTGCCCATCTCGAGATTCACCGGAGCGATGGCGGCTTCGCAAATGATCGTGACGTCGCTATCCTGAAGATGACGCCGATCAGCACGCAAGTGGATTGTGAGAGAGTCTGCACCTCCATTGACGGCTTCTTGAGCCAGGTCCAATAGGATGGGCTCTGCGTTGGGTGAATCTAGCATCGTGGCGAAACGCGCTTGGCGCAGCGTGGCCACGTGATCGATATTGACTCCGAGTTTGATAGGCATGGTTTAGTGGCGGAAATGACGGAAACCGGTGAAGATCATGGCCATGTCGCGTTCGTCTGCGGCGGCGATGACTTCTTCGTCGCGGATCGAGCCACCGGGCTGTATCGCGGCTTTGGCACCCGCATCAGCAGCGGAGAGGAGGCCGTCTGCGAAGGGAAAGAGAGCGTCGCTGGCCACGATGCTGCCATCGAGCGAGAGCCCGGCTTCCTGGGCTTTCCACACGGCGATGCGGCAGGAATCGATGCGGGACATTTGCCCAGCACCGATGCCCAAGGTGCGATCTGAGCCTGTGAAGACGATGGCATTTGACTTCACATGCTTGACGATGCGCCAGCCGAATTTCATCGCGTCGAGTTCGGCTTTGGTGGGCTCGCGTTTGGTTTTGATGTTGTCCAGAATGGTATCAAGGCCGAGTGCGCGTGAGTCGTTGTCCATGATCATGAGGCCGCCGGGAGCTGATTTGATGACGGGGGAGTCGAGACACTCAGACACGCGGTCTGACATTTGCATGAGCCGGAGATTCTTCTTCTTGGAGAAGATGGCCATGGCCTCAGCTTCGTAGCCGGGGGCGATGATGACGTCGGTAAAGATCTTGCTCACCACTTTCGCGAGAGCACCCGTCATGGGGCGATTCATGACGATGACACCACCGAAGGGCGCTTGTTGATCGGTCGCGAAGGCTTTGTCCCATGCACTGACAAGATCCTCAGCGGACCCGACACCACAGGGGTTGGTGTGTTTGAGAATGGCCACGGTAGGCTCTTCAAATTCACTGATGAGAGCGGAAGCGGACTCGATGTCTAAGATGTTCGTGTAAGACAGGCCCTTTCCTTGGAGCTTGGTGAAGTAGTCGCTGAAGTTGCCGTAGAGTGTGGCCTTCTGGTGCGGGTTGTCGCCATAGCGTAAGTCTTCGGCATGCGGGAGATTGATGGAGACGCTCTTGTTAGAACGTGTCACCAGCCAATTGCTGATTGCTTGATCATATTCGCCAGTGCGCTGGTAAACTTTGATCGCGAGGGCTTCGCGGAAGGCGAGGGTGGTGTTGCCATCATTCGCGGCCATTTCCTCTAGCACCTTATCATAGTCAGTAGGATCCGTGATCACGGTGACGTCGCGGTAATTCTTGGAGGCACCGCGAAGGAGCGCAGGCCCGCCGATGTCGATCTGTTCAATAGCTTCCTCGAGTGTCACGTCTTCACGAGCGACGGTCGCTTCGAAGGGGTAGAGATTGACCACTAACAAGTCGATCGGTGGGATGTCATGTTCCTTGGCCTGATCGGCATGGTCATCGCGCCGGAAAAGGAGGCCGCCGTGGACCTTCGGGTGGAGTGTCTTGACGCGACCTTCGAAGAGTTCGGGAGCACCAGTGTATTCGGAGACATCGATCACAGGCAGTCCGGCTTCGCGGAGAGCTTTGGCAGTGCCTCCTGTGGAGAGAAGTTCGACTCCATGGTCGTGGAGTTTCTGGGCGAAGGGCACGAGGCCCGCTTTGTCAGAGACGGAGAACAGAGCGCGTTGAATAGTCATTGAGGTGTCTTGAGGAGAAATCGAGTAGGCGCGATAGCCCCTCTGTTTCCACGGCGCAAGAACTATGCCGGAAGCTTCCCAG
The DNA here is from genome assembly GCA_947561585.1 of Caprella mutica. NCBI lineage: Eukaryota > Metazoa > Arthropoda > Malacostraca > Amphipoda > Caprellidae > Caprella > Caprella mutica. The sequence goes on along the minus strand of CANNZV010001291.1, from coordinate 47,271 downwards.
TTCTGGTCTTGCTTCCAGCCGTGGGACTTGCGACAGTTCCTACTTTGAGCATGTCCCACTCCAAAGAGATCATTATTAAATGCCCGGCGTGCAAAGCCAGGTTCGAAGTTCAGCGGGAAGATGAGGCGACCTTCGTCAGCTGTACCGACTGTGAGATGCAGGTGAGAATCTCTGGGATGAATGAACGTAGTAGTGGGCGGGCTGGGCGCGCGGCCACGGCTTCGGCGGCGAGGCGTTCGAGTCCAGTGACGACCTCTATTCCTCAAGCGCGGAACCAGTCGAATGTGCAGATAGGTGATTTGTCTGCGGGTAAGTCGCCCATTGATTTTGATTCGATTCGCGTGCGGAAACAAGTGCGTGAGGAGGAGCGGGATCTCGTGATCGATGAGGGAGAGGATCCGGCGGAAGCGAAAGCAAAGACTGGTCCGGTCACGAAATCTCCAGCGATGTCCAGCATCGAGCGGCGGGCTGCGAAGCTTGAGGAGCGCGCCTCGAAGCTTGAAGAGCGCGCAGCCAAGCTGGGTGAAATGAAGGTGAAGAAGCCCAAGCCCAAGGCGTCCGATAAGCCCAAGCAGACACCGAAGGTAGAGCCGGAGCCGAAAGTTTCTAAGACGGTGAAGCCTGCTCCCGAGCCAGAACCTGAGTATGAAAAGGTGGAAGTGCGGACCAGTGGCGAGCGTCGTCGTCTGCGTAAAGCCCCTAAAGCTGAGGTTCCCGCACCCCGGGGGACTATAGAGGCCCCTAAGTATGTAGAGAATTTGCAGACAGAATCTAAGGAGGTGCTCGTCTCGCCTGAGACCAAGCCAGCAAAGAAGAAGGTCGTCGCTGCTGAGCGGGAACCTGTTAAGAAGGTGGAGCCGTCGCAGGATTTCTCAGAGCGCAAAGTTTCCGAAGGAGCAGAGTGGCGTAGGCATCAGCCCAGCCGAGTTGAGCCACCGGAATGGGAAGGGGATGCCCCGGGAGAAGGGAAGGATGAGTTTAATGAATCCTATACGCCGGAGAGCGATGTGGATCTAGTGCCGCGTAGAATCTTTGTCGGGATTCTTTCTGTTGTGGGTCTCTTTGCTTTCGTTGCTCTCTCTCAGTTTATCTTGGCTCAAGCCGGGTGGCTGGAGACGGACAATGAAGTGACGGATGCGCCGCCACTTCCGGAGGATCATGTCGGGCGGTGGTCGCGAGCCGAGATGCTAGAGCACTCTCGGCCTGTCATTGATAAATTCTTCGCCTCTACGTCTAACGAAGAAGCGCTTCAGTACGTGCGCCGAGCCGGCAAAGTGGCGTTCATGATGAAGAAGCATTACGCGCCACTGGAGTTTCAGCCGGTGAAGATGGACTCACTCGCGGGGCCTGAGAATTGTGATATCGTCGCCGATGGGTTCTTTGTAGTGCCGGTCACTCTAGCGGATTTCTCTACACGTGGAATCGCATTGGAAGTGCCTCACTCGGTCGACGGAGATTGGCTCATCGATTGGGAGAGTTGGGAGGGTTACTCGGAAATGGACTTCCGGGAGATGCGTCTGCGCCAACCTAAAGAGCCCGTGCTCACACGCTGTTACATGGTGCAAGATGAGTATTTCAACTTTGCTTTCTCTGATAGTGAGAAATATCGTTCCTTTAAGATCACCGATCACAGCAGAGGAGAGCAACTGTGGGGCTACGTTGATCAAATGTCAGAATCCTTCAGTAGGCTTGATACGGCATTGGTAGGGGGGAATCCAGCTTCCGAGGAGTTGGTCACATTGAAAGTGCGTTTCATTCCTAATCCTGATAATGACGCGGGAGATCAGGTTGAGATCACGGATCTAGTGACCTTTGGTTGGGTCTTGAAAGATTAGTTCTCTTCGCTAGCCATTGCTTGCTCGATGTTTCCTTTGGGGACATCGATGACGAACACCGTCTCTTCCCCGGGAGTGCTCCTCGCTTCGACGGTGCCTCCATGCGATTCGATAGCGCGCTTGACGATAGAGAGGCCTAGGCCCGTGCCCTTGATTTCTTTCGAGTGGTGTTTCTCCACGCGGTAGAAACGTTTAAAGATAAATGGTAGGTCCCCCATTGGGATGCCCACCCCGTCATCGCTAATGTGTATACGAAACTGCTCGCCTAGGTCTTCGAAGCTAATGCCGATCTTGAGTCCATTGCGGAGGTTCTGTTTGAGAGCATTCTCCACAAGATTGAAGAAGATTTGGTCCCAGTAGAAGCGATCACCAGAGATCAGCGCGCTGCCTTCTTTGGGGGTTACGGTAACGCTAGCATGCTTCTCTTCGATCATCGGATACAGGCGTTCGACTACATCGAGGGCGCAGCTTTTCAGATCGAAGACGCCAGCCTTTGTCGGGTCTTGGGCCTCGGACTCAAACTTCGAGATCGTCAGCATGTCCTCGACGATGCGGGCAATACGATCACCATGCTTCTTCATGATCCCGAGAAACCTGTGTGCTAGTCCATGGTCCTCGACTGCTCCATCTCTGAGGTTCTCGATGTAGCCGTTGATGATGGAAAGGGGGGTACGCAGCTCATGGGAGGCATTTGCCACAAAGTCACGGCGCACTTGCTCGGTTTCGACCCGCTGGGTTTCATCTCGAAGGATGACGCGGAAGTAGAGATCGCCAAGCTCACCAGGGAATGGCTCGGCATTGACACTGAGTACTTGTGGGCCGGATTCTCTTGGGCCTGAAATGAACGTGATTTCCTCAGTCGCGGTAGTCTTCGAATCAATGGTTTCGCGCACCAGTTGGTGAATACGATGATTCCTCACGATCTCAAGGATGTCGCGACCAATAGGATCTAGGGTGATCTCGAAGAGGTTTTTGACTGCTTTGTTAGCAAAGAGGACGGTTCCAGTGTTGTCGACGACGAGAATGCCATCGGCGAGGCCGTCTAGCATGATCTCTAGAATTCTGTGATCTTCGGCGAATGGAAGTGTCATGGTGATGGGGGCGCTTCGACCGCGATCACATAGCCTACGCCCCGGGCGGTCTGGAGACAACGCGCTTCATCGCCTAGTTTTTCACGTAGGCGCTTCACGTGTGTGTCTAGTGTCCGCGTATGAATCATGTCAGTGTAGCCCCAGACATCACGAAGGAGTGTGGAGCGCTCGACTGCCTCACCCTGATTCTCCAGAAGGATGCTCAGAAGCTTAAACTCGGTTGTTGTGAGATCCGTTTCCTTATCGTTGAGGTAGAACTTGAAACTGCTTTTGTCTAAATAGAAGGGGCCGACTTGAATCGTGGTGCCAGGAGCGGCCTTGCTGACTCTGCGGAGGAGCGCCTTCGCCCGGAGCACGAGTTCGCGTGGACTGAAGGGCTTTGTGACGTAGTCATCAGCTCCTAACTTTAATCCCGTGATACGATCGGTGACCTCCGCCTTCGCTGAAAGCATCAGCACTGGCATCTGTTGTGTCCTCGAGTCCTTTCGTAACTCTTGGAACACCTCAAAGCCGTCTCTGCCTGGTAGCATCAGATCCAGAATGACGAGATCTGGAATGTGTTTTAGAGCAAGTGATAGTCCATCGTTGCCATTGGAGGCTCTGAGGACCTTGTAGTCTGCCCGCTCTAGATTGAAGGTGATGAGGTCGAGGATGTCTTCCTCATCGTCCACTACTAGGATTGTCTGCACTAGTCGACTCTCTCGAGGGATGGGCCACACCTAAAAGCAATTTTTGAAACGAAATCGTAACATTCGTCCCGAGCCTCTTGTTAAGGCTTCAGAAGCACTTTCAAAAGGCCTTCCTGATTGTCATAGAGTCTATTAAACCAGTCTGCGCCTTCGCTCAGCGGAGCTGTGGCAGTGATGAGAGGTTCTATTCTAATGGCACCACTTTCGATGTGCTTCAGGGCATCCGCATACTCACCGGTAGCCGCGCAGGAACCGAAGAGCGAGATTTGACGAGTCACCACGGCTTGCATGGGGAATTCGGTCTTGGCTGCGAGATTCCCCACGAGGCCTGCTGAACCACCTTTCCTCAGACAACTAATGGCGAGATTCAGAGTCGGAGTCATGCCGACAACTTCCATGGAAATATCCGCACCCTCGCCGTCAGTTTCATTCTGAATTTCAGAAATGATGTCAGGATCTTTGGCATTGATGGAAAGGTCGGCGCCAAGCTCTAGAGCCAGTGCCAGACGCTTCTCATCCAGATCTACCGCAATCACTTTGGTCGCCCCTGCGATCTTCAACGCTTGGACGACGAGCAATCCGATCAATCCAGCGCCCACGACCACAGCCGTGTCACCAGCCTTGACTGGCACCAGACTGACACCGTGCAATGCGATTGAGATAGGCTCAGCAAAGGCCGCTTGCTCAAAGCTCAATGCCTCAGGGATACGATAGAGAATTCGCGGCGGCACCTTCACATACTCGGCGAAGGCTCCGTGCTGCCTGTAGTCATCACAGGAAACTCCTAGCACCCGTCGGTCCTGACAGAGATTTACATCACCGCGTTCGCAGTAGACGCATTCGCCACAATAAACGGTGGAATCAAACGTCACTCGATCTCCTACAGCCCAACCGGAACCCTCGACATCCGCGCCGATCTCAGAAATCGTCCCAGCCGCCTCATGGCCCATGATGATCGGTGGTTGGCGGCGACCACTGCTGCCGTCCATTCCGTGAATGTCACTCCCACAAATGCCGCAAGCCTCGATTTTAATGAGCACCTCGCCAGCGCTGAGCTCCGGTTTGGGGGCGTCAGTGTAATCAAACTTCTTGTACTCAACGAGGTTCAGTGCTTTCATGTGCTTCAGTGGAACCCCGTGTCCTCGTTGTGGTCAAGGGATTTGCCCGGACTTGAATCGAATCGCAACTGTCCTACTGTCACCCCAACATGAACGAAGCCTCCACCACACCACCACTTCCGAAATGGGTCATTGCTATCAGTGTCCTCCTACTTGCTGTTGCTTGTTTGGCGACCTGTAAACGCGTGGAGACGGTCGAAGTTCCAGTCATTCAGGAGAAGATCGTCGAGAAGATTGTCGAAGTGGAGGTGAAGCCACCGTTGCCATCGCGAGCCGTGGACTATGGAGACACGCCTGATGATCTTGTGAATCTTTACAATGGATTCCAGATTCGAACCTCGATGGAAGCGACAGAAGGACAACAGTCTGCTTCAATTGAGCGCAAAGATAAGGCGGCCTACGAGATCGAGTACAAGCTCAAACTCACCGTGCCCAAAGCGAGTGAAACGTTAGAAGATCTAGCTGCGCTAAATGAGCGCCTCCCTGAGATCCTCCCAGGACTGTCTAGCATGATGCCTACGGCAAAGATTTCTGGATTCTATCACTTGCTCTACAAGCTCAAGACGGAGCGTGTGCAGCGCTATCTTACCCGCCTGAGAAAGGTTCCGTCCCGCCACAACTTCTTTGACTGTGAGACGGTGTTAGAAATGCAGCATCCTGAAACGCAGCAGCGAGTACTCTTGATCCAAGGAGAAATGGATGTGGTCTCTGATGGTAGCGATGGCGATCGGATGCCGGAGATTGATGATTATATCGCCAAGTCTCCCTATTACCAACCCTTCACCAGTTACGGTTGGAAGAAGCAAACGAAGCAACCCAACCCGTTACTCAGCCGTTGGGAAGGGAAACTAGCCAAGGCGTCAGGCAGCACCGCAAGCACACTGAAGAGAGAGATCGCTGATATGAAAGCGCGCAGCTATCTCATTGCTCGAAAGGATCCATTCATTGTCGTCCCGACCTCCTTTCTCACAGCGAAGCGCGGAGATTTCAGCCCTCTGATGGGTGACTATTGTGTCGTGATCTACGGTGACAAAGTCTATCCCGCCATCATCGGAGACGCCGGCCCAACCTACAAGTCTGGCGAAGCCTCGCTCCGAATGGCTCAGGAGATCAACAAGAAAGCCAGCCCTTACAATCGCCCAGTAAGCGACCTCACCGTCACCTACATCATCTTCCCAAACAGCCGAGAACGGCCCTTTGGCCCACCAGATCTAGCGAAATGGCACCAACGTTGCGAAGAGTATCTAGGTAAGATTGGTGGATTGGGGGCAAACTATCAGATGCACGTCTGGAAAGATCTGTTTGCTGAAGAGGCCGTGGTGCCCGCAGCAGCTGAGTAGGCGTCTCGAATTGCCCCCAGCGAATTAGTCGAAGTTAGTTCAGTATTCGCTCTGAACCCGTGCTAAGTTGTCGGTTCAAGCCACACCTTAGTGGACGTTTCGTTGACATCTGGGCCAATTCGGGTCCAGCACGATTCTGTCGCCTCCTCTGAGATTAACTCGAGGAGCATCATGTCTACAGCACCATTATTCCCTACATCATCGACCCTACGTGTCGTCAAAAACGAAGAAGAAAGGATCCGCAACAGCCATTGTCTATTGTGAGGCAAACTTCGGAAAGATGGACGGCAAGACCGCCAATGGACTCGTAAGGCATTCGGAGAAGTACAAGATCCTTTCTGTCATCGATAGCGAGAAGCAGGACTCGATGCAGGCATGGTGCTTGATGATACTCCTAACGGTATCCCTATTTGCCTTGATCTCGATGAAGCGCTACGACTCGCCGGAAAAGATGTTCCTGACTACTTTATCTTTGGGATGGCGCCTTCGAGCGGTATCCTTTCACCTCAGGAGCGCAGCCTCGTCCTTGAAGCCATTGGACTCGGGATGAATATTGTGAATGGGCTCCATGAATTCTTGAACGAAGATCCAGAATTCGCCGCAGCCAGTGCCAGAATGCACGTGCAGATCCTCGACGTCCGCAAACCTCGCGCGAAGAAAGATCTGCGGATGTTCTCTGGCCGTATCGAGAAAGTCACTTGCCCTGTGATTGCAGTGCTAGGCACTGATGGTGCTATTGGAAAACGCACCACAGCAACTATCCTAACACGTGCGCTCAACGATCAAGGGATGAAAGCCGTCATGGTAGGCACAGGTCAGACAGGCTTGATCCAAGGAGCTCGCTACGGGATCGCCCTGGATGCCATCCCCTCGCAGTTCTGCTCTGGTGAAATGGAATCCACCGTCATCGAAGCTTTTGAGAATGAAGCTCCTGACGTGATCATCGTCGAAGGGCAAGGGCCCTCAGCCATCCTGCCTACCTGACCTCCACATTTATCCTTCGAGGCAGTCAACCTGATGGCGTTGTCCTGCAGCATGCTCCGGGACGCAGTCATTTAGGCGATTTTCAAACAGTCGTCATGCCCACGCCGGCCTCCGAGATTAATCTCATTCAAACGTTCGCCAAAAACGAAGGTGATCGGACTAACGATCAACCATGAGAACATGACGGACACGGAAGTCAGTGCTGCGATCACCAAGTATGAGGGAGAACTTGGGATTCCTGCTACGGACGCACTTACTCGCTCATCCGAGCGTCTTGTAGAAATGGTTCTTTCTGCATTCCCTGAGCTCAAGGTAACGCTCGCCGCGATCGCCTAGTGAGCGCTCCGCGTTTACTGATCGATCTTGATAAGCTCCATCACAATGCTCTGACACTGGTTCAGCGCCTGGCCAGACGTGGCATCTCGGTTACGGGTGTGACTAAGGCCGCACTGGGTGCTCCTGAAATTGCTAGAGCCTTGGCTCGAGCGGGTGCGACGGCGCTGGCTGGCTCTCGCATTGAGAACCTTGAAGCGATGCGTCGTGCAGGTGTCCCGGTTCCACTAGCACTCATCCGCTCGCCGATGCTCAGCAAGTGGAGCGCGTCGTCGCTCATGCCGACGTCAGCTTCAATACTGAGCTAGACGTTATCAGTGCGCTCTCTTCTGCCGCGCGAAAGGTGGGTAAAGTGCATGGGATCATCCTCATGGTCGAACTTGGAGATCTTCGTGAAGGCATCATGCCTGGTGATCTCGAGAAGACCGTTAGGCAGGCGCTTCGTTTCCCCAACATCGTGATCAAAGGTATCGGCGCCAATCTCGCCTGTCGGAGTGGCGTCTCGCCGGACGCCAATAACATGGCTGAGCTATCAGCGCTTGCTGATTCGATCGACTCGCGCTTTGGGCCTATGATAGACATCGTCTCTGGAGGTAATTCAGCCAACCTCCAGTGGGCTCTCAGCAGTGTGGACACGGGGCGAATCAACAACCTTCGCCTGGGAGAGGCGATCATACTCGGTCGTGAACCGCTCCATCGCCAAGCGATCGAAGGGCTGCACACAGACGCTATTACGCTAGTCGTTGAAGTGATAGAGTCAAAGATCAAGCCATCACAGCCATGGGGCGAAATGGCTCAGGCCGCCTTCGGAGAAAGCCCTGCGACCACAGATCGAGGAGATATTCAGCAGACCATCCTAGCAATCGGCCATCAAGACACAGATCCAAGCGGCCTGCTCGCGCCTCTAGGAATCAAGATCCTTGGGGCCAGCAGCGACCACCTCGTCGTGGACTCTAGCGCCTATCACAAACGCTTGCCCATTGGCTCCGAAATCACATTTCGTCTCAACTACAGCGCACTCGTCCGCGCCATGACTTCACCCTTCGTGGCCAAAGTTATGAAATCACCTCCGACGATGCTTCCACGAGAGATAGCAAGAATGTGCCCGGCCTGATAATTGGCTTAATCCCCGTCAATATTCGCGTGTTCCTTAGTGAGCGTGGGTGCTTGATGAAAGTCTATCCGATCCCTCAACTCTTTCGCCACTTTTAGGTAACCACGCGAGATTTCTGGCTCGATTCCTTCCGTCAAAAGACCGATGCAATCGTCTAGCGCATCAACTACAGTACTCCATTGAATCATTGGCCACTTCAATTTAGACTGAGCATCAGGCAGAAGTGCCACGACTGCGTGAAGGTTATCCTCACAGAGATTTGAGAGGGCGTCTTGTTGATCTTTCAATAGTGTGATGAGTTCCTCTGAGGGAGTCGGGCGCGTCTTGATCTCAAGCCATAGCCGGGCACCGTTTTCGTGCCGAATGCCAATATCAGATCGGCGGCTACTCCATTTGCCTCTCAGGCCGAGCGTCGGGTATTCTTCGATCTCAAGGTCGCCAAGATGATTTAGGAGAAAAGCGCAGACTTCTTCAGCTTCCAGCGCTTGCTGGGAAATGCGTTCTATCAATTTGCTTAGAAAGAAAGAGCGGGGAAGAACTTGGAGGGCATGGATAAGTTCCCACGTGATCACTTCTTCCTTATTCCAAGACCGCGAGAGTTGCGGACGTCGAAAGTGAAACCAGTGCAAGGTGCGGACGAGAGATGATTTGTGCTGGTCATCCAATTCCGTCCAGGCCTCAGTTTCCTTATTCTGTTTCTGTGATTTCATGTGTGAGCTTCCAAAGTCTTCAGCATGTTCTTCCCAGAGGGCCTGAACAGCTGGTCAGACGGCGAGGCTCAACGATCCGTTCGACAATGCAAGAACAGAAGTTCGGATGGTATCCAGGGATGAGGCTTGGCTAATCTCGAACTTGAGTAGCCGGATGCGCTTCTGCTCTTTGCCGTGGAGCTGATAGGTTTGACATCCATGCATGGCGACTCAGGATTACCACCATGAAGAGCATTGTCTGGTTGCTATGTTTGGCGTTGGGTTCCGCCCTGGCGGACGATTGGCCGCAGTGGATGGGTGAGGCGCGGGATGGGATTTGGCGAGAATCTGGTGTGCGAAAGGATCTTTCTGGAGACGGAGCAAAGGTCCTCTGGCGAGCGCCTGTGAGCCTAGGGTATGCTGGGCCATCGGTTGCTAAAGGGAAGGTTTATGTCCCGGACTTTCTCCTCGACGAGCCGGGCTTCGACGGAAGCTCACAGGGTGGGCACCCTCGCAAAGGCCTTGAACGCATTCTGTGTCTCGATGGAGATACTGGGAAAGTCCTATGGAAGTGCCAATATGAAGTGACCTACACGGTTTCCTATCCTGGAGGTCCTCGGGTGACACCTACGGTGGTGGATGGTCGGCTCTATTTCCAGGGAACGATGGGTCACCTCTGTTGTCTGGACGCGCAGAGTGGGGAAGTGATTTGGAAGCGCGATATTTGCAAAGAGTATCAGTGTAAGCCGCCGCGTTGGGGATACTCTTCACATCCACTCGTTCACGGTGATCTTGTTTATGCTGTGGCGGGAGGCGATAGGCAAGTGTTAGTTGCATTTGATAAGGCGACTGGGGAAGAGAAATGGAAGGCATTGAGCTCGGAAGAGGCTGGCTATTGCCCGCCACGCATTCTCAAGCAAGCGGGGGTTGAGCAACTCTTGTTCTGGTATCCTAAGGCGGTGGTGTCTCTCAATCCAACCGATGGGAAGCCCTACTGGTCTGTCGATTTGGAGCCGATCTATAGCATCTCTCGCATGGCACCCCGTGAGTTCGGCAATAAGCTCTTCATCTCAGGGCCGGGGAAGAATGTGGCAGTGATGTTAGAATTTGATGATGAGAAACCAGCCGTGCGCGAACTCTGGCGAGGCGCTATCGATAAGGCGGTTTACCCATTGAATGCGCCACTTCAGATCAGAGACGGTTTGATCTACGGGGTGGATAGCGAAAGTAGCACCTTGATTGCGGCCTCTGTAGAGGATGGCGAGCGCCTATGGAGCACGACCATTCCAACGCTGGCCCCCGATGCCGGGAAAAGGGCCCGTCACGGAACGGCTTTTCTTGTATACCATGAGACGAACAAACACTACTGGCTCTTCGGAGAGATGGGCGACCTCATTCTAGCAGAACTCTCTGTCGATGGATACAAAGAGTTAGGCCGCCAACACCTCCTGGCACCTACGAACGAAGCCTGGGGGCGTAAAGTGGTGTGGACTCACCCTGCCTTTGCCAACAAGTCCATCTTCGTCCGCAACGATAAGGAATTGATCCGGGTTGATCTTTCAGAATGACAGAGAACTTAGTTAGTCTCTAGCCCCGGAGCCAGCGGTCGCGATTCTCAGTTACGAAGTTGTCATCGTTCAGCTCTGGGTAGTCTTTGTAGACTCGGTCAATCTCTGCCAACTGACCTGCACCTAGGCCTTCGTTAGGATCCAAGCACCAGAGACCTTCTAGCAAACCTTGGCGGCGGAGCACTTCGTGCAGTCCAGCGATGCAGCCGCCGAACCCGTTTGCTGAATCGAAGAAGGCGGCGTTTGTATCGGTCACGGCGACGCTAAGTGCCATGATCTCTGGTGTAAGGTTGTGTTCTCCTCTGGAGAGGTCGTGGAGACGTTCCCATAGGGTGACGGCTGTTTGCGTCCATACGGCCCAATGGCCTAACAAACCGCCAACGATGCGTTGTTCTACGGTGGTGTCATTCACTTGGAAACGGTATGGTGTGAGAATGTCTATCACAATGCTATCATCGTTTCCAGTGTAGAGGGCAATGTCTTCTCGACCCACTTCTGCAACGGCGCGGATGACGTCGAGTGTTTGGTATCGATTGAAGGGAGCGATCTTGATTGCGACGACATTCTCGATCTCGGCAAAGGCTCGCCAGAACTCTATAGGGAGTACCCGGCCGCCTACCGCTGGCTGAAGATAGAATCCGATGACTGGAAGAATCTCCGCGACGGCGCGACAGTGGGTGACCAAGGTTTCTACCGAAGCTTCATGGGGGATCGCTGCTAAGCTGAGTAATCCGGCATCGTAGCCTAGCTCTTTCGCGAGTGTTGCTTCGAAGATTGCCTGGGCTGTGTGGCCGCAGATACCGGCAATGGCTAGTGGGTTCGATGCGTGTGTGCGCATTTCTTCGATGCCTATCTGAAGCACGGGTTCAAGTAAACCGATCTTGGGATCGCGAATGGCAAATTGTGTCGTGTGTACGCCCACAGCCAAGCCTCCGGCTCCGGAGTCGAGGTAGTAGCGGGAGAGGGCGCGTTGGCGGCGTTCGTCTAGTTGTCGCGCTTTTGTTAGGGCGAGGGGGTGTGCTGGGATGACTGTTCCCGCTTGCAGTGTGGCAGATTTGTCAGGGGAGATCATTTCTAGAACTTACCCTCACGGTTTTCGAATTTCGTCGGTTTGCCGAGTGTGGGACCACCGGCTTTGAGCCAATTTACCACCCATCGCAGAAGAGTAGCGATGGGCATTTCGGGGCTGCCGAACCAAGTGTTTGCCAAGCTGGCGTTGCTGAGGAGGGCGTCTGGGCCTTCTTGGCCAATAAACCTTGGCTCGATAGCTGCAATTTTGCCGATCAAGAAGCCCAGATCCCGCACTCGTAGATGTGGAGTGCCAGCGACATTCAGATTGAGAGCAGGGGACTCAGCCTTGGCCAGGGAAGCGATGATCATGGCATTGGCATCGCCTTGCCAGATAACATTGACCCATCCCATGCCGAGGTCGATGGGCTCTTCCGCCAATACCTTCTTGGCTAGATCGACCACGACGCCGTAGCGGAGTTCGTTTGCGTAGTTGAGCCGAATCAGTGCGATGGGAGTTCCATGGGTCTGAGAGAAGTATTGGAACATACGCTCCCGGCCCAAGCAGCTATTGGCATACTCGCCGACGGGGTCTAGGGCATCTGTTTCCGTAGATCCTGAGCCGTTCACATGAGTCAGTCCGTAGACGTTGCCTGTGGACAAGGCGACGATTCGACTCTTTGGAAATCGCTGACAAACCTTGCCTGGAAGCCAGGTGTTCATCGCCCAGGTCATTGGCTCATTTCCAGTGGCTCCGAATTTCATTCCAGCTAGAAAGAAGATGTTAGGACAATCTGGAAGGGATCCCAGGCAATCATCGTTAAGCAAGTCACCCACGACGACGTCAATTCCCAAGGCCTTCAACTCAGCTGGCAGGTGCTGTTCGGTAAACCGACTGACGGCGACCACTCGCCGATCAGGCGCAGCTCGCTTGAGCATGCGGCAAAGTGTCGGCCCCATCTTGCCTCCGGCGCCCAGTACCATGATGTCTCCAGGTATCGATCCGAGCGCAGCCAGCGCTGCTTCAGATGGGCGGCTCAACCAGTCTTCCAATGCGTCGCTCGATTCCAAGGATTCGGGGAAACCGTCCATGCTTGAAAGCTAAGAACATCGATGCCTGACCGCAAGCTTGCCTTGGGTGGGCTTGCTGAAGGGGATGCCGTCGAGAATTTCACTGTGTTTTCTATTGATTCAGCTACGGCCCAAATGTAGGGGCTACGAGGAGGAGGCAAACGCCGAATCTGTCCCTGACAACCAAGTATATCCCATGGCCTCGACACCAAGCAAAGACTACAAGCGCCAGGAGCGCCAACAGAGGAAGATTGATAAACGCATGGCTCGTGAGGCGGCGAAAGCCGAGAAAGTCGCTGCTCAGCAGGCTGCTGAGGGTAGCGACGATGCAGAGTCCGAGGATGATCCTGATGCTGAAGAATCAGAGTCTTCGGCGACGACGCCTGGCGATGAGCCTAGCAAGTAGTGGAACTGCAACGAGCGCTCCGCTGAGGAGTCGCTGATTCCCGTGATCTCGCGGATGCCCGTTAGGCTGCAATCGTGTGTTCGTAGCAAGTGCTCGCCGTGGGTCGTGATGGTGGTGAAGAGGTAGGGCCGGTAGAGTGGCGCAGGAGCGGGTGGAATTTTAATGGCGGCGGCAGGTAGGCGATCGCCAGAGAGTGTGGCCCAAGACCGGATGGTCGCGGCATTCAATTCGAAGACGTGGCCCACTGAAATCTGGTTAGGCTGGTTCTCACTTTCGGGAATGACGACGTCGATTTCTTTTGAAGTATCGACGAGGGCGGCATCCACCCGCACGGACTCTGGCACGATGATGGCATCGGGCGCTTGGCCGAGAAGGTGGCGCATGATGGCGACTTGTGGTTCTTTCTCGAGGGCAGTGCTCATGGTTTCGGAAAGGATAATGTGAGGAAGCGAACCGTTTGGGATGGTGTATTCACAGGCATCGGCGACGACGTAGCTACTGACGCTGTCAGAGAGGCCGAGTCGGTGAACTAATGATTTCGCGTGCTTGATCGAGTCAGGATGGATATCGAGAATCGTGAAACGGACCTTTTCTGGCGGGAAGACGGTCATGAGTGGGACAGCAAGCGTCGCATAAGGACCCGAGCCGGCGTAGAGGACCCGGACGACTTCACCAGATGGTAGTGTCTCGAGGACGGATGTGATTGCGTCATGGAGCCCGCGAAGGAAGATGGCGGTGCGTTGAAACTCGCCGGCGCACATGGCGGCTTGAGTCGGTGAAATGGCTAGCCCTTCAGCGGATGGAATTTCCCCCTCGGTGACTTCCGAGCGGGAATCGATCTGGAAATCAGCGGCGCTATCAAGGATGTCGACGAGTTCTCCCACGATCCCAGCGAGAATGCCTCTGGGCCCATCGTGAGTGAGGGTTTGGATGGTGAGGTGTTTGAATTCCTCAAGGATGGTTTCATCCAAGGGGGCGTCGTTCTTAATGTTAGTCATGGGGTTAGGGCCACACGTGGACGGGGAATTTCTTAGTCACGATCTGGCGAAGTCTTGGCCATTCGCGTGCGAGGAAATGCGGTAAATCAGTAGTGCTGGCGAGCACTTTGCCGTCGGGCGTGCAAAGGTTGAGGGTTACGGCAAGGCTGTCTTCGCAGAGAGTGGGATGCTCTTTCATGGAGAAGCACTCGTTCAGCTTCGCCTGCGCTTCTGGTGATCCATTGAGGTAAGAAACTTTCAGTGTTCGGTTATCGACCCAGGGGACGGTGGGGGGTAATAGCTCATCCAGCCAAGCAATTTGTCCTTTCTCCAAATGCTGGTGGAACGCGTGAAGGAGGGGTGCCTCTTGGGCTTTCTTTACTAGTGTGAGGCCAGTGAGTCCACGTGCTAGGCAATCGGTAATGGCGGCGGTGTCAAAAGGGGCAAACTCTAGTTCTGGCAAGGTGGTCTGGACGAGATTCACACGGGCGATGAACTGCTTCAGACGATGATTCATCTGCGGCAGATCAAAGGCTCCGCTGAGGTGGGCTTCCGCTAGACAGCGTCCGCTGGCAAGTGAATCGAGGTCGCGGTTCTGCGGTTTCTGCTCGATGACGAGATTCCGATAGCGCACGAGTTTTAGTGCGGAGACACGTTTGTTAGGTGCATCGAAGAGGTGCTCTATGGTTGTGCTGAGATGTTGGGGGAACATCTCAGCGATCCATGCCGGCTTCACGCTGGTGGCGAGGCTGAGCAGGGTTAATGGAGTGGTGTTGTGTGAGGGGGCTTCCCGTAGATTGGCGGCGACGAAGAAGGGGGCGTCTTGGACAACGCTTTCGCGCACGAGCTTACCTTCTCTTTCCTCGGTGAGATCGCACTCGGCTTTGCCGGGGGCACGTCGTTTCGCGAGCTGATCTGCGAAGCCCGCCATGAGGCAGCGCAGGAGGGCGTCGTCGTTCTTTACTGCGGAGTCTGTGTCGGATTTGTAGAGGCGCTGCTGTTGGGCGACTTGCAGGATCTGTTGGCAGGTTTGTTCTACTTGGCGAGCGACTTGGGCGTTGATGCCGTAGGTGCGGCAGCGATCAAAGTTAAAACGGTTCTCTTTGGCGAACTCGTAGGCGCGCATCAGGGTGATGAAATCGGAGTCCTCGCTCTCCTCAAACATTTCGCGTGCGGCTTGGGTTTGGGCATCATTGCGATCTAGGCGAGCGAGCAAATCACGACCACTGACCAAGGCTGCACACAAAGCGGCATCAGGCACGCAGCCACGTTGACTGGCTTCAATGAGCATGCGCGAGTAGCGCGGGTGCATTGGGAGGCGCAGCATTTGCCGGCCAATGCTAGTAAGGTCTGCTTTGTGTAAGGCGCCTAGCATGGTGAGTAGGCGTTCGGCTCGTTCGACGGCTTGCGGATCTGGTTTGTCTAGCCAATCGAAGCTGGCGGCTTTCTGGATACCGAGCGAGTGCAGGAGTAGGACGACTTCGGCAAGGTCGCTACGTTGGATCTCAGGCGTGTTACGTTCTTCTCGGTCCTTGTGACCTATCACTGTCCACAGACGGTAACAAGTGCCAGGTGCGGTGCGACCGGCACGGCCTTTGCGTTGGTCCGCACTGGCTCGGCTGATGGGCTCTAATGAGAGGGTGCCGATGCCGCGTTCGGCGTCGTAGCGGGCGACGCGGGCGACACCACTGTCTACTACTTGGCGAATGCCATCAATGGTGATGCTAGTCTCGGCTACATTGGTGGCGACGACGACTTTCCGCAAGTTGTTCGGAGCGAAGGCGCGGTCTTGCTCCTTCGGTTCGAGCGCGCCGTGCAAGGGGATGCAGGCCACGCGTTCGTGAGTTCTCATGCCTCGCAGCGCGTCTAGCGTGCGGTTGATTTCGCCGCGCCCTGGCATAAAGACAAGGATGTCGCCGGGGGCATCTTCATTGATGATGCGCTCGACCATTTGAGCGGCCTGATTGGGGAGTGGGCTTTGATCAGGAGTGCCGAGGTAATTGACCTCCACGGGATAGCTTTGCCCTTCAGAAATGAGGATCGGGCACTCTTCCAAATACGCCGCGACCGGCTCTGCATCAAGCGTGGCGGACATGACGAGCATGAGCAATTCGGGGCGCTGAGTTTGCTGCAAGCGCTTGACCAAGGCGAGGGCGACATCGCTGAGCAAGTTCCGTTCGTGAAACTCATCGAAGACGACGGCCCCGACGTTGGATAGCGTGCGATCGTCCTGAAGCCAGCGGAGCAGGATGCCTTCGGTCACAAAGCAAATCCGGGTGCTAGCACTGGTGCGATCGTCAAAACGGATCTGATAGCCAACTTCAGCGCCGGGCTTGCCATGGCGTTCTGAAGCGACACGAGTGGCCACGGTACGTGCGGCGACGCGGCGTGGTTGCAGCACCACGATCATCTTGTCGTCTGCGATTCCTGCATCGAGCAGCATCTGTGGCACCTGCGTGGTCTTGCCCGAGCCCGTCGGAGCCACGAGCACCAAGCGATTGCCAGATTGCAACACGCCGAGGATGTCGGAGTGAATCTTCCAAATGGGGAGCGAGTCGGAGGAAGGCATGAAGTGGAGCGCGCAATTCTGTTAGCCAAAGAAGGCCAATTTCACGGATATCGAAAGATAGAGCCGTGCGCTCTCAGAGCTGATTTGACAAGCTCGCATTCCCTTGAAAAGAGAGTGGCGGTCAGGGTGGGATTCGAACCCACGGAACCGTTTCCAGTTCGCATCTTTAGCAAAGATGTGCTTTCGACCACTCAGCCACCTGACCAGGTCACAAAGTCGAAATACTTCTCCGCTACTAATGCGGAAGTTGGGCTTCAGTCAATGGATTATCTCTTGGAAACATTCGATTGCTTGGAAAAGGGGGAGTTCCATAGTTTAACGGAACGATGTGGTCGAAACGCTACTTTCTAAACGCCCTGCTTTGCCTGACTTTGTGTTCAGGTTGTTCGTCGACGCGGGTTGGGCGGACGGTGGCGGCGACGGAGAAGGCTCCAAATGCGCCGCCTTCGGCTGAGGAGCTTGCGGTGGGGAAGGTGACGTTTGTGCGCGGGGATCAAACGCCGCCGTTTGTGCTGATCAGTTTGGAGCAGGGGGTGAGATTGCCAGATGGGGCGAAGCTGCGTTGTCTGGCTTCAGATGGAGCGGCTGTGTTGAAGACGACTTTGAAGAAGCGGGGGGCGAATCAGGTGGCGACTATTCTTTCGGGTCGGCCGAAGGTGGGAGATCGAGTGGTGTTGGATTATCCAAAGGGCGATGGGTCGGATGAGGTGAGCGTGGATGTGGAGTCTATTCCGCGTCTCTTGCGTGGGTCTTTGAAAGGAAAGGTGGATAATCCGAAGCCTGCAGTTTCGGAGCCGCCAGTGGCTTTGAGGAGGCCGAATTTGGGGGGAGTCGAGGAGTCGGAGCCTGATCCCCTTTCTCCTGATGTGTTTACGCCTCCGGCGATGCGTGAGGATGTGGAGCCTCGGAAACCGGTGAGGAAAGATGATCCTTTGCCGTTGCCGCAGTGGGAGCCTGATGAAGGCGATACTTTCTTAGAGCAGTTGTCTGACTAAGTTACGGGCATGTTGGAAGAAGCGGAAGCCTATGCCTGCCTTGCTGAGGCGATCTCGATGACGGATCGCTCGGAGATGGTGGTGCTGGAAGAGAGTTTGGGACGTGTGGCAGCGGGCTCGGTCATGAGCACGATGGCGATGCCACGCTTTGCGAATGCGATGGTGGATGGTTATGCGCTGCCGAAGGGGGGGCACGAGGTGGGGGAAGTGTTTCGTTTTGGAGGTGAGCAAGCAGCGGGTGTGGATCTTGGTTTGACCGTTTCGGAGGGCGAGGCGGTGAGGATCTTTACGGGGGCACCGCTACCAGAGGGCACGGGTTCGGTGATCATGCAGGAGGTGGTGTGTGTGCTAGATGATGGGCGTGTGCGATTGGAGGAGGGGATCGCTGAGGGGAAAGGCTTGCGTGAGGCGGGTGATGATTTGTGTGCTGGGCAAACGATACTTTCTGAGGGTGAGGTGCTGACTTCGCAGAGGTTGGCATTGTTAGTGTCCCAGGGGTGCGCGAGTGTATGTGTGAGGCCTCGGTTAAGAGCTCATGTTATTTCGACGGGCGATGAGTTGAAACGTGTGGGGGAGGATCTGGCTCCGGGTGAGCTGTATGAGAGCAATGCGTTGATGCTTTGTGCCTTGGGCGCGGAAGCGGGATTTCCTGGGTGGACGCGGTCTCACGTGCCGGACGATCCCGAGCAGTTGCGTGAGACGATTGTGGCGGCTGCTTCAGAGAATGACTTTCTGTTTCTTTCTGGTGGGGTTTCCGTGGGGGATCACGACCATGTGCGATCGGTTTTAACGACGCTGGGCATGCGGGAGCATTTCTGGCGCGTGCGCGTGCAGCCTGGGAAGCCTGTGTTGTTTGGTTCTTTGGGTGAGTGTCAGGTTCTTGGCTTGCCTGGAAATCCGGTTTCGAGCTTTGTGAGTTTCCATCTCTTTGGCGTGCCGGCACTGTGCCATTGGTTAGGCTTGCCGGCGCCGCCTCGGTTGTCTGCGACCTTGAGGCGCCCGGTGGCGAATGGGGGGAAGCGTCCGCATTATTTGCGGGGATGCTATGATCCCGTGGCGCGGACGTTTGACTTGGTGGGACTACAAAAGTCCCACGGAATGCTGGGGCTTTCGAAAGCGAATGCCTTGGCGCGTGTACCTAACGAGACTCAGCTCCAAGAGGGAGCGGAGGTCGAGGTGTTGCTGGTCTGACGTGAATGTCAGGAAGGGCGGCCTTCTACTGAGTGACGCGCATTGGCATCAAGACGTAGAGGAAGGAGGAGTCGATCTTGAGGACGCCTGGGCTCATCTCATCGATGAGGTTGAGGTAGACTTCATCGGTATCAAGATTTCGGAGTGGAGCCATGAGGAACTCCGGATTGAAAGCGATGGAGAACTGATTGCCTTTGTGTTGCACTGCGAGGGATTCGCGTGCTTCTCCGATGTCCGGAGAGTTCGCCATGATGTCAATGTTATCTTCACCGAAGACGAGCTTCAGGGAGTGTGACTTGTCGCTGGTGAGGAGGGAGACGCGATGGACGGTCTGGAGGAAGGCTTCGCGCTCTAGCGTGATACGATCAACTGTCTTCTCTGGAATGACCTGGCGGTAATTCGGGTAGTTGCCTTCGATGAGGCGGCTGACGAGAATGAGTTTGTCGACAGTAAAGGCGATTTGGTTCTCAGCGATGGAGATGGTGACTTCGCCGGAGCTTCCTAGCAGGCGCTGAAGTTCATTGACTGCCTTGGTAGGGACAATGACAGAGGTTTCATGGCTTTTGGGAAATTCGAGCTCGTGATCGACCATGGCGAGGCGACGACCATCCGTGGCGACCATGATGAGGGTGTTGTTCTCGAAGGAGAAGTAGACACCATTGAGAACGTAACGCGTTTCATCCGTGGAGATGGCGTAGGAGGTCTTCTTGAGACTGTCCTTTAGCGTTGCCTGAGGGAATTTGAATTCCTTGGATTTGTCGAAGTTCGGGAGTGCTGGGAATTCCTCGTTGGTAAGGCCGAGGATCTTAAAGTAGCTGGGGCCACAATTGATGGTGGCGACATGATCCGAGTCGACTTCGATCTCGATCTCGCTTTGGGGCAACTCTTTGACGATATTGACGAGGCGCCTAGCGGGAAGAGTGGTGGCTCCTTCGACTTCTACCTCGGCAGAAACCTGTGCGCTGACCCCGACATCGAGGTCGTTAGTGGTTAGGCGTAGATGACCGTCTTGCACTTCCAAAAGGACGTTTGAAAGGATCGGAAGTGTGGTGCGTGTGCTTACCACATGCTGGACTTGTTGGAGTCCGCTTAGAAAGTGCTCTTTAGTGATCCTAAACTTCATGGTATTTCAGAATTCCTGCGTTCCTTTGAGGATGGGGATAGTCCTATAGGGGATGCGTTTGCGTTTGGCAACAGACGAATTACCTGCCTCTCAGTAAGCCTCGAGGTAGCCTAACAAGTTTGTCAGAATGTCTAACGTCCTGGGGCGTCAGTGAACTCGCCTTGGAGTCGATCCACTTGGCGTCGGACTTTCTCCATGTCGCGGCATTTCGTCTCGATGGAGCGGCAGGCGTGAATGACGGTGCCGTGATCTCGGCCGCCGAAGGCATCGCCGATTTCCTGATAGGAAGAGCCTGTGAGTTCTCGGGCAAAGAACATGGCGACCTGCCGTGCGAGGGCTATCTGAGCGGGGCGTTTGCGCCCGAGGATATCGCTGAGACGAATGTCGTAGAACTCGGCGACGCGTTTCTGAATTTGAGAGATGGAGACCTCTTTGGAGCCTTCGTCGTGAAGGAAGTCTTGGAGCAGGTGTTCTACGGCTTTGAGGTCGACCTCGCCGTCATTCATCGATCGGTAGGAGGCAAGGCGGATGAGTGCGCCTTCGAGTCTGCGGACATTGTTGCGGATGCGGTGTGCGATGAATTCGAGGACGTTGCCATCGAGGTCTACGCACATTTCTTTGGCTTTGCGTTTAAGAATGGCAATGCGGGTTTCTGTATCAGGCGGCGAGAGTTCAGCTGTGAGGCCCCATTCGAATCGGGAAACGAGGCGTTTCTCTAGATTCTTGATCTTGCTGGCGGGTAGATCTGAGGTCATGACGATCTGCTTGCCGTTCTTGTCGCAGATGGTGTTGAACGTGTGGAAGAACTCTTCCTGAGATTTCTCTTTGTTGGCGAAGAATTGGATGTCGTCGATGAGCAAGACGTCGGCTTCGCGATACTGTTGACGGAATTTCACAAGTGATCCGTCACTGATGGCTTGGATGAACTCGTTTGTGAATTGTTCGCTTGAGATGAAGACGACCTTGGCAGAAGGCCGCTCTTGGAGAATGGACTGGCCGATGGCGTGCATGAGGTGAGTCTTGCCCATGCCGGCTCCGCCGTAGATGAAGAGTGGGTTGTAGATTCGCCCGGGTTTGTTCGCTGCTGCTTGGCAGGCGGCGTGCGCGAATTCGTTATTGGCTCCTACGACGAAGGAGTCGAAGATGTAGCGGTGGTTTAAGCCCGCTGAGGCGGCTTTCCGGCTTGCATTGCCTTTGCGCTCGCTGGCTTTTGGGGGCGAGGGAATTGAGGGGGCGGGCTCGAGAGTTTCTGGAACTGGTGGTGGAGAAAGGAGCGGGTCAGAGGCCCTGAATTGAAACGTGAGTCTGCGTTTGCCGCAGCTTTCCTCGATGGCGTCGTTCACTTCCATCAAGTAGTTTGTTTCAATCCAGAACTGGTAGATCTGGTTAGGAACTTCTAGTGTGATGCTAGTGTCATCAAGCTGGGTAATTGAGGTGTCGGCAAACCAACGGGTCATCGTGTCCTGACTGACGCGCTTGGCGATCAGAGGCTCTAGTTGAGACCAAGTGAGGGCAGGAACTTCGGACATCTAAACTTTATAAGAGGGCTGTTTGAGAAGGCGCTTCTTGGCGCGTCGATCGTGAGATCGGCGGCTTGCACATGGTGTGCGGCGAAGGGGCCTAAAAGAACCGCTACTAGAGAGCAGAAGTGACAGCCGAAAGGTTGCCGATACACACGCCGGCAAGTGTTTTAGTGTCTAGCATAGAAACCAATGGGTGAGTTGCGTGAAGCGTTGTCGCGGAAGAGGTGGTGTGTGGTTTCATGCGGGTAAGTCGTTGGTGGAGAGTCGGTTGAGAGGTGTTGTGAAGAGTCTAACTGAAAAGCTGGGTAGCGTTTCTTCGGCCTATCCACTTGCGACGGAAAGAGAGGCCTAGGGCTTTGGTTCTAGTGGCTGAGGTAAGCCCTGAGGGAATGAGCCTGGATGGAGCGAGAGGATGAAGAAACGTCTGAGATAGTTGATGAGAACGATTTCAGATGTTTTCCAAATTGGCGGCTCATGGGTGACAGGATTGCCTGAATCTGAGATGAAAAGCAAGTGGGTTCGTTCAGATT
Source organism: Caprella mutica (assembly GCA_947561585.1). Taxonomy (NCBI): domain Eukaryota; kingdom Metazoa; phylum Arthropoda; class Malacostraca; order Amphipoda; family Caprellidae; genus Caprella; species Caprella mutica. The sequence goes on along the minus strand of CANNZV010001291.1, from coordinate 25,117 downwards.
TTTTAGGATTTTTTCTACAGTTCTAAAAAGAAATTTAGCAAGTGGTTTTTATGGTTGCTCCGTTAGAGTTGTGGTCATGATTGCTTTTGTTAGAAGTTGGTTTGTGGAACGCCGACGAAGGCATGGAAGAACGTGGGCGGTGACTCATGAAATGTTCCACAGGCATTCCTCAGGCTGTGTCTAAGTGGCGGTTGGAAAGGGGGCTTGCAAGAACGAGAACAAAGTTCTGGCCAAGGATCCGGCCTCGCTTGATGATTGGTCTTCCATGGCAGACAAACCGATTCACGAACTCTTCACCCTGGTCGACTGGGGTGTGCTCCTGGCATACCTAATCTTCTGTACCTGGGTGGGTCATCGCATGCGTGGTCAGCAGGCTTCTATCAAGGACTTCTTCCTGGGAGGCAAGACGCTGCCTTGGCAGGCTGTGTCTGGTTCGATCATCGCGACAGAGCTCAGTGGAGTGACCTTTATTGGTGTGCCGGCAGGTCTCTTTGCGCTGCATGGGGACTTTACTTATCTGCAGTGGGCGGTGGGCTCGATTATTGCTCGCGTGATCGTGGGAGTGTGGTTTGTAAAAGTTTACTACGAACGGGAAATTTACAGTTCTTATGACTATATGGGAAACCGTTTGGGCCGGGGTGCGAAGACTCTGGCAACTGTGCTTTTCTTCATCGGAAGTATCTTGGCGCAGAGCGTGCGCGTGCTGGTGGCAGCCCTGCCACTGAAAGTCGTCACGGGCATGCCGATTGAGTTGTGCATTCTGATTATTGGGGCGTTTGCGATTGGCTGGACTTTGATGGGCGGGATGCGAACCGTCATCTGGACGGATGTGATGCAGTTCTTCCTCTTCACTATTGGTGGTCTCATCGCGCTCTTTACGGTGGTGAATTCATTGCCGGGGGGCTTTGGTGAGTTGTGGGGGACTGCGACCGACTTTGGGCGCACGACTACGGTAAGTGGTAAGTTTGATTGGTTTGGGGCGGGCAAGGAGCTGGAATTCACCTTCTGGGTGGCTCTGATTGCGGTGCCTTTCCAGAATTTGACCATGTTTGGCGTGGATCAGCTGTGTGCTCAGCGGATGTTCTGTTGTGGCAGCGCGAAGAGTGCGAAGAAGGCGATCATCTTTAGCTCGTTCGGTCAGTTGGTGACTTTGCTCATGCTTTTCGTGGGAGCAGCTCTGTTTGTTCATTACGAGCAGAATCCTTTCAACGCCTTTGAAGCTGAGGTGGCTTTCCCTCCGACGGCTGAAATGACGTCGATGGAGCGGATGGAGGCAGCGCCGTTTGCTAAGAATCCGGACACAGGTGAGTTGAGTCAGGTTCGGGTTCCCGCAGATGGCGATGCGATCTTCCCGATGTGGATTGTCTCAATCTTGCCGATGGGGCTGAGTGGCTTGCTTCTTGCCGGTGTCTTTGCTGCGGCGATTTCTAGTTTGGATAGTATCTTGGCTGCACTGAGTCAGACGACCCTATCATTAATCTATCACCCGGAGCGAGAAGATGGTATTTCGGCGGATGATCCTTCGCTTGTGGGTAAGTCGCGTATGCTGGTGGTGGCTTGGGGGATCGCTTTGACTTTCTTCACCTACCTCTTGCTCTTCGTGAAGGAGGACATTCCGATCTTGCCTTTGGCCTTTGGGATGACGAGCTATACGGTTGGGCCGATGCTGGCGATCTTCTTGATAGCTATGATAGGAAAGGGGAGTGTGCGAGGACTTGTGATTGGCACGGTGATTTCCTTCCTGATCGTGCTCCTGATTCGCACGGATGTGTGGATTGTGGTGGATAAGTTTGCTCCGGATTTCGTGAAATCGTTGGGTGGTTTGCCTACTTATGATTACGATGTGGAGACCGGGAAGTTGTCGTCTGTGTATTCCTTTGTGTGGGCTTGGCCGCTGACAGCGATCCTGACATTCCTCTGTGGACTGCTGCTGCCTGGAAAGCGCGATCCTGCGTAACCTTTAGTTGAAGTGGCCGCTCTTCCTGAGGTCCTTGCGCGTTCCCTCCGCTATCGGTGTCTGCTGCGTCGGCCCGCGGTTCTTAGGGAACTGACGCAGATCGCGGAAGACGAGCCGACCTTTGGAAATCGCACCAAGGTCTATCATTCTGGCGATGCTCTGTATGCGAAGATGGTGGAGGATATCACCCAGGCTCGGAAACGTGTCCTGTGTGAGTTCTACATGTTCCTTTCGGACGAGACGTCATGGGTGGTGGCTCGCGCTCTGAGTTTGAAGGCGCAGGAGGGGGTGGAGGTTCGTGTGATTTACGATTCGATCGGTTCGCTAGAGAGTTCGGATGAAATCTTCGATTACATGCTGGCGCAGGGCGTCGAGGTGCTGGAGTACCGCCCGATCGCGCCGTGGAAACATCGCTTTGGGGTGTTTGGTAGGGATCATCGCAAGATCCTCGTGGTCGATGACGAGGTGGGTTTTCTTGGTGGATTTAATCTAGGGGATTGTTGGTCTGAGAAGATGGCGAAAGAGGCTGTGTGGCGTGACACGCACTTGCGAGTGGCGGGGCCTGCTGCTTTGGATCTTGCGGTGCTCTTTGCAGAGACTTGGCATCGCGAAACGGGCCGATTGATTTCAGTCGATCAGGCCTCGGTGGAGGCGCAGCATGTGTCTCTTTGCGATGTAGAATTGCCGGAAGGTGGGCTTTTTATCATCGGTGGACGGGGACATTATCGGCGGCGGATTCGGCGGCTTTATTCTTTGGAGATTGGGCGGGCTAAGGAGCAATTGTTGCTGACGAATCCCTACATGATTCCTGATCGGACGATTCGGGAAGCTCTGTGCCAGGCGGCTGATCGTGGTGTGGATGTTCGGTTGCTCTTGCCGGAGACTTCAGATGTGCCGATGGCGGATTTGGCTGGACGACATTATTTCACGAAGTACCTGCGGCGAGGCCTACGCATCTACCTCTATAAGCGCTCAGTGTTGCACGCGAAGTGCATGGTCTTGGACACGGCGTGGGCGACTGTGGGTTCAGCTAATCTTGATAGCCTGTCGTTGAATCACAACTTGGAGTGCAATGCGGTGATCATGAGTGAGGAGACGGCAGAGGTGCTGGAGGAGCAGTTCTGGCGAGATCTGGAGGTGTCGCGAGAGGTGTGGCCTGGCTGAATGGAAACGGCGTCCGAGGAAATCCAAGCTTTACGAATGGCTCGCCTCGTGGTTACGCCCATGGCTATGAATGAACGCATCGAACGTGTGACCATGGCTGCGGTAGAATCGCAGTCGTTCGATGAGATCATCGATGTGCGTGCGCCGGAAGAGTTTGAGGCTGACCACATCACGGGGGCAATCAATTTGCCAGTGTTAGATAATGATGAGCGTGTGCGTGTAGGTACGCTTTACAAACAGACTGGGCCTTTCGAGGCGAAGAAGGTTGGTGCAGGTTTGGTATCGGCCAATATTAGTAGGCACCATTGTGGAGCACTTTGCTCAGTTTGGGAAGGGCTACAGGCCTCTTCTCTATTGTTGGCGAGGTGGACAGCGTTCTCGTAGTCTGGCGACCGTGTTGTGTGAGTTGGTTGGCGACCGGCTTTGTTAGAAGGAGGCTACAAGACGTATCGGAGTCATGTCATGGAGGGCTTGGGCGTGAGTGCGAAGCTGCGTTGGCGCGTGTTGAATGGCCTGACGGGGTCAGGGAAGACGTTAGTGTTGCATGCTTTGGCTGAGCGTGGTGCTCAGGTGCTGGATCTAGAGGGATTGGCGAATCACAAGGGCTCGCTCTTCGGCGGGGACCTGGAGAATCCGCAGCCCTCACAGAAGTACTTCGAAACGCTGATTCATGATCAATTGAAGGGCTTTGTGCCAGAGCGCACGGTATTTGTGGAGGCTGAGAGTCCCAAGATTGGGCATATGAACATTCCTGGGCCGCTTTTGCAGGCAATCCGCCAGGCTTCGGTGACGGAGGTGAATTCGCCGGTGGAGTCGCGTGCGCAGTATCTGTTCAGAGATTATGCTAGCTGGAGAGGGAATTCCGAGCGGATCTTAACCACGGTGGAGCGTTTGCGGCCGTTTCATAGCGGGGCGCAGATTGAAACGTGGATGAGGCTTTGCCATGACGAGGACTGGATTCCCTTTATCGAGACGCTTCTGACTGAGCACTATGAAAAGCGTTATGGCGCTGGTGGGAGTGGTCATTATGAAGTTCCCTCACAGAGCTACGCTCTGGCTAATCAGGATCCGGAATCCATCATCACGTGTGCCGAGTGGCTTCTTGAGCAGGCAGAGGGGTGGGATGCCGATTGATGGGGAAGCAAATCCTTTCCCTCCTGAACAATCTGCCCTAGGCTTCGTCTTAGAATCTCATGAGGAAACGCGTCATTCTATTCTGTGTGTTTGTGGTAGTGGCAATGGCCGCGCTGCGAAATTTAGCCGATCGGCGGAGTGATCAATTTCGTCGTGTGGACCGGGGCGATGATGGTAGGGAGGTCTTGCCTACGCCAGTTCCGCCGCCGTGGATCGCGGAGACCCCAGCGCCTGCTTTGTCAGAGGATGAGAATGTTCCTAGCTTGGATCTTCTGCCAATCGAAGTGGCGACCTCTGAAGCGGCCGTTGAGGAGGAGCCAATAGAGGCCTTGCTTGCTGAAGAGGGGGTTATTGTGCCTGAATTGCTTGCTGAGGCTGAGGATATTGACTTGGCGAGCGTGGAGGTGAAATCTAGCGTCGTGATTAATGAGATCATGTATCACCCGATGCATGATGAAGAAGAGATCGAGCCTACTGGCGAGGAGTTTGTGGAGATTTACAATCCCACGGAAGAGTCGGTGCCTTTGCAAGGGTATGCATTCACCAAGGGGATCAATTTCTCCTTTCCTGATGATGTCTCGCTTGAGGCGGGCAGTTATTTGATTGTCGCTGCGGATCCGGCTGTGTTTAAGAATGCCTACGATGCTAAAGGGCGAGTGTTAGGTCCTTGGGAGGGGCGATTGAGTAATGGGACGGATGAGCTTCGCTTGAAGGACGCGGAAGGAAAGTTGGTCGATCGTGTAGAGTATGCCGACCAGGGAGATTGGGCGGATCGGATGCTGACTCGGCGTAGTGCGATGTCTCACCGGTCTAGCTTTAGTGGGCGGACGAAGTATTCGAGTGATCGTGGTTGGGTGTGGGCCTGTGAAGCGGATGGCGGTGGTTCTTCGCTAGAGCTTGTAGCTGCTCATCTATCGAATAATCACGGGGCGAACTGGCGGCCGAGTCGAGACGGTAGAGGGACTCCCGGTGCTCCGAATAGTGTGAGGGCTCAAGATACTGCGCCACTGATCAGTGAGGTGAAGCATCGGCCGGTCGTGCCGCAGCCTAACCAGAAGGTTATCATTCTAGCGGAGATCGCTGATGAAGATTTATCCAAAGTACGTGCTGAAGTGCTCTGGCGTGTGTCCGAGCGGCGGAATCGTCAGCCCTACACAGCTGTGGGGATGAAGCCTTTAGCGAGTGGTCGCTACGCCGCAGTCTTGCCGCCTCAGCCTGATAAGGTCGTGGTGGAGTTTTATGTAAGAGTGACTGATGGAGCGAACGTGCGGCAATGGCCGTCTGGTGCGGAAGATCAGGATCGGGCCAATGCGCTTTATCAGGTGGATTCGGAGAAGAATCGCACGGCGATGGCATTCTATCGCTTGATCATGACGGAGGAAGACAATCGTCGCTTTGGAAACAATCGCCATAGTAATGCGATGGTGAACACGACGCTTATTGCCGATGACGGCAGTGGGCCGGTGATCCGTTACCTTTGTGGAACGCGGGTGCGTGGAGCAGGGAGTCGAAACAACACGCCGCCTCCGATGCGGGTGAACTTGCCTCGAGACCGTTCTTGGAATGGGGCTACTAGGATGAATTTAAACAGTGTTTACCCTTGGCTGCAACACATCGGGATGAAGATCTTTCAGGCTTCTGGCTTGCCCGCACCGAACACGATGGCTGTGCAAGCGCGGCGCAATGGGCGCGATTACGCAAGGAAGAGTAGTAAGGACTATGGTGCGGTAGTTCATGTGCAGCCGCTTGATGGTGTCTTTCTCAATGAGCACTGTCCTGAAGATGATGGAGGCAACCTCTACAAGAAGGTGAGACCTGATAGCGACTGGTCCTGGCGTCGTGGGGATGTGTCAGACTATCAGAATGACGGTTGGCTCAAGCAGACGAACTCGAGCCAATGGAACTGGTCGGACCTGGATAGGTTTCTTGGCGTGATGAATAACGCGCCACGGCAGCAGAATTATTTGAAGCAGGTCGAGAGTATCATGAATCTCGACCAATGGCTGCGCTACTTTGCTGTGATGGCTTTGCTAGGGAATGGTGAGGGCGGGATTGCCAATGGGATCGATGATGACTACGCGATTTATCGGGGCGTGAAAGACACGCGTTTTCAAGCACTGCCGCATGATCTGGACACGATCTTGAGCATGGGGGAGGCGACGTCAAACCCTCAGCATACGCTCTTCGACTTTGCTGAGAAAGGGGAGGAGCTAGAGCCTTTGGAGCCACTGTTTGATCATCCTGAAGTGCGTCGGCGCTACTTCACGGTAATGGCTGAGCTTATTCAGACTTCGTTTTCTAACGACCAGTTCGGGCGATTGCTAGACCAACACCTTGGTGGTTGGGTGCCAACCTCTAAGATTAAGCGGATGAAGGATTTCACGGCTCTGCGGGTGGCTTATGCGTCGCAGGAGATCCGGCGTGGTCTAGGCCAGGCACCAAGCAAGAAACGTCCGACATCGAAGGGGGCTGAGTTGAGCGATGTGGGCAAGGTGATTATCAGTGAAGTGCTTGCTGAGAATGTCAGTGCCCATGCGCATGGTGATCTCTATCCAGATATCATCGAGTTGCACAATCCAGGAACGGCGGCTGTGACGCTAACGGGAATGAGTTTGACGGATGATGCTAGCGTGCCAGGCAAGTTCATCTTTCCTGATGGTGTCATTCTCGAGCCAAACGAATTTCTCGTGGTCTATGCTGATGCTCTGGTGGCTGAGGGGGAAATTCACGTTGGGTTTTCTCTTAAGCGAGAAGGCGAAAGCCTGACGCTCTTCGGGAAGCCGGATGACAAGGGTGTGCGCCTCATTGTGGATGCTGTGACTTATGGGCCGCAGATTGCTGACCATTCGATCTCCCGCACCCGGAAAGATAAGCGTTTGTGGACTCTGACAAAGCCATCGATTGGTAAGGGGAATCCCAATTTGGGTTTGCCCTTTGCGAGCATTCAGAGTGTGCGGATAAATGAGTGGCTGGCGTCTCCGCAAGCGCGGTTTTCGAATGACTTTGTCGAGTTGATCAACGTGAGTGATATGCCGGTAGCGCTTGGAGAGGTTGCGGTAACTGGCGACTATGTGAGAGTTCCCGAGGAGCATCGTTTCCCTGTGCTCAGCTTCATGGGGCCGAAGCAGCACTTGCTTCTGGAATCTCTGGGTAAGGCGGAGAAGCGTCGGCACCCTTGCGATCTGCCTTTCCGCCTGCCGTCTCATCATGGCTGGATTCGCCTGATCGGCGCCAATGACGCTGAGATAGAGAAGGTGCACTACACGTGCCAGCGCCCGGATGTGGCTCAGGGGCGTCTGCCGAACGGTGGCGACACGGTAGCTTACTTGACGTTGCCTACTCCAGGTTCAGCCAATGGAGCGGCGAAAGCAGCGTCATCGAATGTTCGAGGGCTTTTGTTAGGGGTTCGTGTCAGAGATCATGTATCATCCGAAGAATCCTGATTTGGAGTTCATCGAATTGACAAATGTCGGAAGCGTTTCTGTGAATTTGAAAGGTGTGCGTTTTACTGGCGGAATCGATTATGTCTTCGACGAAGGTTTGTTAGAAGCAGGGAAATGCCTGGTTCTGGTGAACAATACGGAAGCCTTCGCCGCTCAGATGACGGATGGTGTGCGGGTTGCCGGGCAATATTCTGGCAAACTTTCAAACGGTGGAGAGACGATCGAACTCACGCTGCCTAAGCCTGCCAATTTGGCGATTCAGCGTTTCAAATTCGACGATAAATGGTACTCTTCTACGGATGGAGAAGGACGTTCACTGTCAGTGATAGACGTTAATGCCGATGTGAAGCGCTGGGATGACCTTACGAATTGGCGACCTAGCGCGCAAGACGGCGGCACGCCGGGGACTTTCTAGGCGAGGATGTCTTTCACTACATGGCCGTGAACATCGGTTAGACGGAAGTCGCGGCCTTGAAAACGGTAGGTGAGTTTCTCGTGATCGAAGCCGAGTAAGTGAAGGATGGTGGCTTGGAAATCATGGACGTGAACTTTGTCTCTCGCGACGGAGAAGCCGAGTTCGTCGGAGGCACCGTGTGAGTAGCCTCCTTTGAGTCCGGCACCGGCCATGACCATGGAGTAGCAGTCTGGGAAATGATCGCGGCCGAGGATGTCGCCTTTGGCTGTGCGGCCTTCGCGGAATGGGGTGCGACCGAACTCACCACCGAGAATGACGAGGGTGTCGTCCAACAGGCCTCGCTCGCGTAAGTCTTTTATGAGAGCGGCGACGGGGCGCTCCATAGTAGCGCATTTGTTAGTTAGGCCGTCGCGGATATCTTCTTTAGGATTGGTGCCGTGGAAGTCCCAGCCCCAGTCGAAGAGTTGCACATAGCGGACGCCTTGTTCGACAAGCCGACGGGCTAATAAGCAGTTGTTACCGAAGCTCGAAGCGCCGGGCTCGGCGCCGTAGGCTTCGAGGGTCTTCTTGGATTCTTTGGAGATGTCCATCACCTCGGGCACGGACATTTGCATACGGAAGGCGAGCTCATACTGGGCGATGCGGCTGAGTGTCTCAGGATGTCCGAAGTCGCGGACCTGCATTTCGTTTAGTTCGCGGAGGGTATCGAGGGTATCGCGTCGCAAGTTGCGATCGAAGCCTGTGGGATCTGAGGCGAAGAGGACGGGATCGCCTTTGGAGCGACATTGCACCCCTTGGTAAAGCGAGGGGAGAAAGCCACTACCGAAGGAGTTCTTGCCACCGTTGGGCTGCACGCCGCTGGAGATGAGTGCGACAAAGCCGGGGAGATTGGCATTCTCAGTGCCTAGGCCATAGGTGGCCCAAGCGCCGAGCGAAGGTCTGCCAGGTCTTGGTGAGCCGGTGTAAACGAACAGTTCAGCAGGTGCGTGGTTGAACTGATCGGTGTTCATCGACTTGATGACACAGAGTTCATCTGCCACATCGTGCAGGTGTGGTAGGGCGTCGGATAGCCAGAGGCCGCCCTTTCCATACTGAGCAAATTCTCGCCGCGTGCCCAGGAGTGTGGGGCGACCCGAGGTGAAGGCGAAACGTTTGCCTTTGTAATACTCGTCAGGGCAACCTTGGCCGTCCCGTTTAACCAATTCGGGTTTGTAGTCCCAGAGATCAAGGTGAGGTGGTGATCCTGTCAGGTGGAGATAGATCACGCGCTTGGCCTTGGCTTCGAAATGGCCGTCTTGCGGTGCCAGGGGATCGGGCATGGCAGCTCCGAGCGTGTCCTCACGAAGCATCGAGCTGAGGGCGATAGCTCCAATGCCAGCCGATGAGTCCTTGAGGAAGTGGCGGCGGGTCTTGGCGTGAAGAAGTTCTTCGCGAGGATTTAAAGTTATCATGCTAGTGCTTAAGAAAGATTTCGTCTAAGTTGAGGATCACATTGCTGACCACGGCCCATGAAGCGAGGGCAATGAGGTCAGTGCCTTCTGGTGCTGGGCCGATGGGATCGGTGGCAAGGGGAAGGGCGCGTTCTGGTTCTTGTGTCAGGCGTTTGTGAGTCTTGTGATAGAGGGCAACGAGAGCCTTCTGTTCGTGAGTATTCGTTGGACGAGAAAGTGCTTTCCAGATCGCTGCTTTTACGGTGTCTTTGGGGGTGGCTTTCTCTGCCATGAGCTTGCGGGCTAGGGCCTGAGCGGCTTCCATGAAGGCTGGGTCGTTCAAGGTGACGAGCGCTTGGAGAGGCGTGTTGGTGCGGTCGCGGCGGACCACGCAGACTTCACGACTTGGAGCGTCGAAGGTGGCCATAGAAGGGTAGGGGTTGGAGCGGCGCCAGGTGGTGTAGATCCCACGGCGATATTGATCCTCGCCCGCACTAGTTTCCCAATCGATGCCTCCGCCAAAGGCTGCCTTGAGTCCAATGTCAGGCTGGCGTGGGTTGACTGGAGGGCCATAGAGTTTGTCGCTGAGCAAGCCGCTGACATGCAGGGCCTGATCTCGGACCATTTCTGCACTGAGTCGGAAACGCGGTCCGCGTGCGAGGAGGCGATTGATGGGATCGCGTTCGAGTTGTTCTGGAGTGACTTTGCTAGACTGACGGTAGGTTGCCGAGGTCACGATGTCAGTGAGTAGGGCCTTGGTATCCCATCCATTCGCAATGAGGCGGTTGGCTAACCAGTCTAACAGTTCTGGGTGCGATGGGCGCTCTCCTTGGGAGCCGAACTCTTCGCTGGTTAAAACGAGGCCGTAACCAAAGAGGGCTTCCCAGTAGCGGTTCACGGTGACACGCGCCGTGAGAGGATTGTCAGCGTCGACCAGCCAGTTTGCAAGTGTGAGACGAGTCGCGTTCGTTGCTGTGGAGGTATGGATGTCTGTGGGTAGGCCAGTCACCACCTCTTTCCCTGGGTTGAGGTAGTTGCCGCGTAGGTGAATGTGTGTAGTGCGCTGCTTGTCTTCTCCTAGCTCTCGCATGATGGGCACGGTGGTTGGCGGCTTCATCTCAGCGATCTCGCGGTGCTGTTTGCGGATGGCGCGGAGCGAGTTGTTTAAATTGGAGTCTGCCAATGCAAAGGCGTTGAAGAGCTGCCGACGTTCAGTTTCGCTGTGCTTGGACTTCTTCAGAATGGCTCGGAGGGCGTGAGACAGCTGGTTTGGCGGACGTGGCGCTGAGGTGAAAGAGATGCTGTATTTCTCCAATTGATGCTCAGGGTAGTTTTGATTTAGAGTTATCTTGAGGGAAGGGAGGGCGACAGGCTGAGCTAGATGGAAGACTGCGGCGTGAGTGCGATCCAGTCGTGGAGCGAGAGCCCAGCCAGATTTCTTCGAGGAGTCACCATCGATCGCCTTGGCCACTTCAAAGTCTTTCTGTGAGAAGGTGGCGGAGGGGGACTTGAGGTTGAGCTTGTGCTGCCCATTGAGAGCAAAATCGATACTCGTCTCGGGGGCCTTCTCGATTTCCTGGGACCAAAGGATTTCCCTTTCTGAATCTAGGATCTGAATTTCGGCTCCTTTGAGTCGATCGCCGCTACCGTCAGTCCGATTCCAAATAACCAAGCGGTCTAGCGGAGTGACTTTCCCGAGGTTCACTTCCCACCATGGATTGGGGTCCTTCGTTCCGGAGTGACTCACGGACTTCTTGTGGTAGTCACCATCAGTCTTGCCATCGATCGCACGGTCAGCTGCGGCGTTTGAGAAGGTGCTCGACTGGCTGGCTTGTCCTTGCTGGGCGACATTGTCATTCCCGGAGAAGGCTTGCACTTCTGCTAGCTGGAGAATCTTGTTCTTGCCTTCGAGTTGAATTCTAACAAATTGCCCTTTAGGGACCTGGAGTTCATGCCCGACAGCCTGAAGCTGGATCTCATTCAGGACGATGTTCTTGCCTTCCGGCTCGATCTCGATCCGAATGGCGGTGATCTCTTTCGTGGTGTTGGTGTCGCCATGTAAGATGATCTGATTCGTGTTCGAATCTTTTTTTGAAGTGGTGTTAGTGAGTGGTAGCCAGGATTGATCTGGAGTGAGCTGTTGGCTTTGCCAGTCGCGGAAGGCTTGTTCCGTGTCAGAGTCTGCTTTGTAGAAAGCGTCTTCCATAGCCTCTAGGGCTTGTTTTAGGGACTCTTTCGTGGATTTGAAGGCGTCAGTGACCACATTGATAGTGGGTGCTTCGTCTCGCCGGTCAGCGTCAGCGGTATTGTTGAAGAGGGCGAAGGCTTGGAAATACTCTTCGTGTGTGATCGGGTCGTATTTGTGGGTGTGGCATTGTGCGCAGCCCATGGTGGTGCCCATCCAGACAGAGAAGGTGGTGTTCACTCGATCGACGACGGCGACGGTTCGGAATTCTTCGTCGCTGGTGCCGCCTTCGTTGTTGGTCTGGGTGTTTCGATGAAAGGCGGTGGCGACGAGTTGTTCTTGAGTTGGGTTTGGCAAGAGATCGCCAGCGAGTTGTTCCCGAGTAAAGACGTCGAAGGGTTTGTTCTCATTGAATGCGCGAATCACATAATCGCGATATGCCCAGATGGTTCGGGAAGGGTCATCTGCGTAGCCTGCGGAATCCGCGTAGCGTGCTAAGTCTAACCAATGACGCGCCCAGTGTTCGCCATAGGCGGGTTTGTCTAGCAATCCCGCAACGAGTGTCTTGTAGGCTTTGGCATCACTGCTCTGGACGAAGGCTTGCACTTCGTCTGACGTGGGTGGCAGTCCGGTGAGATCAAGAGCCACGCGACGTGCTAGGTGATGGCGGTCTGCCTCTGGCGACATTGATAGGCCTTCTTTGTGCAAACGTGCGCCGACAAATTGATCGATCTCATTGTGAAAAGCAGAATCCGAGATATTAGGCGGGCTGACATCGGCGGGTTTCACATAGGCCCAGTGCCTGGCGTAGGGAGCGCCTTCCTTAACCCAGCGCTTGAGCAACTCGATTTGCTCCGTTTCTAGGGCCTTGCCCGCTTTGGATGGTGGCATGATCTCATCGGGATCATGCGAGAGGACACGGGAGATGATTTCACTGGCATCAGGATCGCCAGGAACGATCGCGGCGTAGCCACCGAGGTCCTCGGTCGCGCCTTCGCGGGTATCGAGTCGGAGCCCGGCTTTTCGGTCTGCCTCATCAGGCCCGTGGCAGCGGTAGCAGGTATTCGAGAGAATGGGACGGATGTCCTCATTGAAATCGACCGGAGCAACGGCTGAAGCCGGTTGGATGGCTAGTGCGAGAGTCGCGAGGAAAGCGAAGACCATAGCCCGATAACTATAGTTCCTGGAAGAAGCTGAGAAATAAGAAACTGCCACGATGATTTACCAAACCCCAGAGACGGTGAATCCCCTTGCGTAGAATCGCGCAGAAGGTAACGATTTGACCTAAGTGAAGCTGACTATCCCTACATTCTCATTCGCCCTACTTATTCTGGCGTCCCCTTTGAGTGCACAGCAGCAGGAGGTCTTGCTCCCTGACCCGCCTGTGAACCCTGGCGCGGCGCCTGATACGCCAGCACCAGCGGTGGCACAGGTGCCTTCTGGAGATGACGGGGGCTTTACTGTTCCTGAGCAGATGGGGGTCTTCAAGGAGCACGTGGGGGTGTGGAAGGGGATTACCAAGTCAGCCGTGACCGAGAAAGGCACGGAGACGGTGAGCAGCTCTCGTGTCGAATGGACAGGAGGCTTTCTTCTTGGCGGGCACGTCTTTGAGATCCGTGGGTATTCCTACGGCGACTTGGGCCGGACTCAGTATCGCTGGCAGCATACTTATGATGCTTTGAAAGAACGTTACATGTCTGCCTACTATGATTCTAATGGACGGACTTGTTTCTTTGAAGGGAAAGTGAATGTGGAGAAGACGAAGATCATTTGGCGTCTCCTCGCGCCTGTGGGCGACATGGCTTGGCATTCAGAAACGGACCTTCAGCCGGAGAATGGCATCGAGACGAATGGACGCATCACGAGCGAAGAGTTCGATTACAACATGGTCTACACCTCGGTGTTTAAGAAATCCTAGCCTTCTAACGATGTTCAAACCTCTCTTCTTCTCTCTCGTGCTTCTCGCCTCCAACAGTTTCGCTGCTGACCCTTTGAAAGAAGGCGATGTGGCGCCAGGTTTTAAGCTTCAAGGAAGCGACGGAAAGACCTATGAACTCGCAGATTTCAAGGGGAAGATGGCCGTCGTGGTGGCCTGGTTTCCGATGGCCTTCACCGGAGGCTGAACGAAGGAATGTGAGTCACTCCGTGAGAGTGGCGATGCGATCCAGAAGTTCGAAGTGGCTTACTTCACTGCCAGCTGTGATGACCCGGAGAAGAATGCTAAATTCGCCAAGGAGTTAGGACTCGATTATCCGATTCTAAGCGACCCTAAGAAAGATGTGGCGAAGGCTTACGGTGTTGTCACTGAGAAGCGGGGTGTTCCGCATCGGTGGACTTTCTACATCGGTAAGGATGGTAAGGTCCTTCATATCGATCAAGAGGTGAAGACCGGCAGTGCTGGAGTGGACATTGCCAAGAAGCTTGAAGAGCTGAAAGTCGCTAAGAAGGCGTCCTAACTAATCTTCTGTTGACCAGCGATCCTGCCCGTAGTGGGCCAGGGCTTCTTGATCGAGTTCGACTCCTAAGCCAGGTCCCGTGGGCACGGTTCCGTAGCTGTTCTCGAAATGGAGCGGTGTCTTCAGGAGATCGTGCTCGCGAATCATGCGGCCGAATATATCGGCGGGTAGAGTCGCCTCTTTGCTGGCGGCGCATTGGTGGAGATAGCTCGCTTCGAGGATGCCGAGATCGACTTCGGAGCCATGCCAATACGGTTTCCGTGAGAGTTCGGCGATGGTGGCCATCTTGGTCACATTGTAGAGCCCCCCGTTGAAATTGAAGTAGTCGCAGGCGTCTAACTTCACAGCGCGGAGAATGTCCGTGATGTGTTGGTAACCCATTTCGTTGTAGGGCAGAGAAATGTGAAGCGCTATGGGGATCGCGATCCGCTGGCGTAAGTGAGCGAGCGATTCGATGTCCCACCGAGCAATGGGATCTTCCAAGCAGCGCACATTTCCAACCTCTGCAAGTGCCTGAGCCATGCGAAAAGCTGTAGGGACATCTTCAAAGCGCTGGTTCGGGTCTAAGATTATCTGGAAATCAGGGCCACAGGCATCTTTCACTGCGGCACACCATTCGGCGACGGGATCTTCGGCAGAGCACTTGAATTTGATGCAATCATAGCCGGCGTCCTGGCCTTCTTTCGCTTTGCGGGCGGCATCGGCGATGGTGCGATGGCCTGTCCAGAAACTACAATACACGCGGTCACGGTAGCGTCCGCCTAACAAGTCACTGACAGAAAGGTCATGACTGCGCGCGTAGGCATCGACGATGGCGCACTCGAAGCCGTCGTAGAGCCGACCGTAGGGAAGTGGTAGGGCTTGGAGATTCAAGGTGGAGAGATCCAAGCCCACGAGTGTCTCGGCGAAGGACTTCATCTGTTCGGCGGGTAGACCACGGTAGGATTCGCCTAGGCCGACGGTGCCATTCTCTAGCGTGATCTGGATAATCCACTTGGGAATCTCGTCAAACTGGAGGCTCCATTCCGTCTTGCCACCGTAGGCGAGCATGTGGAGCGGCTTGTCGAACTCAGGTGAGTTGATGCTGTCGGGGCGAGCAGGGACTTTGACAGAGTCGAGTTGGATGCGGCGAATTTTCATGGGGAGGCAGTGAAGGGCTCACGCAGAGACGCGGAGACGCAGAGAGGTTGTAGCCTGGGATCTTATGATCCATGACGACGCGACGTACGATGAGAGTTCGTTGAGACCTATACCCATGCGCAGCATTCTCTGCGTCTCTGCGTCTCTGCGCGAGACTAAATCTACTGCTGTACTCGAACTCGATACCATTGATCCGTATTTCCGGTGAGCGGGATCTCTGTCAGCCCGGCTGGAAGTGGTGTGGTTTCCCATACTTTCAGATCAGATGATGTTTCCAAGAGGACCTTTGGCGGATCGATCCCACGAGTGATGGATTCGCTGATCTGCGCGCGGAAGACGCGGCCGGTTTCCGTCAGCTCGATTCCTGGGAGACGGGTGGAGGCGTTTGTGAACGTAAACGGGTTTGTGTCGAAGACGAGCTCTTGAAGGTTCGTTAATCCATCATGATCTGGGTCAGCATCTGGTGCCGACGCTTCCTGGCCGAAGAATCTCTTCCTGGTAGCCCACCAGGTATCATAGACAGATGCGTTCTCTTCTAGTTGTAATGTGAGTTCAAATAGGCCGCCATCATTGAGCCTTGTGCCTGTGTCGCCAGCACGGATAAGGATTGTTTCCCCCGTGTCGACGTGTAGTGGTTGGCTAGAACTGCCCAAGAGAGTCCCCTGATCGTCTACCACTTCGAAGAAGACTGAGTTTGGAGTGCCATTGGCTATGTGAAGCAAGCCTGATTCCGGGGCTGTCCAGGTAAACCAGACGTCGCGATCTTTAGAATGCTTGGGTTATCGGTGGACGTGACGAAATGATAGACTTCGCCTTCCTTCGCTTCGAAGGTGATGCTGTTACTGCCGTTGGCAACACGGGTGAGGCTACTGATGGCTTCACCTTGATAGACTGCTAGTTGCCGTCCGCCCGCGATGAGATCGAATGTTCCTGAAGAGGCTGGGCTCCAGGTCCACCACAGAGAGTGCTCTGCCGTGGGGCTTACGCCATGGACCGGCTCATTTGCTTCGGAGGTGGCTGCGAGATCCTGGGGGATGACTATCCTTACTCGGTCAGAGGTGGAGAGTCTCTGGGCGTTTGCGAAATCGTCGTGGTGTGGTGGTGCAGCTAAAGAGACTGTGAAGGCAGCGGCTATGGCAGTGATAGCGTCTTTCGGGGAGCAATTGGTATGGCCTGAATCAAGAAGTAGAAATACCTCTTTATCCTTGATCGCGTGGAAGTAGAATTGCGTTCCTGTGTCAGTGTGGACCGGTCGAACTCCTTCGCTACGATCGCTATGGACCACGAAGTTCAGATCATCTACTCCTGGGCTCCAGGTGGTTAGATCAACGACGGCTGTGCCCGTAAAAGTAGGCGTCCACCGCCACCATCCGGCATGTCCTCGTTCGTTGAAGACGGAACTTCCGAGGGTGCGTCCGAGAAGAAACAGGTCCTGTGTTGCACTGGCATTCTGTCCAAGGTGCTGCGCGCTTTCTCGGTCTGTGTTTGTGCCTACCTCACGATCGATCAAGGTGATGCTGGCTTCGGCTGGGCCTAATTCGCTCGCTTCGTTGCTTCCAGACAGTCCAATTCTAAGTCGGTCTCCTTCGCTGAATGTGAGAGCATCTCCGAAGTTACATTTGTTCTTCTGATTGTTGGCAGTTTCACCGCTGGGAAGAATGATGGTCAAACCCAGTGCGAATTCGGATTTGGAGAACAGATAATTGCCCGCCATGGGAGCCGTCCAATCCCACCATAACGTGTTATTTGAATCTCCCTGTGCTCCCGTTAGGTCGCCGCTAAAGGTGACAGGCACACCGCTCTGGAGTTGGGCTGCTTGATCGATCTGATCATTGGTGGGGCGCTGAATTTGGGTGATTTCGATTTCTAAGGGCTCTGAGAGCCCGGAGCCGTCGAGACCGAGGCTGATCTCGTAGGTGCTATCCTGGACGGCAACAAAGCGCACCAGTGGCGAATCTATTCGGTCTAGCGCATTGCTTCCGGAAGCTAGCATTCTTCGGTCTTCATAGACGGAGGCGGCTATGGATTGCTTTGGATCTCCTAAAACATTGATCAGAAAGAGGCCGTCAGACGGGGCTGTCCATTTGGCCCAGACCGTCTCCAAGCCGGCCTTTGGGGCGGCAGGATCGCCGATCTGCACTGTCGCGTGCCCCGAGGGCAGATTGACCTCAAAGCGGACGCTCGGCCCTAGTTCGATCGCCTCTTCTAGATGATCAGTAAACTGAGCATGAGCGATCCCTCCCGAAATCGCTCCTAGTAAAGGGATCCATCGACACATCCATGTATCCAGCATTCGCAATGTATATACATGGCGAATGCGGGGTGCAAGGAGTGTTTCGCGGGCATGATTATGCTATGGAGCCTATTGCTCTTCTCGATCTAAGCCTGAGGGGCTTGGTCTTCCTTCTTCTCCTTGGCCACCGAGCGGACGTAGAGTTCGCGTAGTTGCTTGAAGTCGACGGCCGAAGGGCTGTCGCTCATGATGTCGACGCCTTTGTTGTTCTTCGGGAAGGCGATGACTTCGCGGATACTCTCTTCACCGCAAATGAGCATGACTAGGCGGTCAAAGCCGAGGGCGACACCGCCATGGGGTGGGGCACCGAAGCTGAAGGCGGTGAGAATGTGAGAGAACATGGCTTCCTGTTCTTCCTCACTGATTCCCAGAGCTGTGAACATCTTCTGTTGAAGGGCCTGTTCGTGGATTCGGATACTGCCACCGCCGATCTCATTACCATTGAGCACGACGTCGTAGGCTTCTGCCCTGACGTTGGCATAATCTCCAGCTTCGAGTTTATCCATGTCTTCCACCTTTGGGCGGGTGAATGGATGGTGGACGGCGTTCCACTTCTCTTCTTCGGCATCGAAGGCGAGTAGTGGGAAATCAGTCACCCAGAGGAAGTCGAGGTCGGTGTTGCCTTTTAGCAGACTCTTCAGTTCAGCCACTGCGAGGCGCATGCGGCCGAGCACTTCACAAGCGTCAGGCCACTTGTCAGCAGCGAATAGAATGAGGTCGCCTGGCTCGATGTTGAGTTTCGTACGAAGTGCTTCGATCTCGGCATCGGTCATGCGCTTGACGAAGGGCGAGCGCCACGTCTTACGATCCACATCGCGTGCTTGGATGTAGGCGAGGCCTTTGGCACCAGCTTCTTGAGCGAGTTTCGTAAGCTTATCGATCTGGCCGGTAGAAATGTCAGCAAAGCCTTTCGCATTGATCGCTTTGACCACGCCGCCGCTGGCGACGGTTCCTGAGAAGACGCGGAATTCGCAGTCCTTAAGGTCTTCTGTCACGTCGATGAGCTTCATGTCGAAGCGACGGTCTGGCTTGTCCGAGCCATAGGAGTCCATGGCATCGTGATAGGTCATCTGCTCAAACGAAGTGGGGATGTCGACTCCAAGCGAGTCCTTGAAGCAGCGTCCTAACAAACCTTCGATTAGAGAAATGATGTCCGACTGCTCGACGAAAGAAGCCTCGATATCCACCTGGGTGAATTCCGGCTGGCGATCTGCGCGCAAGTCTTCATCACGGAAGCAACGGGCGATCTGGAAATATTTATCGACGCCGGCTACTTGAAGGAGCTGTTTATACTGCTGAGGCGCCTGCGGAAGCGCGTAGAATTTCCCAGGGCTGAGTCGAGACGGAACGAGGAAGTCGCGAGCTCCTTCCGGAGTGCTCTTGGAGAGAATGGGCGTTTCGATCTCAAGGAAACCTTTCTCGTCGAGGAAATCTCGTGTGGCTTTGGACACGCGATGACGCATCTGTAAGTTGCGTGCCAAGCGAGGGCGGCGCAGGTCCAAGTAGCGATACTTGAGACGTAGGTCTTCGTTAGAAAGTTCCTTGTCGAGCTGGAACGGAAGTACTTCCGAGCGGCTGATGACCTCAACGGTCTGAACGACGATCTCAACGGCGCCCGTCTCCAGTTTATCATTGGCAGTACCATCTAAGCGCTCTGCCACGCGTCCCACGATCTTGAGAACATCTTCGAAGCGTAGGCTGTGGCTCAGCTTGGCAGCTTCTTCGCTCTCTTCGGGACGGAAGACGGCTTGGGTGAGGCCCTCACGGTCACGCAAGTCGATAAAGATGACGCCACCGTGGTCGCGAGTGGAATTCACCCACCCACTTAAGGTGACGACTTCGCCGATGTGTTCTTTGCGGATCTCGTTGCAGTGATGCGTGCGGTACATGATAGGAATGGTAGAAAGGTGTTAGGCGAGTAATCCGCCAGGATGAGGGTTTTCTAGTAAAGCTTTGGTCGTCTCGACCATGGTCTCGATGCCGTCGACGGATGACTCCTGACGTTTCTGCAAATCTTTCACGCTGATCTGCGGATACTCGTCGCCAAAGATCACGGCGACGGTGGCATTCTGTTGTTGAGCAGTCTTGATCTGCTTGTTTACGCCGGCGGGTGCGAAGGAATACTGCACACGGAGGCCTGCTTCGCGGAGCTGTTGAATGCCTGCTAGCGCGTGATTCCGTTGATCTTCGGAACCGATCACGACATAGGCATCGATGGCGGCGTCGTTTTCTGAAAAGAGTGTCAGGCGACGCTTGGCCTCTTCTGTCTTTTCTAGCAAATTGCCAATGACGGCATCGCCCATGGCAAATCCTGCGGCAGGCATGTCTGCTTTGCCATCGCTGAGTGTGTGGATGAGTTTGTCATAACGTCCACCACCTGCGATCGCGCGGAGACCGTGTTTCTTATCAAAGATCTCGAAGACGACGCCTGTGTAGTAAGCGAGTCCTCGCACAATCCCTAAGTCGACTTTACAGAATTGATCCTTCCCTTGAGCCTTGAGTGTTTCAAAGAGGCGCGACAAGCGAGGGACCTTCTCGACGCCTTGATCCATGAATGTTTTCACGGCGTCTAACGAAGTGCCCAAGGCGGAGAGTTTCCCTGCCGTGACATCGTCTTTCTCGCGCTCCATCTTATCGATGACTTGTAAGAAGGCGTCAGTGTCACTGACTTTACTTTCTTCGGCGAAATCGATCCATGCCTGGCGATCACTCACCCGGACGACAAAGTCATCCTGGTCGAAGCCTAACGAAATCATGAGGTCGATAGAGAGTGAAAGAATCTCCGCATCGACGTACTCGGAGTCTTCACCAATGATGTCGCAGTTAAACTGATAGAACTCACGGAGACGCCCCTTGGCGATTTGCGGACGTTCGAATCTGAAGAATGGGCCGATGCTGAACCAACGCATGGGCTTCTTGAACTCCCGTTGCTTTGCAGCAACCATCCTCGCCAGAGTCGGCGTCAGTTCTGGTCGCATGCTCACCTCGCGGTCGCCCTTGTCTGTGAACGCAAAGAGTTGCTCGACGACTTCGTCGCCACTCTTCTTCCGATAGAGATCGGTAGATTCTAGGATGGGCCCCTCATACTCATGGAAACCATAACGACGACAGAGGTCGCGCCATTGGGAGAATAGATAGTTTCGGGTGGCGCATTCCTGGGGATAGAAATCGCGGAACCCGGGAAGTGTTTGTATGGCTGGCCCTGAACTCATTGCTCGATAGAGAGCCGCCAAGCATGCATTGAGCCCTTGGTTATTCAACTAAAACCTCAGGAGGCTACCGGGCCTCGGCACTCAGAAATAGCGTCTGCAGTGCCTAAGCCATCAACTGGCGAAGAGCGGCCAGGTTCTTCTGTTCATCAAAGATCGCCTCGATCTCCAGCTCTAAGCCGGTGATGACATTGCTTTGCAGTTTCCCAGAAGAGGATTTGAGAACCAGGTGGTATTCATTCTCTGAACCTAACACATACTGCTCCAAACAGGATGCTTCACTGTCAATGATCCAATACTCGCCCACACCGTTGGCGGCGTAGTCGTCAAATTTCACGCCCCGATCCCGTTCTTCGGTAGAAGGCGAGAGAACCTCTACGACGAGGTCTGGGATGGGGAACTTGAGGGTTTCAGGCAGGAGGGTGGCGGCTTTGTCCTGGTTGAAGAAGACGATATCTGGCTCGTAGTCGTTTCGGGGAAAGACGCAGAGGCATTTCTCTACCTTGACCGTTCCGAGCTGGTGGATACTGACGAAAGTATCGAGCAATTTGAGGAGAAATTTCGTCACATCGAGGTGTCGATTCTTCGCAGGCGAATGCATGATCACTTGGCCATCAATGAACTCGATCTTCTGTGCCGGTGTCATTTCAGCATAAAAGATTCCCCGTCGTTCCTGCTCTTCACGCACCTGCTTGGCGAGAAGTTCGACCGCTTTGGGCAACTGTGGGGAGTGCCTCAATGGCTCAAGAAGGGCGTCCAATTTCGTCATCTCACTGGGATTGTATCATCTGATGGGAGAGCAGTCAAAGCAGTCCCTGGGCACCTGCCCTTCAGTATTCTGTTTGTCTGAACGCTTTCTCGGCTTAGGTGTCCCCTTAATAGACTACGATGGCGCAATTACGATCTCTAGCGACGGTGAGTGGGTTCACGGCAATCAGCCGGGTTCTTGGATTTCTGCGGGACATGCTCATTGCCCGCTTTGTGGGAGCAAGTATGGTCACCGACGCTTTCTTTACGGCGTTTCGCTTTCCCAATATGTTCCGGCGGATCTTCGGAGAGGGGGCATTCAATGCGGCCTTCGTACCGCTCTTTGCCAAGAAGCTGGAGAATGACGGCAAGAAAGAAGCCGTTCATTTCGGTTCGCACACCTTCTCGATGCTGGCTCTCGTGCTCGGTATTGGGACGCTCATCGCCATCCCTTGCATGGGCTGGATCATGTCTCTGGTCGCACCAGGTTTCAAAGCGCAATCTGATAGTGGCTGGGTGGATGCTATCCAGTCTGCCGTCGTAGCTGAGGAGTCGGTGGCTTTGTCAGGGACTCGAAGCATCTACCTTGTCTATGATGTAAGAGGGGAGACGGTTCCTGAACTAGCCTTTAGTAAAGCCGAGCTGGTCAAGAAGTCTGGCCAGCGATCCGCGCTCACAGAGTTCTTTGAGGATAAAAGAGCACCTTCGAGCCTGAGTCTCACGGAGAAAGGGTCCGTTTCCTTTCTTCTGCCAAAGTCACACGATTTCGAGAAGCTCGAATTGAATGCCAACTTTGGTGCGACCACAGGCGGCTCGCAGGGGAAATTGCAAGTGTATCGCAATTCCCCAAATGCCTTTCCACTAACCGTGACCTTAGCGCGAATTACTTTCGTCTATTTGTTATGTATGGCTCTAGCCGCGCATCTCAGCGGCGTGCTGAATACGGTGCGGATCTTTGGCATGCCGGCGGCTGCACCGATCATGCTCAACGCGATCTTTATCATAGGATTGGTTGTCTTTGTCGCTTGGAGAGAGCAATCTGGAGAGTATGCTGGCCATGTTCTCGCCTGGTGTGTGTTCTTAGCAGGCTTCGTGCAATTGGGAGCACTTTGGTGGGCTTGCCAACGAGCGGGCTATAACATTCGCCTCCTTAAACCGAAGATGACGCCGGAAATGAAGCGCCTCTTTCTTCTCATGGGGCCTGGCATACTGAGTGCGGGGATTCAGCAGATCAATCTGCTCATTGGTGGAATCATCGCCACTCACCAGACAAACGCCGTTTCTTATCTCTACTACTCCGAGCGTATTTACCAACTCCCTCTCGGCATGGTGGGCATTGCCTTTGGTGTCGTGCTCTTGCCGGAGATCACCCGGGCGCTGCGTGCGAATAAGCATGATGATGCGAATGATAGTCTGAATCGCGGCCTTGAGTATTCATTGCTTATCACATTGCCAGCAGCCATCGCCCTGATTGTGATCGCCATGCCGATCATCGCGGGTGTCTTTCAGTGGGGAAGTAATTTCACGAAATGGGAAACGCTGGCCACAGCACCTGCCTTGAGCGCTTTCGCCATCGGCTTGCCTGGCTACGTCTTGGTTAAAGTGCTGCAGCCAGGTTACTTTGCTAGAGAAGATACGAAGACGCCGATGTACATCGCAGGGGTGACGGTCCTTACAAATATTATCTGTAGCTTGGTTCTGTTCAATATGTTGAAATCGAAGGGCATGGGGCATGTGGGGATCGCACTCGCGACGAGTATCGCGGCCTGGGTCAATGTGGCTTTGCTTGCGATCGGGCTTCGTCGTCGTGGCTACCTGAAAGTGGATGCGCGTTTCAAAGACCGGCTTTGGCGGATCGGTGTGGCCAGTGTGCTCATGGGTGCCTTGCTCATGTTGCTCTATCAATCTCTCGAAGCGAACTTCCTCGCAGCGGGCGGGTTTATGCGTCTGGTCTACCTAACGATTCTGATTGTGGCAGGGCTTGGTTCTTATGCTGCGACGGCGTTCACGCTGGGAGCGACTTCGAAGTCAGAACTCCGCCAAGGTTTCCGTCGAGGGTAGAGCGCGCATACGAACTCCGTGTCTCGTGAGTAACAATCTGTTACGAACGAACGGGGGACATTCTGGCAGATCTGGTGTTCTTATGGGCGTGTCTCAGAAATTCTCTATGTTCCGATATGTCCTCCCGTTGCTGATCGCGGGCTCTGTGAGCCTACATGCCAATCAAGCTCAGCTAGAGTCTGAGGCGATTCCCAATTTCGCCATGCTTGATCATGAGGGCGCCTTTCATGAGTTTGATTACCTTTGCAGAACTCCTGGTACGAAGGGGATCCTCCTCTTTGTGCAGGGAAATGGCTGCCCACTGGTCCAGAAACGCATTCCTGAACTGAAGCGTCTCCGTGACGACTACGGGAAGCAGGGGATCCGGGTCGTCTTTCTAAATGCGAACCTTCAGGACACGCGAGAGGAGATTCAGGAAGAGGCGAAGGAGTTCGAGATGGATTTCCCCATTCTGATCGATGACGCTCAGGTGATGGCTCGAAAGCTGGGCCTGACACGCACTGCTGAGGCCATCCTCATCGATGCGAAGACTCAGGCGATTGTCTACCGTGGGAGTATCGATGATCGATTGAACTATCAGAAAGAGAAGCCGAAGGCGACCGAACATTACTTGGTTCCAGCGCTAGATGATTTCTTGAAGGGAGAAGCACCCGCTAACAAACAAACCGAGGCTCCTGGGTGCAAGATTACATTGGCAAAGCCGCAGGCCGATCTTTCCTATGCGAAGCACATCGCGCCCATTCTCAAACAACGCTGCGTGACCTGTCATACCAAGGGCGGCATCGGTCCGTTTCCGATGTCTAGTTACAAGAAAGTGCTAGGCTGGTCCGAGATGATGGAGGAAGTCATCGTCACTCGTCAGATGCCACCTTGGCACGCGGATCCTCACATTGGTGAATTTGCGGAGGACCAAGGGCTGACTAATGAGGAGAAGCAGAAGCTCCTTGATTGGATTGCAGCAGATGCGCCGCGTGGGGAGGGGGAAGATCCGTTAGTGGGTTATGTGCCCGAGAAAGTGGAATGGCGCTTGGGCACTCCTGATTATGTGTTGGATTTACCTGTCCAAGAAGTGCCTGCTGAGGGGATCATCGATTATCGCTATGTGAGATTGGAGACACCTTTTGACGAAGATGTTTGGCTCCGTGGCATGGAAGTGAATCCTGGAAATGAAAGTGTGCTTCACCACGTCGTCGTGACAGGTAAGGCGAAGGACTCTAAGCAGCGGGGTGATGGCAAATTCTTCACAGGCTACGCGCCAGGCACGAATGCCTGGCCTGCTCCTGATGGCATGGGGATCAAATTGCCTAAAGGGTACCAGCTCAAGTTTCAGATTCATTACACCTCTTCAGGAAAGAAAGAGACGGACGAGACAAAGATTGGATTCTTCCTGGCCAAGGGTGAGGTGAAGAAAGAGGTCCATACGAAAGTGGTCATCAATCCTCGTTTTGAGATCCCTCCGCATGCGAGCGATTATGGAATCGCT
>CANNZV010001290.1:168069-219670 GCA_947561585.1 Caprella mutica | reverse complement strand
CAGCCCAGAAAAGTCCAAAATTGTTGAGATTTGACTGCTTGCTGGCCATAGATTTTCCAGTCTTCTGCTAGTGACTCGACCTCAAAAAATTCAATGACAGATTCTAGAGCTGCATTTGTGCTATGTGGTAGAGCACTGTCTTGCATCATCGCATCATCCAGAGTGAAGAATAAGTTGCAGAATGGTGTAGCGATGTCCGAATAATGTCCTGGAGCAATCTGAGGTAAGGAACATCATTAACCGATTGAAAATTACCATCATCGTCAAGGAATGAAAGAATAATTGAAACCATTCCATTAATAATTGCAACGAAGAACATTGACTTGACGTCATACCTATCATTTGTTTTTCAGCTATATTGTGGACTTCATTTGTCCACACTCTGTAGTTTTTTCTGTGTTTTTTCTGCAGGCAAAAGAGCTTCTCGTCAGTCCAAACGATCCTTTCGACATTGTTGGATGGTTGCTGCAGAGTCCACTAAAAACTGCTTTCTCAGGTTTTTGTGGACAACAGTTGATAGTTGAACTGAATTGTATGGATAAAAACGGAAACAATGTTCTTGTCCGACGATCCTCGTGAACGTGTTTTTGTAGGTGAAATCTGAGGAAAAGCTTATCTGAGAGAGAAACTGGAGATTTCTTCAAAGCAACTCTTCACCTCCTGTATCACTGTTTCTTTTTTTATCGGTTTGAGAGCTATTGTGATCATTTCCTGGTGGTAAGGTTTCACCTCCTTTACACTGATCTTGAAATGAAGCATGAATTCTCGGTGTATCTTTGAAGAAGGTGTTTTTGAATGCTGCGGGATGATACATTTTTTCTGTAGTTCAGAAAACATTTTTCAGGTTGAAGATTGTAAAAGATCAAAGCGAATTTGTAAAGGTCGATTCAAACCTAGCTATTCTTTAAGAACAAAATGGCTTGTACATAAAACGACTTGAAGCATTTTGAGTTATCACAATTCGCAATTTGAAAATAACTTTTCTGCTTTTAACAATAGACAGTGTCTTAATTTAAAATTAACTGGGATGAATCGTCAAAATAATTTATCGCCGAATACAGATGATTTTTTTATCAATGAATATAATCGCCAATCGGAGCTGACGATCGGCAATTCCAATTTGTCGACGTGGTGATTTGCAATCATTTTCTAATCACGGTCGATTCATTCCAATGAGATTTTAATTACTCAAAGTATACCTAGCGAGATGCTTAATATTCTTACTATGAGCTCAGTGATTTCCCAGAGGTGAGACCTAAACAATTTCATTATGAAAATTGTTAGGTATATTATTATCTGAATATATGCAAGAGCGTCGAGTTTTACATTAATTTTAATCAAATTAAAAAAACCTAACAGTGTATTAGGAAGAAAAACTATATTAATATACACAAGTTTTTAATTAGTTAATAGATATATTTGATAGGTTTGTCTATATATATTTTATCAAAAAAATGTATCATACTATGCAGAAATGCAAGAAAATAATTAAATCCGAAAAATAATTTAATCACTGCAGGGTATAATATGATAATTATTAATCACTAAATAACTAAATCTAAAGTGTAATAAATAATCAATTGATAACTAAATCTGTTAAACTACATCAAAATACATGTGCAATTGAAACCCTGTTATTTTAAACGACATTATATACTGGTCTATAATGAGAACAGTGTTTTGTCTGTCCGTTGGTCACACATTAAATAAAGAATCATATTACAACATATAATAGTCATTTCAATTGTTTAGTAACTATTAATATTATAGACAAATATATTATACTGTAATAAGATACATCACAACCACTCTCAGATATTCTGTTCAAAAAACATCATTGCGCTGCCATCTCTGTTATACTATTCGTTGCTACGTAACCGAAATATTTTGTTCTGATTAAAATATCTGAATGCAAGTATTGGTCTTTTTTGTTATTTACAATATAAACTAATATCGATATTTCAAGGTTAATATGCTATTAAAAACTAAATAAACTTTGTGAATTGTACGAAATAATTGTATTAACAAAGTAAGTTGTTAAACCAGAGTGATAATATTGTGAAACATTTCTTTAATTTACAAGTTTCCTAATTATGTTCAATTAAACTAGGAGAAATTTAGTACAATAATGGTCTAAAAAAATATCTAACCATGAAAATAGTAAGTTTTTAGCCTATTTTGTCCATCAAAATCTTCAATTTTCTGAAAAAACCTCACAATGTTTTAATATTTAATTATGAAATATTAATTTATTTTCATATCATTCGGTTTCTATATGCAGGGTGATCCACAAAACGTTTACATATATTTAAATTCGTATATATCAACAATTATTGCAGATACAGTTTTCTTTCAAGTATCATTTTTTTTTTGTGGTGCAAATGGTCAGAAAACGGACAAAGAAGTGAGTGCAAACATTAATAATATCTTTAATTAATATAGAAAATCCCCATTTATAAAAACATATTTATTTATAAGACATGGTGACAATCTGGAGAAAAGGGTTTAGGAACAAAAACGAAGACACAAGTTTAAATTTGGTGATCAAAATAGATTTTGTCTTCAGATCGTACTGTTTTCTTGCGACCTGAATTACCCTAGGTAGTTAAAATTTAAAAATTTACCCTCATTTTTGTACTTAAACATACAAAAGGGAAAGTTATAAGAATATTCCAAAAAACAAGAATAAATCTGTTTTTTTATGAATGGATATTTGGTCTATGAAAGATATTTTCAATGTTTGTACTTAATTCTTTGTTCGTTTTTCGACCATTTGCACCACCCATCAATTAATTCGTTGGTATATTAACAAAAATTTATAAAAATTTATAAAAATTTAACAGTGAACAAACGAAATAATACTTGTTGTTGAAAAATGGAAATTTAAATTTTGATACACTTTTTTGCGGGTCACCCTGTATAATAAATAAAGATATAAATATCTTTTTGATACAGTAAGTACGTAGCTTGTATCCTATATAGAAGATTAGTGAATATAAATTGTGTATATTTCAGTTAAAAATAGGTTTCATAAGAATGATTTTCCCAAAAATGGAAAGCTTTAAAACAATATCACATTTTGATAATCATTCTTGTTATTCATTTTAAAATGCCCAATTCTTGGGAGAAAGTGCAATCAATATTTTAGCTCATAGGACTAATTCGGATGGAAAAAATTCAATATATGTTTTACTTTCAAGATCCTAATCATTTGTGGCAGAGAAAAGCCTAATTAATGGCAGAAACGTGTAATTGTTTAGATTAAAAAGCATAATTTGTTTCAGAAAATTATAGTAAATTTTGCTCAAAAACCTACTTCAAGGTAGAAAATTGGGTTATTATTCAATTCAAAAGCGTAAATCGTGGAAGAAAAATGTAATTATTTAGTTCCGAAGCCAAATTCGTAGAACAGTTGAACCCTGCACTTCAACTCCTCGTATCAATTTCGTCGTTAATTTCTATATCGCAAACACAATATTTAGACACAGACTTTACCAGTCATTTAATTGAAGCAGATGCGGTTCGTTTGAGTTACAGTGTTGAATACCACCTCCTTCTATTGTTCCAAATCTGTTATCAACATTAGGGGGAGTTGCATGGAACTGCAGACGTTAATTAGTATTTTGATGATAATTTGAACAGTATTGAACAAAAGCGTCTGAAATGATTAAATCACAACATATTGCTGCTAATATTAAAACCAAGCTTTGTTCAATACATCATTTCTAAATTTATATGTGACACAAATTTCTCAATATAGATGCAACGAATGTTGTATCATTCCGTATTGTATGAGTGCAAAACAATTGCATATATGATTAGGTTATACGAATTGACAAAGAAAAAAGTCATTGTGTGGAATCTGAAGAGGGATATCGAATTATATTGGTACCCTATATAACTTTCTATGTTGGAAGATAATAATTGTCTATACGAGCTGAATATTTCTCACATATATTACAGCAATCATTATTGACACAGTGAAATTAATTCAGTTACTTATGAAACAGATACCTTCCTCACTTCGTGCAAATCGCATATTATTATGAACTATTCGATAGAGAATTGGTTGAAAATTGACTTTTTTAATAATTATAACTTGTATGTAATATCTTCAAATAAATTACATATCTATTTTAAATCTGTTCAACTATATAGCAATTTTATAGAAGTTATTATTTACTGCACATCTCAATCTCATTTTATATATTGGACCAAAAATATCTTCATACTCTCTCTAACTTCATCTAAGAATTTTTTTCATTTCCTGAAGCATGGAAAACTTTGAACATATATCATCCTGTAAAAAACCAACACTTGAAGCCATTTTTCATGAGGAGGAAGCCGTAAAGCTACCAAATTTTAGACTAAAACTTAAAAAATATTTTACAAAGTTCACATATTGTTAATATACAAATAATCTTTTGAAAATAAGATATGATAATTAATTAATAAATTCAAAGTGTTCTTTGATCTTTAAAGTAGATTTTTCTAGTTGGTAATATATTTTGGCATCTGAAAATATTATATTTTATTAGCATAATAAGCATTTTGTTTCGTAATGTAATAATATCAGAGAAGCAAGCAGTTTTAACCAAACCGTTTTCTAAAGAAACAATTTTGTACATTCTTAAGGTTCTCTGAATAATTAATTATCTTTTGCAGATATTCATTTTTATAAATGTGCAGGAGCACTCGAGCGATTAAAATGCTGTTCTTTGTATTAAATTCTAGCAAAGAGTTGTCTAGGGACACATTGCAATATTGTTCTGAGGTCTTAGCGGATTAGAATGAAAACAAAATGTTCTGGAATTGATTAAATGGTACTAATCTAAGAGCCAAGGTTGCGTCTACCGTTGCCCAATGGTGAGGATTGTTTTTTTGAACTAGTACAGAATGTCCGCTAAAAATATAGCAGTTTTAAAATACTTGTAAAATCTAAACGATATTATTTCTATACGACTGATATTGGTTTCATTTGGAAGAGTTGAATCTCAGGTCAACGAAATTTATCAGTAGAAATTTTACATAACATGACCATTGACCACCTACGTCCTACAGAGTCAGAACACTTATCAAAACGATTTCTTTATCACATTCTGTAGAATATTAGCATGATTTCTCCATGGAAAGTTGATCCTCTCCTAATGTATGGGTTTACTTCTGATGACATCAATTTGAACTTCAGTGTGACTCAATTTTTGATAAATGAGATGGGTTAAAAGATAGACTTCGATAGCGATGATTGTCAAATGAAATTTCTCACTGATTTTGCGTCATCAACGGTAACCAAATTTCTCTAATCGTGTTAAATGATGTTTCAGTCCTTGCTGACATTTGATGCTCTTAATTTCCTTTATTTATTATATGCACTGTGCCGTGGACACTCCATTTAGCGTAATTGGTTTTAACTGTTCTTTTACATGTTAGTGTTCCACCAAATTTAATGATCACGGGTGAATTTTCAATCGTATCATCAATGCTAAGCTTTCCCTGAATAACTGCTTATTGTGCCAGCCTTGAGCTAGTAAACATTAACAAATAT
Source organism: Caprella mutica (assembly GCA_947561585.1). Taxonomy (NCBI): domain Eukaryota; kingdom Metazoa; phylum Arthropoda; class Malacostraca; order Amphipoda; family Caprellidae; genus Caprella; species Caprella mutica. Next base: position 214,125 of record CANNZV010001290.1, on the reverse strand, counting down.
TGATGTTCAACAGATATGCCTATTTATCCTATATTTTTTTAATGATGCACAATTTTATTTGAGGTTCTCTTCTTTAAAATGAAACCTATTTCAATCTTCACACTACAATGGCTTACAAATTACTGACTTTTAAAATCGGCAACATTTTTAAGGGACCTTAATTTATAGGTATACATTTATACACATATTTATGGTTACGATAATTTGTTAATGAAATATCAATAAATATCGCCAAGATCTGAAGAAGGTATATTTCATTCAAAAATAGGGGAACTATATATGAGATTCCGAATCCTAATAGGTATCTTAATATCTTGCTATTTTTCGCTTAAAAAAGATAAGATTGAGATTTTTTTCATGTTTCCCAAAGATGTCCGTCAGGTATTTAAGACACACTTATTTATTTTTTAAGATCAATTAATTTTCATCGACATTATTCATAGAAACAAACTTCTATAAGAAAACTAAATAGGTTGATAATATTGATCTAAAGTTGTTTTCAAATAGTTCTACCTGATATTTTTTTTCAAGAATAAACTTAAGCAATAATCAATTTATATTTTCACTTATATTAGCCTTGTTTGAAAATATATTTATATAATTTTATCAAACCTATTTTTTGTTTCTTCATAAATTAATCAAAGGGCCGAGGAATGATTGGAAATAGAATTTCAAAGCGGTTAATCAATTAATTCTTTTAATTCTAAACCATTTTTTTGTTTCCAAAATCATCCTAAATGTTCGAAACAAATCTAGAATATATTTTCTGTACTCTACTCTGATTTCATTTCGAAAGTAGCAGATGCATGACTACTGTAAGCAAAGTTTGCTTTGGAAGTTAGGAATGGTTCCTAAAGGAGTCGTTACATAAAGGTTTAGTCCTAACTTTCAGACGCCATTCCAACTATGAGACCAAGAAAGAAATCTCTTGTGACAGGGAAGAGCAGTTGAATGAATGGATAGCAAGGTAGCTATTCTAGCCCAAGAAATTATAATCGGACAGATCGTTGTCAAGTGCATTGAATATCTATCGTATTTCGTAATAAAATAAAATACTGTTGTTTCAGACATTATCGTCGAGTATGCCCAATAGAAGAGTTTGAACTTGTATCAGATCATTAATAATAATTACCTGGGCATAAAGGATATATTCATGTGCGTGACCGGAAAATTCGTTCACGGAAATTTCATCCACGGAATATTCGTACACGGAAAATTCGTCTTCATTAAATTCGTCCAAGGAAAATTCGTCAATTAAACGCAAACTAATTAATTTAAATGAAACAAATTGTTATGATAAGTGTTTTGATATAAAGTATTTCAATGTATGTAGGTGATAGTACCTATTGAATGTACTTTGGTGTACACATTCTAAAGTTTGTTGTACTGCCCAATAATTCATGATTGAAACATTAAGATTGATAGATATATAATAATTATATTAACTTAATTTAGGATAAAATGTTTTGTGCCTTAGCGTTCTTAACACCTGGAGATGTTGTTTGCGTTGATCAAAATTTAAGCAATGATGCCAATTGATAATGCGAAAACCGGTTATATCCAATTGCATTTTGGAATGTTCAAGAAAGAGCATCCTAATATATGTATGAAGAGTTAACCCAAACTAAAAGAAAAAAAAGTCCAGCTATTCAATTTAAACATTTGTTTAACTTGTTTTTTCTTTTTTCTTCTTAATTATAAATAACATAATATGTTAGCTACAAATACAGGGTGATCAGACCAGGTGTAGACAAATTTTAATGTTAAATTTTAAAACCTTTAAAACGTGAAAATTATCCATCTATTTACACTATTGGATAGCTCATTATATGCACTAACTGTTATATTTTACTTTCAGAGGTATTTCTAAATATTAATTTAGTTATGAGCTCTGTACCGTCAACAATTCAGGAACTGATTGAATCAGGACAGTCCCCGGGTCAAATATGCAAGCTTTTGAAGGGTCGTGCGAGTAGATCTGGTGTTTACAAGGCTCTGAAGCGTTTCAAAGAGACAGGTTCGACCCGCCCAAGGGTTAGGAGCACTCCAGATTGCAAGGTTAGGACCTCTAAGCTCATCAAAAACACCCAGGAGAAAATCAGTAGGAATCCTGAAAGAAGCGTCAGGAAATTGGCATCAGCGTCTGGTGTGAGCTATGGAACGATGCAGAAAGGGCTCACAAGTGATCTGAACCTTTCCCCATTCAAAAAGACAAAAGCTCAGCTACTGTCAGAGGCCACAAAAATCAAACGGCTGCAAAGAGCAAAGCTTCTTCTGGAAAAGTTGAGAGACGGCACGCATCCTCTGGTCTTGTGGACTGATGAGAAGTTATTCACGGTCCAAGCCGTCCACAATCATCAGAACGACCGGATTTATGCACCGAATAAGCGCGATATTCCTCTGAACGACAGGCTGTTGTTTAGGAGACAAAAACCAGCTTCTGTCATGGTCTGAGCCGGGGTAACCTCATCTGGAAAGAAGAGCCCTCTTTTCTTCATTGAAGAGGGTGTAAAGGTCAACCAGCACGTTTATTTGAAGTTGTTGGAGGATCAGTTGGTGCCTTGGGTGAACACAACGTTCGGTAAAACAGGATGGAGCCACGTCCCACATGGCTAATCGCGTTCAAGAATGGTGCAAGAAGAATATGGCTGGGTTCTGGTCAAAGGAGTTATGGCCTCCTTCCTCTCCTGATCTGAACCCTATGGACTTTTCCATCTGGAGTATTTTGGAGAGTAAAGCCTGCTCTTCTAATCACTCAAATGTGAACGCTCTGAAGCAAAAATTGACGACTTGTTGGGACGAAATTCCAGAAGAAACCATCCGTGCCGCGTGTAGTCAAGTTCCTGACAGGTTGAGGCGTTTGGTGAAGGCTAGGGGAGGGTATATATTGAAAACTAACTATGGAATTTATTTCTTAGATGTATAATGATTTTTTCTGTTAAGTTAGTTTTCTTTTTTCTGTTATTTATAAGGAGATATTTCAATAAATATTTGTCTACACCTGGTCTGATCATCCTGTATATGAATGAATTTTTCATCAACAGTTGTAACTGCCGAATATGTGTTTTTTTTCATATAACCAGATTTTATTCAATTGCAATTATATTGTTAACACTCAATAATGTCTTTCTTTCCATTCCAAATTTAAGGAAACAGACAAATTTCCAGTGGACGAATTTTCCGTGGACGAATTATTTTCCCAGCACATTCCTGTGGTATTCCCTAAATATCTCAGATAAGAAAGATTTGTTCCTAGAATATTCCCGTACTATCGTAGGATAGTAAGCTGACAATCGGCGATTTAATTTGAAAACTGAGATAAAATTGTGAGATTTAAATTGTGAAATTTATAAAATGAAGCCCATTAAAATAAACTTTCGGGAGCCAAATCTATTGATTCTTATTCATATTCAGCAAAAAAGAAAATTGAATAAGCTTTATATTACTGAGTTGTGTCTTATTCCTTGCTTTATTATAAACTCATATAATCGAAACTGTTAATACAAAAGTTTATACCAAAGCAAAATTCACATTGATTCGTAAACTGGAAATAAAGAAGCAAAATTTTATATTCAAACTGGTTGTTTCCTTATGAATATATTAACGCTTCTCTGCATTGTTGCCTAGCATACAAAGAGAGTGCAAGTAGAATATTAATAATGAGGCCTCTTGATTTCTCTGAGGTGCCATTGAATTTAAAATTCTTTCCGGATGGTCTTTTTGTACACAGGCATTTGAGTATAATAAGGTAACACGTAGAATTAAAATAGATAATTCAACAGAGTAGATAACATGGATGGGAGTTTATCGCTTGATACTTCTGTGAATAATTGTATTAAATATATATTGTTAATTTATAATCATGGTCAGAATTCTTGATAAATGAAAATACCGGGCATTTAGACTTTCAAACTACCACAGAGAACGTAATTTTATGATAAATTATGAAACTTTTGATGAATACCCATTTATTATCCCTTTGAGGACAGATGTAGATTACACTCTACATGACTTAAAAAAGAGTGTTTCGGATATTTGTACTTGTATATTTATTATATTTTATAATCAGTTGCATAGAGATAGTTGTCTGGTGTAACACGGAACTCTGGTTTCATTTTAATGCCATTTACTCACACAGAAACGACAGAAGGGACATTTTTCGATGAAATAAATATGTTTACCCATATGAGTTTGACGTTCAGAAGGTATGGGAAAGTTTGACTTTGTGTTTAATTGTCTTATTAATTAGAAACACATGTCTTATTAATAAACATCTGGTAATGTATTTTTACAAGTTGTTAGTATGTATACTAAACTTATGTATATAAAATTTAAAGTAAAATATTAAACATATAAGGAGAAATAAATACATAGGTATATAAGACATTGGCAACTGAGAGACCAGAGCTGCGATTGAGTGGAATGTGACTCAATCACAGCTCGGAGTATTTGTGTTCTCCATGAAAACGTATGGACTTATGTGTGCTTAGCGGGTACAAAGCTGTTTTTTTAACATTGCCACACGTCACCACATTACGATTAATTCTATAATTTACGAGATTTACGCAGAAACGAAAATATTTTGTACTTTTAAATACATAAAATATTTGGTATTTATGGAGGAACAAAATCAAGAAAGTGATATATATAAAGGAATTTAAAAAGTATATCTTTGAAAAAAGCACCTCAAACTCATCAGTGTTAAAATCATGCACTTTTTGTATTCCATGACCCCTGAATAACTTCTTTTTTATCAAAAAGAAAACATTAATTTGCATCAGAACATAATTCGGGCAGGAAAAGATTAATAAACAAAGATATTATATCATCCAATGAGGCCCCATTTTGAGGGAGTGACACGCTCTAACCAAGGTCGTAAGCTCTTGCTTACCTTCCTGACAAAGTCGTGCCTCATGGACGCTCATGCGTGGTTCCCAGAAGCCTTAATCTCATTTGCATTACTGTGGCGCATCTTACAAGTCTTTCCCTCATTGTGACCCACCAACTGATATCGAGTGGGAACTTATTTGGATATTCTGGCCTAAAAGTCTTTGGGCTAGAAGCTCATATTAGTCTCTAACCAGTTCTACAGTTTTTGATGTATGTGCAGGTACCGTCCTGCTGAAAAATGTGATAAGGGGATCTTTCGCTTCTAAAATTTCATTTAAAAAAAGGAGGTTAGCCTGCATCTCTGTTGAAACTACAGCGGGGGCATCTTCTCTTCATTAGATGCCACGTCAACAATAATCATGATGGATGCTGGATGTTTGGTGATTGCCACTTGGCGATGATTAGAAACATTATTCCAAAATCTTACGATTCAGTTATTCTGTTTATTGAACACTTGATCGACCAAGAATGTTTTCTCATCGGAGAAAATGAGAATTTTATTCCCGTGGCTCTTTAAGTCATTTAACAGACGGGTGCTTATTTTTAGACGTTTTTAAATCGTTTTATCACTTAAGAGAGGTTTTTGGAACGTCTTCCACCCATACTCTTGACCACACTGGTCACAGTGGACTCAGAACTCTTCTTCTTTCGTACCAGTCTCTTCATTTTCTGTTCCAGGTCATTTCCAAAGGCCTTCTTGATGGTTCCACCTGTGGTCACCATCCGAGGACGATCCTGGTGGGACACATTGTTCTTTAGACGTTCGGCAACCCGATAGGCAGTTATTCTGATGACGTGTTATTGTATAGCGATGTTAATTTCCTTATGGTATGAGTTCAACAAAGTGGATACTTCAATTCTCTTTGCTTCCATTACGATCAATTTAAAATTTCGAAACTTTTTTAGAAATCAAAATAGTGTCATTAATATCTTGATATTGATTATGTACAAATTTAAATTATAACTAATAAATTCAATGAATAAAGCCCGGTACAATACTTGTGAGTAACCGATTTATCGTCCAAAAGATTCTTTATTCACAGAGAAATGGATCTTGAGTGAGCAAGTAATTAAACGTGAGTAAAATGTCTAAGTGATACTGAGAATTCTTTACAAGATTCTATTTAAGAAAATACTTAAACAATTTAGACTGACCTTCACCTTTTATTTTCTCTCGAATTATTATATTTTCCTTTCAATTTTCTCTCTTAGATTTTGATAACCTCTCAAGTGAAATTATGCGCGCATCATTACTGAGTGCTTCATGAAGTTGAAACACTGCACACTTTCTGACATCATCTTGGGATTCAGTGCGAAATGAACAGCTCAGCAACTCGTTAATTGAGAGAGGAAAGGAGTTACACAATGGCGAGAAGGTAATTAGACTCTGCTACAGTCAATTAACTCAACTAACTGGACGAGATAAAAGCACTCTCACTAAACATTAATGTAAACCATTTTCTCGTCACCGATCATTAATTAGAGGAGGCAGATATTGACCAAAGTTTCATGATATTTTAACTAAATAAATTAGGAGGTATCAGAGACACTTTTTCTGTTGTAAAATAGTTTATTTTTCCTATTATCAATAGGAAGATATTTTATCTTGAAATAACTTCAGTTTTAATAGACAAAGCAATTTGATTTCGTCACTGATGCTGATAAACCTTATTTCTATTATATTTTCTTTCACGTACCACTTCATCACAGTATCATGAAAATTATGGTTCAGGTTGAGCAGATTAGATTTGTGATCCCGCAATGCTTCATTATATTCAACGTAGCAAATAATATTTAATTAAATTATTATGTGTCCATATTCAATTAACACGATAAAATGAATAGACAATATTTCTTCATTAAAACAGAAAGATTAAAATATTACTTAAAGGTTTTTAAGATACTACTTGTGTGGCCAATGCGTTTGGGAAAACCGAATATTTTGATTTGTTTCTTTATCTAGCTTCTAATTGTTGCTAGTTTGAGATTGGTCACATTCGAAATCAATCTTCAGGGTTAATAATGACAAAAATTGCCCGCAAATAATGTTTAGTAACTCGTTATCAACACAGAACGTTAGATGACTAATATTTACAGTGTTGCTCACGCTTCTCCAAAACATCTTTCTTCTGCTTTGACAGGGTGCGAAGCAAAGATTCTGTGATATTCTGGTCAATAACAATTCCACTCTTGCTCAATCAACTCTCGAAGTTGTCCTTAATCTTTCTCGGATGTGACAATTGACAACCAATTTTTCTTAAGATTCAGTTTGGTAGAGTTCCCTTGACATGAACCCAAAAATTTTCCTTTTTTTTTCATCGAGGACTTCTTAACAACTCTTGCTGTTTGACAGGTTGTGCCATCATGTTGAAAATGAACTTGTTTATTGGGAAACTGATCGGTGATTGTTGTGAGAATATGATAATTAAGGACTATAAATAATCAATTTGAATTCATCGCAGTGTTTTTTGAGAAAATTTTCTGTTCACCAGTTCCTTCGATTGAAAAGCAACCCTAGATATGAAGAGGGGCAGGATGCTTCACCGTGGGGATGACACAATCCATGTAAAAATTTTCACCTGTTCGTCGTCGATCGAGACTTTTCTCACTGATACTAAATACAGGAAATGGATCATTCTCATTACACAGCTATCTATTGCTGCTATTTCCTTAATGTTCTGCGGTGGTAAAGGAGGTTTCTTTGATGCCCTCCTTGGCACCAGTCCTTCATCGAAAAGACGACGTCAGACTGATCAAACTGTGGAATTAACTCCTCCTGCCTGACCCTATTGCGCTATCTCTGATCTGGTGGCTGTCCTTTTCCGCTAAGAAAGCGCACCCGAGTCCGATCCTGTCGCAATGGAAAGAATTTTTCTCTGTCAGATGCCACGGTTGATTTGGCTCTTAGCTTGAACTCTCTTATCAGCCGGCAGACAGTTTGCGATGACGCAAGGCCTTATACAACACTTCCATTGACTGATAAACCACTCTGGTGAAATAAAATGATGATTTTTCTCTCTTCTTTGGAAATTTACCACTATTGTAACATTCAGAAGAAAACCTGTTAAAGACTATCTGTTGAAAACTACAAAATGGATTAGATTTGAAAATTTATCGTTATAATAATTTTATTTACATTTGTATTATCTGATATATCAGTTTTTTGCTGTCGTTAGTTTAAGACGTCAGAAATCATTTAATGAGAAAATAATCGATTTCTTCAAATATTATTATATATTTAGCTAACTGTAATTTTTTCCCATTTTTTATAATTTGTATTATAAATCTAAAAACTAGGAAAATTTAAATTAGTTGAATATATGTAATTTCATTAAAAAATTCAGCCGTATAACGGAAAAACAAGTTTTTGCCACTCATTGGCCGCACCTAAAAAAATTTCAAAGATTATCGTTTTGCTATGAAATGGTTAAAGTATCATTATTTTTAAGTATAGTTTTATTTCTTTTTTTATTGCATAAGTGTTCAAGGTACAATCACCTATCGTGTGATAATTTAATGTACTACATTATAATGACAAATTTCAATTAAACGGTATAACAAGAAATATTCGCTGTTCGATTCAAGCTAAATTGGTTTGCCGAATGCACAAACATCAATTAAGTCAATTTCTTTGATATATTCCCTCGACAATTCAAGTCCGTTTCTATGAATTGAATGGAACCGAGAAATACGAATGCTTCATCTGAAACATAAACCAATAACAATATGTGAAGAACTATAACCATTCCTACATTTTCACTTGAGGGTTGTATGTATTCACCATAACTATATAGAGTTTGAGAATTATTTCTCCTGGATATTGACGATGAAATATATCCTCTATAACTTTCGTAGCATTCAGTAGCCGATCTTCATAGTAAATTGATTGAGAGTGATCGGTGACACGGGTTGATGGATTAGATTTGTGGGGATATAGAGTATGAGACTTGGTGGTAATCGATCCCTCTGCCAAGATCAATTGGAGAGAGAAGAAATTACACGGATATTTTAGAGTAGCATTTATGCTTGCTTCGTTTATAAAGACCATAATGATGATATATATATAGAACTAGTGTACTCTCCAATTCAAAATAAAGGGTGTTCTTCAATAGTATTTTATAATCCGTGATTAGGTTATTTTTCGTGGTACATCATTTTACAGATAAAGACATATTTAAATCAAATATAACATCGAAATTTAAATTTCGTATCAGTGTATTCCCGTGCGAACATGTTTACGTCCATCATTTTTATAACCAACGTGTATAAGCGAACACCAAAAACATAAATAAACATACGATGGGTATTTTTAGGATAGATTTTATTGAGAAGAGGAGATTTGAAAGGAAATCCTAAGTAATATTCCATCCTCCCATCTTACATAGGTTCTATTTTTGTATTTTCACGAAAAATACTGTTTTTACCAATATATGATACAGTGAATTTCAACAATCTAAAAGTGACCACAACACAATAAAATATCTTCAATTCCTCTTCATATATTTCATTCCCTCGTTTTATATATTTACATGTAAATTGTTTTAATATTGATATTTGAGATAATCATAAAAAATATAATATCATATTTTAGAATACTATATACAATATGTATACGTAATTTTAATTGAGAGCTTCAATTTCCTTTAAGCTCAGAATATTCTTCAGAAGTTTAGAATGATCACAGTGCTCGTCTCGTTGAGAAGATTCAATATAAATGTAATCTAGAAATGTATGTATTACAACAGACCACTTTCATTTATACACTGAAGAAACTGAAATGGACATTTGACAGTGTATTAATACATGTAAAATTATGCATGTACTATCAGATAAAATAGTCACTGCATGAGGTTTTTTTTTTCAACTCTTTTTTCTAAAATCAATATTTTTTTTTTTTAATTAGTCATCATGTACCCATATCAATTATTATAAAATATCTACAAGCTTTATAATTAGTAGAAGTATGATTTTGGAAGTGTGATATAAGTAAACTGTAATATAGTTATTTCGAATAGCTCTTCCTTTCGACTGTATGGAAATAGATAGCCACATAATAAATGTAGTTTATACAGAATAAACATAAACTTGCAAATTTTTTCGATGTCAGCAAAGTAATATTTTTCATACATTTAATTTAACTAGCACAAACTCAATAGGATCGATTATATTTCAGTGAAATATGTATATATAAATATACTAAGTAAAATTCGACAAGATAAAAAGATAATATGGATAATGATTGAAAGAAAATAATGGGGGTAAAATAACTAAAATTGGTGACGGATCTAATATTCCTAAATATTTGTAGAAAATATTCTTGGTTTACGTTGGTGAATAATTTTAAAGCATTTTCAATTCGTATACTTAATTTTGATTTGTTTGAATATCATACTATTTTATTTTACAAACTTCATTACTTACTTCGCCTTTCCTCTCAATCATGAGTTCAATATTGACTCTTCATTACTGAGTGTCTCTTTAAAAAATGAACTGAGCAAGTTTGTCTTTGATTCATAAATACAATAGGCAGATATCTAAGAAAAATAATGTCACAATATATCACTAAGGTTGTGACATGTGACAATATGCATTCAAAGTCATAGATCTTAGGAATAACATAGACGAAACGAAATTAGATGGTATCGAGTACTGTATACCGCTGATAAAGAACAATAATTTAAATAATACTGTTTATTTTTCTCAGTCTATAATATTTTCAGGATCTATGATTTTAAACGTACATTGTCACAACCCGATATATCACACTAGTTTCATTATTATCACAAAGTACATACATCATACAATTTGTAACATTCAAATTATGTAGCTGATAAATATTCAATTTTTTTTTTAAACTTGGCTCCATGAATATTATATTGCGCTTATATACCATCACATGTTTTCCAATATATTTTTATTTCATATTCAATTACAGAGCAGATGTCTCCTTATGTACCATATGTTGTTCAACATTATGACAACATTTTAATTAAATTCCTAGCAAAGCTTACCGGCTTCCATCACATTCTTGCCATCAAATTCGAAATGGAATATGGAGTGTTTGTCTCACATTCTCGGGCATTATCTAAATTGGACGCTTGGCAGGAGAAAATAAGGGAGAATAATGAACAAAATATTTCGAGGAAGTTGACAGAGCTGACTTGAGTGTAAATTAGGTGTGGCTTGTGATGTTGAATAAAGAATTTTTTGAGAGAAATTAACCATGTAATTTGATTGTAAAAAAAAATTTCATAATTTGGTAAGATATAGGCAAACTACATCCAATTAAAACATGAAAAAATTTGAATAAATTTCCTTCCAATCAGATTACTCACAATTTCATTAATTAGATAATTTAATTTAAATCAATTCATTGTTGTATATTATGTATGAATTTATACAGTTTAATCCAATAGTTATCAGTTTGAGAGTTAAAAATGAAATGTTGAAAAAACAACTCTCCAATACTCCCAATTCTTCGTAAAAAAAATGAAATTTATCATAGACATTTGCAAAAACTGAACGTGAAAATATTGTCGAATTATTAGGAGAATTTCCTCTTCAATTTGTAGTTCTCATGTTGCAGGACTACTACGATGTCATAAATTCTTCAGACTTACTTAATGTTTATGAGAAAGGATTTTTTCCTCTTAGAATGTTGTGCTATGAGTACGAACGTTAAGCTGCTTGATTTTAATTCCAGAAGATTTTATATACCTTAATTTAATCCTAATTATAATTTACTGCAAATGAAGGAGACGTAGAAGTCTCATTCTCTAATGCATACACGAGTATCTTTATGACGACTCTCTTGGTTAGAGAAGTTCAGGGCTCTGATTCGGTGTAAATGTAAGTATATGGGACAGAAATAGGTGATGAGGATAATGTGGACTAATTAATAGCAAGTAATGTACATAAATAACACCGTTTAATTGATGATTATTCAGTTGATTTGGAAATATATATCATGTCATATTACCCAATTGAAAATAGGAGCAGGTTCGAGGCAGCGGTTAAGCCGATCGTAGTAGTCACCACGACAGTCTTGGAGCAGCGTGTGCGCAGCGTGGGAGCCAATGTGACCGCTTTGGGGGCTAATTCTACTCCGGCATAACTGCGCAGAACTACTCTGGGCACCTGCTCCTATTTGCCTAGCAGTTCTGTGCAGGTACACAGGAGTGGAATTAGCCCTCGAGGCAGTCAGTTTGGATCCAACGCAGCGCTCCGGAAGCGCTATGAATGCTGTGGTGCATACTCCGATCGGCTTAACCACTGCCTCGAACCTGCTCCTAATTTCAATTGGGAAGTACTATTCTGAATCATTTAATAAACCGCTTAAATTATAAAAATCTATGAAACATATTGAGTCTTTTAATTTTCCATTAACTTTTGTTCTTTATAAATGAAGAATCTGGGATTGAAATAGTTTTGATCTGTAGATAAGTATATATAATTCAATAGTATGTGTTGTACCCTGAGTTTTAAACTAGTATGGAAAAAATCGTATGTTTATTTTAAAACCTTGTATGAAAAGTACTTTCGTAATGAGATAAGAATAAATTGATAAATAAACATTTAACATGAGTCTTCATAGATGACAATACTTATGATATATTCACAAATTTTCAATTATATAAAGTAGAACTCCTCTATAGTGAACTTCAATTGCAGTAGTTCACTAGAAATAATTTACTTCATAATAGAAGACTTGTGAGTTCAATAGAATGTTGGCCTTTTTTTGCAGACTACACACATATTCTTTTTTGAATGAATTCACTATACGGCATATTTCATTTCTTATGACTCTACAATTCCAGATGGTTCACTACACATGACTCCATTATAGAATAGTTGTACTGGTAGAACTCCTCATAGAAAACTTATGGGAATTTGTGGCAGACTAAAACTAAATATGTTTACTACAGAGGTTAGATCATTATACAGGAGTTTACTAATCAGGATGATTCACTATACAGGAGTTCATGTTGAAGGAGCTCTACTGTTTATCTATATAGGAGACTTAAGTAAGACTGTCCTGCTGTCACACTTCCTTTCCTTTGACTTCTAAGAATCTTTTCGAGTGGATTATGCTGGCGAGATCCTCTTATGAAAGGATCATTCGAAAAAAAAAACTGAAGTGATAATAAAAACCTTAGGATTTCTTCTATTTCCAGTAATTTAATAAAGAATTTTATAATTTAAAATAGTAGAGAGTGAATATTATGGTGTTTAATAGTTTTTATTTTAATAATTTTAAATTCGATTTATGTAGATTTTCATAATATGAATTCTTGTTTAATTCAGAAATTTATTTTAAATACGAAATATTTGCGTAGAATTAAAGAACAAGAAAAAAATCCTTATTTTCTACTAGCAAGAAAAGCGGTCGAATATTGTTGATAAATATATCTGTGTCGGCATTCATATGGCCAAATATTTGTTCAAAAGGAACCACTTGCAAAAGTTTCGGGCCGCAATTTGTTTATTTTGGAGTGTTAGTAATGTACACAAAAGAAAAGAAGATTTGCAATATTTTGGCGAGGAAGTTTGTGGACTAAATGAGTGGCAGAGAGTCTGCTGACCAATATCTCATATCACAAAAATAACTAATTTGATCGCATCAGCAATGTGATATCTGGTGCGGAAGAAATTGGCTTGTTGTTAGATATTCAGAATAAAGGATGGGGAGTCTAGGATGATGTGGACGGTGATTGGAACAAACAAAAATTATTAGCTTATGACTAGTGGAAATTATGTTATTCAAAAGGTTCAATATATAAAAAAGGATGGAAAGGTTTTGCAGTTTCATAATGTTAATATTGTCGTTTATTTCGAACTATTTGATTTCGATAATGACATAATTAAGCTGGATATTTTTTAGTCGCAATTGCTAATCTTTAAAAAATGAATATTCCTCAACATATTTTCAAATCAGAAATAAAAAATATATTATTTATACTCTTAATTCAAATGAACTGTTAATTGCTCGCAGAACGCTACATCTTGTGCAGACAAGCCTTGGCTTGGTGATAACGGCTGAATACTAATTTAACTGTCATTCACGTACGAACTGTTTCGGCGCATTTCGAAACAAGATCTAAGAGCGTGTCTTGGTAACATATTAATTCTGAGTGAAAATAAACTCCACGTGTTGCCAAGCAATAAATTCATTATTGAATATACAATATAAGGGTACAAGAGACAAAAGTTATGGTGAGACCCAGAGAAAAGTTATTTTGAAGGATAAAAGTAAGTCAACTTAATACTCACATGATCAACATTTATTTTATTTCTGAGCAAAAGGATACATGAGGTCTCCTTCTAATTTGGGATAGCCACTTATCCTAATTTCTTTGAGCATTGCATTGGATGATTTGTTACAATGTATAAATTGGATTACCTGAAAAGAACCAATTTTCTTCATGATTTTTCTTGAAGCAAAAGGAAAATAGCTCGAAAATGCCCAAGAACAGCCAGACCTTCTAATAAAAGAAAGATTTGGGCCAAGATTTACAGTCTCAAGAAGATGATTTGCTTTTTTGGAGACCATTTTGTGGGTGGAGAAAATCGTGAGTTCTTCAAACAGAGAAAATCAGGTAAATTGAATTATGGAAATTTAAACGAAACTTTTGTTCATTCGAACAAAATTATTTCAACAATGCAAAAATATTCCAAGGTCAGTAAATAAACTTCAAAGGATTGAATTCCCTGCATATTAAATAGTGAATATGTTTCTATATTAGATTATACATGATTCAATATTCACAAGAGATTATTATCTAAAAATCTGAGGGTGAAAATGAAGGTGAAATACGTGAATGAAATCAATTAATGAGAAAACTGTTCCGAAAAATGTAACGACATTGCTGAAAATTGGATAATTCAACCGAATTAAACATCTTTTTCTTCCCACACAAGATGTATTTCTTATTCGTTTTACATAAGGTAAATTTATTTCAGAACTTTTATTTAGCGTGCATGGACTACCTTTTCCATATGTTTTTTCTTCTGAAAGGTGAAGAATTTTTCTTATTTCATTTGAAAAAATCTACCGACATTCTTATCAAAAGATGCGGTCATCATTTATAATTCATAATAATATTAAATGAAAAATAACATTTCCGAAATGTACTTAAACGCATAGGCTTAATTCTATAAAGTGAACGTAAAAAAATATATTGTTACTTTGAATGTAACCGATCCGTGAAAAGTAGTATAGTTGCTGCCGATATTTTTTCAGATTTCGCTGACGTGATTATATCTTTGAAATAATAATGGAAGTCTATCCAATTTTATATAATTTATCTTATCTAAAATAAATGAACAGCTTTTCCAAACAAGAGATATGGAAGATTATAAAAGAAGAAATGAAAGTTAATATTGAGTAATCTTTATGTTTGATGTTGTTTTTGTAACCACACATTTTTTAAACTGATAATTAAGTACAATATAAGGAACTATATAGTTGAATTACTACATGTGCCCCTTAAAATTATGATTAGTTAATTACCAAATTTTTAGTTTTGATATCTGTCATGACACTGATCCAACCTGTGAAATAAAATATTTTCGACAATCACTGATCATCCTATTTTACGGTACCACGAATATGCATGAATAGACGCCACTGAAGCGTCACATGTATCACTGACACTGAAGCGTCACATCTATCAATGACACGGAAGCGTCACATGTATCACTGACATTGAAGCGTCACATATATCACTGACATTGAAGCATCAAATGTATCACTGACACTGAAACGTCAAATGTATCACTAACACTGAAACGTCACATGTATCACTGACACTGAAACGTCAAATGTATCACTAACACTGAAACGTCACATGTATCACTGACACTGAAACGTCAAATGTATCACTGACACTGAAACGTCACATGTATCACTGACACTGAAACGTCAAATGTATCACTGACACTGAAACGTCACATGTATCACTGACACTGAAACGTCAAATGTATCATTAACACTGAAACGTTACATGTATCACTGACACTGAAACGTCAAATGTATCACTGACACTGAAACGTCACTTGTATCACTGACACTGAAACGTCAAATGTATCACTGACACTGAAACGTCACATGTATCACTGATATTGAAGCTTCATATGTATCACTGACACTGATGTGTCACACCACTGGTATGGTACTGATGTCACTATACCAACTTAATATACCTAATTAAAATTTGTATAGTTACAATAGTTTGAATGCTAAAATTATCACTCCTAAATTTGACAACTATTTTGTAATAACATTTTTTAAGAATTACTGATGCTCAAATAATAATAAGAAATATATAATATAGCGTCAATTACCAAATTCAGTACAACATGAAATTTGAAATTTTCCTTCTGTATTTATCTTGCACATTGGTAAAGGAGACTACACCCTATAATGTATATTTATTAAAGAAAGTATCATAATTTCATCTTATATGTTTGCAGGTGCAGAAATTCCATCTTATTTAATGTAAGTAATAACAAAATTGAATTAAGTAAATTTAACGGAATATTCACCAAACTACCCAATAACCCCAGTCATTCATTCCTAACATATTTTTTAAGAGAGAGCATTTTTTCAGAGTTCAAATCACTAGCGATGGTAACGTAAGCTGACATTCCTGAATTTTCACAGAAAGGGCTTTCAGTGAAACCTAAAGCCTGCTTCAAATAAACAAACTCTTTTTCGACCGAATGTTTCACCAGAAACTCTTTTTGCGGCCAAAATAGTTATGTAAATTCAGTGAATATTATTACAGTTTAAATTGAAGATGTAAAATGTTTTGAATTTCCTAAAACAATACGATTTTATTTGGAGAACTTTAGTACTTGATTTTACGGCGATATATATTAAAAAGCATTAAATAAATCCAACATTGTAACAATATTGGGCCAATGTTGTCCCCAAAGTAACATAACTATTTAGGATATTCAGATATTTAAATTAATGGACTTTGTCTGCTTTCAGTATTGGGACAGAAAGTCATCTTCAGCATCAAAATATATGACACGAATATATATTTCGTGTCATTACATTGAACGAATTTATTCCCCTACCTATTTCAAGGAATAATTATACATTCATATGCATGACTAATCTACATTATAATAAAAAACATTCCGTCTCTCTGTCCGAAACAATAGTGAGAGTATAATGAGAACAAAGAGGAAGCAATATTATGAACATGGCGGAAGAATCAGCCTCTAGAGAACATATGTCGATCAAAAATAATAATTTGTAGAAGGCTATAACGAATCAAACTAGCAAAATTATTTCCTAACAATCATAGTTTAGACTTTTGAGTATGAAATATCTCTTTATATAATAAAGACCATTATGAATATATAAATATATTTTAAAATATATTTCGTATCCCACTTTTAGATAGGTATACATAAAGAAAGTAGCCATGGTACGGAAGGAATATCTTTATAATACATTCTAATTTTTATGTTTTTAATGCATATTTTTTGTTTGCTATTCCTTTTTTATGCTTTCTATTAAATTTTTGTATGTATTTATTTTATGAAATATAGCAGTATATGTAGAAAAATAGATTATTTGAAAATGATTATAGATAATTAAGTGCATAATATATCAGTCATTGATCAATAATTAATTAATTAAATCTGAAGACACGGACCATGTGTGAATTATTTAGTGACACCAATAGAAATTTAATTGAAAACCCGCTATTTTTTAATGGGAAATACGCTAACAATGTAATACAATTAGTGTATAATACGTTCCACGAAAAATACTCTCGATTTTTTAATTAAATAAACATGTTTTAATTAGAAATATATTTATGTTGAAGTCTGTATCTTTAATACTTGGTTTTTATATTAATTATTCAGTATCGTGCATTCAAATTTTAGTGAAAAAAGTTTCACAGGAATTTGCAAGCATAATGATGAATAAATAATATAAACTCTTGTAATAAAAATATGGACTACAACATAAATATATATATTTTTATAACAAGGTTATGTAATTTTAAAATCGAGTGTAATCTTTTGTGGAACAAATAACTGTACAGTGTAAATGAATAGATAATAAATACTTTCTTTTAAATACAATCTTAAGTACATTATACTAATTGTCTTAAAGTCAACACATTTCAATTAAAAACATTATTTATTTAATTCTTAACGGATGAAGAAACAATACTGCACTATTATACATAACAATTAAGTTAAATCCTCGACGTAGTTGGCTAAAGGTATGACATTGTCTCACACCATTTTATCCTTTTCATATAACTGTTTTCTCCCTTCACTCTGATTCTGTAGTACGTTTGCAGAATAAATGTGTTATAATCCTTCCGTTGTATCTTGAGTGGTTTTCCATTAATGTTTAAAAAAAGTAGAGTGAGCGGAGTGAGTGCATATGTACTGTGAGACAACAGATCTGAAATAGAATTTAAGATCCTCAAAAGATGATATTTGGAAATTTTATATATCTTTGTTTTGTGTGTGTTACGATGGTTACAATGGTTGGTATATAAGATAATGTAGTTTGAACTTTTATGTATTTCCTATACATTTACAGTATCTACAGTCTCTATAATGAAATTCTGATTAGTGAATTTAGTGTTCTATGTAAAGAAATGTTAATAATCTTAAAAGTAATTTATGTAGACTAACATATGAACTGTTCAACGATGTCATTCTTGAAAGATGGGAAAGTTAAATCTAAGAAAATTCTCAAGGCTCAGTACATTATCATTGGTGCTTTATATAAAAAACGAATCATTTATATACTAAAGGAGTTAATAACAATCCCTACATATAATGATTCATTACTTTATTGAACATAAACCGTTCCCTGTTGAAATTATAATAATATCCTGTATTTCATATTAAATAATATGATAAATTGTGACGTCGAATAATCGGGCACTCAATTAAGCTACCGTACTCGTAAACTTGGCAAAGTTATAAATCATGACTTGTCAATCGGAATTTTGAAAATTCAGACTGTTCCCTCCATTCTGGGTTCTGTAAGTGTCCGGTAATTGAGTAGCTACCCTAATTGAAGCTGATCTGATCTCACAAATAACTTGAGCACCAAATACTTGAGAGATAAATTAAGTATTTCATAATATAGTATGGGCTCATAAAACAGACTAGATGGAAAATTGGAGAATCTTCAGCAGTTTCCAAAGCTCTGATACAAAATGTCTGCCCTTCATTTTTTACGAGAGGCAATATACGCTGCGATATTAACCCTTACGAAGAAAAGTACGGAGATAGAGGATGGTACAGAAAGATTTGGAGGTCATGAGATAGAAGCGAACATCGAAACATCACTGGAACAATGTCAATGGGGGTGGTGATGGTTGAAGTTTACTTGATCAGAATTGGAATGGGTGTCTTTTAAGAGTTTTCTGTACTTACAGAATTGATGATTTGGAAAACGATGGAAAAATTGATCTATATTACATCTTGAGAGTAAAGTGAAAAAAATATTAAAATTACTCGAATGAAAAACAATCATTTTTCATTAGTGAGCAAAATTTTTATTTTGTTTAATCAGTATATATATTTTTCTTGCTTCATTATGAGATCAAAGTTAAAAAATAATTAAAAATACTGAACAAATGAAATATTTTTTTTTAAAGAGTAGAATCGAATTTTGTTTAATCAGTACATATATTCTTCTTGCATTTAAATATAATCCTAAACTCATTAAATTAATTGAATTCCCATTGGATGAACAACTGGTACTGTACTAGTTAATATATTAACTAGCTTAGATCGTGTTGGATATTCAATATAACATGAACAATGTCAATGGAGATTAGTGGTATCCCAATATTGAAATTATGACAGCTATTCACCGATTCCCGATAAACGATTATAATCGATTAATAAAAGATAATCTTTCTGTGACGATAAATAGTTAGTTCCATTATAATAGAAATAAATTTACTATTATTTTCATTTGGAGAGATATCATCCAGTTAAAAGATTGTTTTCAATTTGTCATTTAAATGGTAAATAATTTACTAATGACTTAATATTAATTAAAAGGAGAATTCGATTTCTATACTTTTTAAAGATATTTAAATTTTCAGTTTCTTTCAATCAATGATTACAATTAATTGAAAACAAATAGGAAAAAAACACACAACATTTAACTATCACATGTCACTCAAATAACTTATTTATTTTAGCTTTGAATTTATAGCATAGCTACAACATTCAAAACAGTGTACATTGTTTGCCCTGTAGGAAGGGTTCAAAGGAGGGTATGTGCTAATGTAAAGCACATGTTTATACCGTAATTACATTAACTAGATCTAAAGAACTAAATGCATCACAGAGTTATTTGAGATCTAATTAAATTTAATTGCCAGCTTATATATATACATATATTTGCTTAAATTAGCTTCCATGAAAGTGGGTTATTAAATAATATATGCTTCAACTTGGTTTCTGCTACCTTGAAATAAATATTCAATGATATGTGAAGAAATATGATATCTATTTTTAAAATTAAATTAACTGTTCTGCAACCCTAAATTTCTGAAAAAAAATTTATAGTATAATTAATAATCATATTTTTTAACTTATTTTAGTTACCATTTCGTTTATTGATTATTGTATGACTGTTCTTTACATAGTAGAAATTTCTAATATAAAATATTTCAAGGCATTAATTGTAAATTAAAAATGGACTCACAGTTGTAGATATGGACGTGTAAAACATTCAAAAACAGTTTTTTTTCTAATTCACCATCTTATATACTGCTGTGGAAACATTACGTGGATGATTGCTTAGTATTTATTCCATAATATAGAAAATATATGTAATTGACTTTCATCTACAGTATCAGTGAACACATTCAATAAACCTAAGAAGTAGAATGCAAGCGATTAACTTTTCTGGATATTATTCTAATAAAAAAATAATGGACTAGTAGATTTTACATAATACCAAAGAGCTATAAATACGGGTCAGAGTTAGACTATAAAAAACTAATAACAACAAGAAAAATAGATGATAAAAATAATAAAAGGTACAGCAAATAGTGGCACTATGTAAATTTACATAAGAGGGAAAATAATTGAAAGAATTCCTTAAACTATATTTTGATATAGTGCTAACCCTAATGAGTTTGACTATCGGAATGTACGGTAAAAATTTCCCAACTATGTTTTGAGAAAATATATGTCTTATTTATAAACCTACGGTACTGTACTTTTTTCAAGTTGTTTGTATATATAATAGTAAACTAATGTGTACAAAATTTCAAGTAAAAATATTGAACACATAAGGATAAATAAATACAAAGGTATGTAAGACATTGACAGCTGAGAGAGCAGAGCTGTGATTGGGTGGAGTGTGACCTAATCACAGCTCATGCATGTATCTTTTCTCCATGAAAACCTGGACTTTAGTGTGCCTAGATTCTAACCGAACTGTTTTTCTACGTTTACACACGTAACAACAGTACAATTAATTTTACACCGATGCTTGAATATTTTCAAACTTTCAAATACAAAAATATATTTGGTATTTATGTAGGAATAAAATCAAGAACTTAAAGGAATTACATCAGAGAGATATAAATGAATCTTAAAAGGATGTGCTTAGAAAACACACGTCAAACTCATTAGGGTTAAGCAATAGATTCACAAATACTGTAGGAAACTGGGTAATTGAAGTTAGAATAGAAAAGTATTTAATATTACATCAGTTACTTTTGTAAATATGTTACAGTTTTAATATATAACATTTTGTGAAATCATAATTTAGAAAACGTATGTTATAAAAAAAATGTGTTCAAGTTTCTTGCGTGAAAACTCAGAGCTTCAAAAGAAAAATGGAAATAGTTTCCGGCATATAAATAGAAGAAATATTTTCTTCTTTCTCTTTCCAATATTGAACTTTAAATGACACGCCAGCCTGCAAATATTGACCCGGGGATCTTCGAGATGTGATTTAAAACAAAGATATTTATATCTTGATACTTTTCTACATAAGAGTCGTAAGAAATTGTAGTTGAAGATCTCGCAGAGAGAAAAATGGTGTTCGATACTGTTTATTATAAATTGCATAAACTGAATATTGTGTGAATTTAGTGAGACTTGAATCATCCATAATCTTTAAATCAGATTCTAAATTAATAGATATCTGTAAACTCGTAAACAGTTGATATTGAGGGAAAAAAATTGTACAATTTTCTATTAGAAACTATAAAAGAATGATATATTTCCAATGGAGTGTATTTAAATCAAGATAATTGAAAATGTGAAGGTATTATTATTTCCATACAATTACTTAATTATATATAACTTTAAATAGTCCAAGAAAGGGATATATTGACCCTATTTTCGATGAATCAAATAACATTTTTTTCCGAGCTACGATTGAAAAAGAAATGAACACAAAATTCTACAAATCATTGCTAAAAGATACGACATTCCAATATACTAAATTATCAGTTTGGAGTATAGTCTACTGGTGTCAAAACTCAGGAATTCATTTCCACAACGGAAAACTTCTGGTAACTTTCTTTCGAAGCAAAATATCGGGTTTCTGATGGCCTATATCGAACATTCT
Source organism: Caprella mutica (assembly GCA_947561585.1). Taxonomy (NCBI): domain Eukaryota; kingdom Metazoa; phylum Arthropoda; class Malacostraca; order Amphipoda; family Caprellidae; genus Caprella; species Caprella mutica. The sequence goes on along the minus strand of CANNZV010001290.1, from coordinate 191,636 downwards.
TTCTAAAGAACTGCAAACAGTGACAAAAAACACCAAAAATACCGATTCCGAGAAATATCAAAAATCGAATGACGGTAAAGGTGCACTAAAAATGTTTCACATTTTAAACATGAAATATGAAATATCACATTTGTTTCAAGTTCTTATAGCTAATATAATTCAGTAAATGTAAATATATTTTTTCATGTAGAAATATCCAAGTCAAATAAGGAATGAAATAAAATCGATGAAATATATTTTCAAAATGATCCATGCATTTAAATTCCCAATCCTTTCTAGATCAAATTCAACATAGCGAATGGTTGATTATTATTCTATATTCTATATACACTGCTGGAAGAAATAATATATTGCATGTCTATTGGTAGTGTGTAGTACAGGTATAGCGTACTTTAAACAATATTTGATGTTAAGGGGTTATCTGAAAATAGGTTATTTTTGATATATGACAATATTCAAAAGAAAAAGCTTTATAGTATATTTTATAAACAAATTATTAAACGTAGTATCAATGGGTCTTTATTTGATATCAAAAAAATTTGATTCATCGAACAATTATTAAGAAAATATTGTGTTATTTCAGTAATACCAAGTTCACGCAAATATTCAAGCGTCCCCCATCCTTAAGCTTCAAGATGTTAAACATAAAATCACGTTTTGCAAGTCCAATAATTGAATCGATGCAGACTAACAATGTGTGTAAGGGAAGTAGTTGTAACTCAGCACAAGCGCTGCATTCCCATCCATAAATTCCCATATTCGAGTGTTTGTAGTTTGTGTTGCCAGACAATAGGATTGCTATTCCCGTCACTGTACAATTCCGCCCTGGAATTATCACTCGACTGAGAAATCATTTATTAGATTTAACCCTTTATACGACATCCGTCCTGTGTAGAGGATATTAGAAAAACAGCAAATGATGTCTTTTTTAGTCTAAACAATCTTATTCTAGCAATAAGATGGGTACAAATAAATATAGGCTATGTCACATAATGATTCGACATTTTAAACCCTCCAAAGTTCTTCCTAAATGAGATTTCACAAATAAAATGGCATTAAAGGGTAATAGCTAACCTATTCTTGATTTATATAAATATTAAATTTTTTATTTCAATATATAACAATGTAAACAAATTCAGTGCATAATTCAGCTGTAAACTTGATTTATTTGATTGATTTTTAGTTTTAATTCAAACAGACGGAAATTTGAATTGGATTGAATCAATCACTATTATATAGTAAGAGCAGTCTGTTTTAATGTCCGTCACTCTAACTTATAATAGTATTCTCTGTTTAATATATTATATTAATCATATGAATTTCAGACTACTTATTTAAATGAATTTAATTCAGTTGAAATCAGGAGCCAATGATAATTAGTAATAAATAAGTCAAGCTTTTATTTAGTCCCATGACATTGGTATATTTTAAATTCCATCTTTTTGATATCATCTATTAATTCTTCAAATTGTTGTAGTACTTCATATTCACGTGGCAACTTCATATTTGAATATAAAAGACATGTTAATTTTTCGATTTAGTATACACAAACATTTATTTTAACGATGTCTGAAGGTTATAAAGCGATGTTGATCAAATAAATAGAAATTCAATTTTAAGAAATCGAATATGATATAGCCTTAGAAAAAATAAATTCTGAATATCTATGCGATTTGAAATTTTCAAATCCTTCAAGATGAAGAATATATTTATTTGTTGAAATAAAAACCTCACAATTTTTTTTTCTCATTTTCAATTGAAGTGAAACTTTTCTTCCATTTATTAATCAAATTAATGCTAAATTATCGCATATAATCATCTGATACGATCTGGTAGGACTACTATAAACAATTTAGACTTTTTAAGCGATGCTGCCAACCGAAACACAAAATTATAATCAAAACTTTTGCTCAGGAAATTCAAATGCCGCGGTAATAGCATAATATGACACCAAACAGATTGTAACAGAAATCAGAAGTCTTGTGTAATAACTATTCTTCTCTATCTTTTCAATTAATCTACAGTTAATATAAAACAAATTTTGATATTTAGGACAAATGGAAGACGTTAACGTACATAATATTCTGTTAGAAAAAATACGTACAAGTTAAAGTCTGATACCTTCGTTGCCACTTCAATCGATTTTGACCTTTCCATGAACTTGAGCTTGACAATCGTCCCAATCATTAAATCTATACGATTAACAAAATTATGTGTACAAATAAATAAGTAATAAATATTGCTAATCAAAGCATAACATGTGTTGCATTTTATAGAGTCACATGTTGTTGTGCCCAAAAAGGTTATGGTCTAACTTTTCACAAATATAGGAAACAGTGCATAAGGATTTTAAGATATTGATATACAGCATTAGTTTCTATCGATACAGTGTTGTAAGCATAATGTTCTCATGAATAGTGATTTTAACGATAGGTCTTCTCTTTTTACTTCAATAGAAGGAGGAGCCAACAGGGGGCGGAGCACCAAACCATCAGTGCTCTAATCACTGTTGGCTCCTCCTCCTTGCATATACATATTTAATCAGGAGTCGAATTAAAATACATTTCAAATGAAAAGCTCTGTGAAACTAGTAACCACTGAGATTGCTGAAATGTAGGTTGTTATATCCGCTAGTTTGTTGTACTGCACACTTTGGTCAATCTCCATAGCTAATCAATGAGCTAGTTACCTTAAAACCAGCATCCCAAAAAACTTATTCGCATGGAACAGTATTTTCAAAACTAAATTCTTAGTGGTAGTAACCTTTTAATTCCTAACCTTAGAGTTGGTCCTGTTTCTAAAATCATTCACAATAACTTTATAAATCGACCTGATAAAGTTATAATACTATAGAACAGTCTCATTACTACCAAATACTTGAATTCGACTCAAAACCACTATCATTTACTTTCCTTTATCATGAATTTGAATGAAAGTAAACAGTAGAAATTGGAAAAAAGTTTATGTGAGTCTCTAACAAGGACTAATGATAATTCGCTTTCTTCCGTTAGAGCGATAAACATGCTACATTCTGGTCCCCTTTGAAAAGTTGTGTTTTTTTCATCCCTCGCGATGTCCTGTTAGTGTTGGCTTCATCTTCGTAAATGGACTAAGTTTGTCCTCCGAGGAATAATGCTGAGACGTGCATGCGGCTCTGAAGGTGACGATATTTTATCGCGAAATACCAGTCAGTGGGATATGATGGCGAGTTAAAAACTTTAGTTTTATGGCAATAATGGTGGTTTTTTAAACGAAAATTTCCTAGAAATTTCTTAATTATTATGGCGTATATTCCTATCTCCTAATCAGTAATCATTCAATATAGTAGCATTGAACTTCAACTTAACTATTATAATTCTTTAAGTTATATAATAATATTTATAGCCTGATATATTATTATGAAGCTTCACTCATTTCATTACGCACTAATGAGTCGTAAATTTTCAATTTGAGAAATCAAAGAAAAGATCAACTAACTTCTTTCCTCTAACTTCGAAAACTTCAAAGCGGTCTGTAATTTTGTTAGAGGCTGGAGAAACTTTGAAATGTTCTCCTAAGGTCAAATAGTACAATTCGGTCACCCGAGTGTGGAAAAGTAGGAAACTATTCGATATTGGACGATAGTTCATATTCTTTTGTTTTTTTCAATTATAATCTACAATCCAAAATAATATTTATAATTGGCCCTATGCAATTATTAATTACATTGGCACGATCGAAACAATAAGTAGTAGGTCAAATAGCAGTATTAATATCGTAAAAACTTCACCAACAATGAATGATGTTATATTATCATGAATAATTTAAACATATATCGGTTTGGAAGAGCAATTTATAATTTATTTAAATAAATTAAATATTCATCATAAGAAATACGATATTATTCAAAAGTTTGGATAGTTCGTTACATCAGTAATTGGTTTCACCTTCCAAATAAAAACCCAATATAAAATATATGCAACAATAATAAATATCCATAGCAATCAAAGAAATAAAATGATATAGATATTGGTGACATTTCTATATGAGTGAAATATATTATCAGTTATTCATTCGAATTATTCGGCACGATTTAATTATAGATGTGAACATCTGTTTTATTTAACTTATGATTTGATGAGTTTTTGAGTCAATCACTTTATTTGATTTATAAAAATATGAAAAACATATTATATTATTTTATCTTTGGTTTATGAAGATAATACTTTCTATTAAAAACAATGAAGAGTTTCATTTATTATAATTTATAATCACTAAATACATTTATATTTAAAATATTGTTGGAATCTGCAAACTAATTAAACTACTAAAGTTTATCTTACATAACGGCTTGAGTAATAAAATGATTTTTTTTTTATCTTTTCTCATTAAAGTTATCCATTATCCTAAATATTTCGATTTTATTTTTATTAATTTTTCATAAACAGTTCATTTTAACGCAGCTGTAATAGAAATGTTTCCATTTAATTTCCGAATACTTAATTAAACGTTTTGCTTCGCCTGCTCTTTAATAGAATATCTACATATATCGTGAATAGATATTAGATATTTTATCATGTTTATCATTTTTATAACGCTATGCAGTTTTTGAGGACAGCGCTAGGGGTTATGATCTTCAACTACGAGGTCTTTGATTTTTTGTTGGGTAGACTCGAAGGCTTCATTTACTATCACCTCTTCATTTTCCTCTTCCTTCTGTGAGTGAAGCCACTGATGCTTGTTTTAATATTTGTTATATATCTTGGTGAATGAATGTATTTGTTCATATATCTACTTTCTACTCAAACAGCTTCTTCAACATCCTTGTACTAATATTCTGTTGACTTTAGCTATATGTCTCTTGCTTCCAAAACATATGTTAATCCCCTTCTAAATAATAAATACCACTTTCAACTTCTATTGATATTAGAAATAAACATTTAACAAATTTGTTTAATCTTGCCTGGATTATACATGTAAAAATGTGTTTGAGAATAAGTAATCTAATGGTTCTAAAATGTTACCACTGAATAATTAAAGACGTAGGAATTTAAGCTGCATATTAAATTAACAGAACTAATCACTGAAAGTTGATTATATTTGTACATATATTCACAGATGGAATAAGTAATAATTTCGCGAGATTTGAGTCCAAATAGTGTAGGTGGTAGATTTGGAATGCAATTTTTGTAATTCAGATTGACGCTTGAATCGAATTCTGTTCGAAATTGCCATATGATTGGCAGGTGATCAGTAATTCCGTTCAATCATTTCTCTACAAATCTGAATCTCCGATCTTTTTTTATTCATCTTCAGTTCTTAATTTCGATCGAATGAAAATTTATCGAAACGTTATGATGACTACGGATAAACTCATAATAATCATTGAATCAAGAATTCAAAAAAATATCAAATTAAACCACATTAAATAACATTGGTGATGATTTAGTTAATTAATGAAAGAATCATTCAAAAGCTCATAATATGATAGGGTAGTGCTTATTTCATCTCATTAAGTCTATTTTCCATGTTTCTATTAACTATACTTACAAATTATAGTTGATCTTGTAATTAATAACAATGTTGTATACCTATTATTATTACATACGTAAACCCGATTGATCTTCTTCGAATTTCTCTTCAATGAGCTTTCAATATTATTGAGAAAAATATAAAATTCAATAGAGATGGATATGGAATCCATCAGGATCACTGTGCGATGCAACAGCTTCGTTAGGGAAAACAAATAATAATTGTGCTTCAGTTGCAAACGCTACGAATATATACAGTTAAGCCACGGGAGATTAAAAGGGACCGCAGAATTTTTTTATTCATTTACACCCCCACAAAAGCTCTTTCCCATGGTTTATATGTAACAACATTATTTTATATATTTTTAATTTGTAATAGTCAGATTTCAGCCAGCTAAGAAGGATATATTTCTGGGTTATTCCCTTAATATCACATGAATAAATCCTACTTGTATAAAGGAGATATATTTTATATATAAATTTAATTTATATCATAGAGATTTGTTAACCAATAAGGTTCTTTTGTAAGTTATTCCCTAATATTCCATGAACAAGTACTTCTTGAATTTGAAATTGAATTATTATTTTAAAACATTTTTCCTAAACCGAAACCAAAAAAGAAATACAGAATTACAAATCTGCTAAAATTACTTTTTTTCATTGTTTTTCTCAGTTTGTTTTTCTCTCCAAAAAGAATATTTGAGATGGTACAGGATATAAAAGAGAGTAATTCAATTTAGGTTTACTATAGCATGGAAGCTTTTAACCCTATACACAGATAAAAAGAATTTATCTTGTGGCATCGTATCAGAAGGAAAATCCCTCTTTGACATTTCATTTAATAAAGACTTGTTTGACATTTCCATTTCTAAAGAAATATGATTTTTGAACATTGTTATTTCATAGAAATCTACTATTTAAAAACAATTTCTCCCTTTTGTTTTTTCCATTGCTTTATTTTGATGAACACAAAAGAGCTTATTATAACTTAAATGTTATCCAAGCTATGAATAGAAATAATACTCAAGTCTACCATAGTTTGTACCTTTCTTAACAATGCTACAATAATGATAACAATTTAAATTAGAAAAAAGTACGTTCTTTTCATACCTTCCATACACAACTGATTCTTCAAAATGGAAGTTTTTCGGTAATGAAACACGGTGAAGACAAAAGGAATATTGTTGGTGGACTTTGAATGGATTTCTAACAATATGTAATAAGAAAACTTAAATGTTTAGTCAGCTATATTTGGCATTGAAAAGACTTCGAAGTTTCTCTTTCATTATTCTCAAAGCCTGCATTGATCTGAAGTTCGTACTGTCGGTCTATGGCTTCTAACCAGAGTGAAAATTATTGAAGAATTATCGAAGGATACAGAATACTTCCCTACAATGGTACCACTATACCTTTCATTCCGACTATATATATCAAAACATTGTGTTTTGTTATATATTCAATTTGCTAATACTGGCTCAAGGTTTTACAGTGAAATATATAATTTCATTAGAGTTTTCTCCTGAGAAAACTGATTAGAAAAATGCTCAGCTATCGCCCTGAATCTGACCCATGCATGCAAATCTCCACTTACTCTTCTATATCTCCCTGTACGAGAACTCTTGTGTCTCCCATATTATACATTCTGGTGTCTGGTGATATTTCATGAATAACAAAATATGCGACTAAGAAGAAGTTTCGTAAGAGAAAAATATGGATGTTTTAAATTTTGAGATTTATTTTTTCGGTATACAGAACATTTTCGTACTCGGAAAGTGGGCATCGACGTATATCATGACCCGTCAATCAGAAGTTTTTTACAGTCAGATTGGCTAATGATATATTTTACGCCCTTTGACCGATTACTGTTAATGACCAACTCTTACTGATAAGGTGAAATAGATCACATGAAACATCTATTCAAACCGCAAAAAAATAATAATATACTAATATTCAAGTGATTAAACGTTTAATCTTCATGCATGATTTATCAAGGGGTGGAGATATTCTCGATACATTGACTACCAAATTCTATCTAATAATCTATCAAACAAAGATACATATTAGACAATTGTAAGACAAAAATACATATTTAATGCAATTAACCACACGCTATTGATAATCCAACTCTAATATTAAATAAGTCATCATTGGTTTCTGATCCAAATGTTAATGGGATATTCATTGACGCCTGCTATGCATTTGTTTCACCTATTTTATCTTGCCCTATAAAGATATAGTCTCTTGACACAATGGTTTGATATATCTCATTACATTCGCAGAATGCGGGAAGGTCATATTTTAGCCGTCGTTTATTTATTTATTCATTTATCATATTGTTATTCGCTTAACTGAAAAGGTGTTTAACCAAATTGTGTAGAATTTGGTTTCTACCTGCTGGTAGAATTTTGGGAGTGATCCGGTCAAAGGTCAAGGTCATGGTCATTTATAACTCAGAAAGTATTGAACCATATTGCATGAAACTTGGTGGGATGATTTGTCAATATGCAGGAAACATTTTGTTAGATTGTGGGAGCGATCGAGTCAACGGTCAAAGATCAATGTCATTTATAACTCAATAACTCAAAAAGTATTCAACCAAATTGTTTGAAATTTTATGGTACAATTGGTCTATGTCCATGAACCATCTGTTAGGATTTTGGGATTGATTCAGTCAAAGGTCAAGGTCATTTATAACTCAATAACTCAAAAAGTATAGAACCATATTGCATGAAACTTGGTGGGACGATTGGTTATTATCCAGTTAGCAGTTTATCAAATTTTAGGAGAGAACGGGTCAAAGCGGCGGCGAATGTAGGCGCTCTACCGAGTGCACATAATCTAGTTGGTGACCGGACGTTTCGTACCCTGACGTTTCGTTAACGGACGTTTTGTTACTTGGACGTTTCGTTACTAGGACGTTTCGTTACCAGGACGATTCGTTACCAGATTTTTCATTATGTTTTAAGAAATGGAAACTATTTTTTTATTTAAAAAGGGTTGCCGACTACATATCATACCAATCCCATACATTATATTTTTTATAATACTTCACAGATAATGTCTACTTTTAAACATATTTTTTGTTCGTTTGGTTATATTTTGATTAGAATCAGAGGTATTAAAATTAATAATCATCTCTTATTATCTTTGATCAGAAAAGTTGGAAGTGAAAATATCATTGATACCAATCGATATAGAAGTTAAATAACAATAATTCTATTACATTTTTCCTCACACAATCGAAAATGTGGTTCAGCCTTTTGTTTTTGATATCTTCGAAAATGTTTTAACGTTAGGGTAAAATTCAAATTAACAGATGTTAAAAGTTACCGAATGTGAATAACATAATGAAAAAAAGCAAAACCTTCTCCAATTTTGCGAAGGTGATAACTATTTTCGATCATATAAGAAATGACTATAAAATTCAACAATTCAAATATTTATTCTTATTACTATATACTATTTACTTATAGTAGCTATTCGGAACGAAAAGTCTGGTAACGAATCGTCTTAGTGATGAAACGTCCTAGTAACGAAACGTCCGGGTACGAAACGTCCGGGTACGAAACGTCCGGGTACGAAACGTCCGGGTACGAAACGTCCGGGAAAGAAACGTCCAGGTACGAAACGTTCAGGAACGAAACGTCCTAGCACCAATCTAGTTATCTATGTATTACCTAAATGAGTTTTTTGGACATAGAAATGCCTTACTGATGGAATGAATATTTTTAAAGCCTTATTGAAAACAGGTTTAGTTGCCCTCGATCTCAAAATTTTAATCGTAACTCAGTTATTTTAACTCAGTTAACCTCGAATTATTGATTTTCACTGTCCATATACCTTAAATTTGATTCTATTCACCTCTACAATTAATGAAAAAATATTCCATATCCTATGTATTCGACTTCAAAGTAGTCCAATAACTATTATGATAAGGAACTTCAACTTATTTGATTATAATGAGGCAACTCCTAACTGAAGTTTTGTTTATAAACTTTATGTAGGGTTGGACGGGGTGTCACTGCGCACAATCCCGCGAACTCTGTACTTACTCAAAAACTAAATGTACTAGAAAAACTCGTTTTCTCGTGATGAAAATGATCATGAACGAGGATGGTTCTCAACCAGTTTCAAAATAATATCTAAATAAATGACATACTTATTGACAATTTTTCGTGCGCAACTTTTAGTGAGTGTATAGGGGTATCACTGCGCACATGAAGAGGTATTACTGCGCATTGCATAAATATAGCACTTATCTCCCCCACCTAAAACCCTTCGCTCCCCATTTTAATACCCCTCCTCCCCAATCTAAACCTCCTCCCTTACCATCTAAATATTATTCTCCTCCCATCTAAATTCCCCTCTTTTCCCATCTAAATCTGCGTATCTACCCATCTAAATCCCACTCTCCTCCCATCTAAATTGTCCTCTCCTCTCATCGAAATATCCCTCTCTTATCATCTAAATTCCCCTCTTCCCCATCTAAAAATTTTCTCTCCCCATCTTTTCCCCACCTCCCCCATCCAAATCCCCCTGTCCCCATCTAAATGTCTGTGATTCCCTCTCTACAAGCCTTCTTTCTAATCGAATTGTCCCGTACCTCTTCAACACATACATTTAATGAATCTGCAACAAATTTAACACTTAAATATTACGTAACTAGTTAACTACTTATATCAAGTAATATAATTCGATCGTAGGTATATTGTTAATCAATATTTTAATTCAATAACCTCTTACCCCCATCTAAATACCCTATCTTAATACCCCCCACATCAAATTGCATAGCTACTACGATCTTGAGTTTATTGTCAATCAATATTATAATTAAGTAACACCTTATTCTCTATTTATGCCTTTACTAAGAGCTAAAAACTCATAATTTTTTATATTTATTTACATACAATTATTGTTACTAATGAAGTTACCCAAATTATCTGGGGTATCACTGCACACGGTTGTGGCGGGAAAACCGTTAAAATTGAGAAGTGGAAAATTTGACATAACGTAATTGGTAATGTATGTGTTAACATGTTAAAACAATATGAATATCTATATCTCGGTTCTAGAGTTATTGAAAAGTTTGCGGGAATTAAAAATCACCAGCGCAAAATTTTTTCAGATCGTTTTTTCACATCGCGACTTAGCTCTAGAAATATTCATAGAATAATGGTGCGTCATAATGTTTAAAAGAGAAAAGATGATGCTTGAAATGATGGTGCAATCAGATTTAGGCTAAAACAAGTGGTTTTAAAATTATAAGAGGTGCGTAGTGATACCCCTTAAAAATGGTATGCGGAGTGATACTCCGTCCGACCCTACCACAAATACAATTGTCATCGTAATCTTTCAGCATTCAGATCATATTTTTCATGTCTAGGGCCACAGTAGGTAAAATGGCACCGATTAAACTGTCAAACATTATGATGTAAGTTAGGCGATATCTTTTAGAGTCCATTGAAGTGGAAAGCCACAACTGTCACTCCCCCAACATAGCAGGATATTTTTACACAATTTACCGGACAAAAGTGGTGTTCACTGAATGGAGTTTGAAACTTTGGAAGTTAAGGGACGGAGAATAAACTCTCGTAGTTACCATTCGCTGGTGAACGGGAGATGCAAACGACAACATGGCGAATACTGTACTATGGATACAATATTTAGCTAACGAAGGAGTTATGTTTGTGCTGTATATTGAAACTTATTGGAAACAACCTAATGTGTAGTTTCACATAGTATTCATAAGTAGACATTGTTGAGAAAATATTGTATTAAGTTAACCCTTAGGCCTTAGTTAACCTTTATTCATATTTTAATTAGATTGTATATTGAATTTATAATAGTTATAATTTATTTTCAACCATAAGACCATTTAATAAGTTAAATATTATGATAAATTATATAACTAGATTTTAAAAATTCAAGTGATTTCTGAAAAGAAAATCCGCAGACTTTTAACTCTGGTACTTTTACAGTTTATGAGAGTTTAAAGACTCGCAAATAAATAGTCTGACACTCTGACTGATGGAATATATCCTGAAACTGAGACAAGATTTATGTAGAAAAATTTGGACTTTATAATATATGATGACAAATACTGATAATTATTCTGCAATTTAACACTATATTAGTTATAATTCTTCATATTAAAAATAAGGATATTCATTTTAGTATTCTCTTTCAAATGACTTTTTTAATTAATCTAACTGATATTAAGATCAATAGAATATGTTAATTAATATGATTATTTAATTACAGCGTTGCTCATTATTTTCCAAGCGTTTGATCAAAAATCCGAAATAACCACTGAGAAATTTTGCTTAATACTCATTTAATTGTTGATCAATTCAAACGAAGAAACAACCAAATAGAATTATTTTATTGAATAAGAATTATATTTTGAACAGAAAATTTGCATTATTTTATCTGTTTATGTAATGTTTTCCTTAAGTAAGAATTTAGATTAATAGAATGGTATTTCATCTGAGTAAATCAATGAAATAATCTCACATTAATAGTAGTGATAATCCTAGCAGAGGTAAGTATTTGAATTAATCCTGTACTGTTCATATTCGCAACTCATCTGTCTTCATTATTATCAAAGCTGAAGCCTTTAATAATGTCCACTGAATTACAGGAATACTCCTAGTAATATTTAATTGATCACTTTGATATACCTTTAAATATAGCATGACATTCAATTATCTTTTATAGGTTACGAATTCATTCATAATAGTCGCCTGTATATCCATTATCCATTTAAGTCGATTTAAATTAATAATAAAAATCCAAATGAGACAATGCTAAAAATATGAGAAATGATTATAAAATATCTAATTAAAGAAATATTTTCAAATATTTCAAATATCAAAAGCGGTTAATTTTCATATACGAGATGACTCACAAGAAGCTTATGTATTCCAAATGCTTATAAATCCTTTAACCATAATATAATCAAAGTGAATATCAAGATATATAGGACAATTATGTAAAATGAATTGTAAATATGACTTAAATTTAAGATATGTTCAATATATGTGTTTAAATTACTAATAGTAATATCAACTTTATACAATTCTTCAATATTTTTTTCTGTTCGGATAGTTCCATAACATCAAATTAACTACATATCATATCCGTATATAATTCACTAATTAAATCAATTTACTCTTTTCCATCAAGCAATATAGTTTCACAGCTTGGAAGTATCGGAAGTCACAAGATCTATTACTGTATTCACGGCACACATTGCATAAAAGACTCATAAAACGGCAAATGGCCGTGCCAGATAATATTATGAAGGAAATAACTCTGAAATATTACTGCAATGTATAAATTTGTGATATGCTTTTTATTTGTTCATGCTTGCCGCAAATTACGATTGTAAAACTATCAATGAATTGTTTAAGAACAGATATAGAATATTTTTTGTCATTATGCGCTTGTGATCCGATTTAAATATTTTTGTAATTTATTATCAATTATTAACATTTTCCTGCCATTTCAATACAAATTGCTGCAAATTTATATAAGTTGAGATTATTGAAACACAAACGATGTTCTTTAATACCGTATAACTCCTCTATAATGATATCCTCTATAGTGAATATAGGGTCCTGAGTAAGGAAGTAGCCTCTATAATGAAAATATTTTATTGAGTCCACCATAAAATGGCAATCAGTTTTCTAAAACTGATGGTCATAGATGGCAGACCAAATTAAATTTGTATACCATAAAGGCTTATTCCTCACTCAGAACACTACATTCACTATAGAGGACTTCATCATTGAGAGGTCCTTTTGCCCATGCTCTATCAAGATTGGGACGATAATATTTTACGCTGTCATATCCTCTCGTGTCCTGTTTACTAATTATTAAGCTCCTCCGCTTTGACTTTCATTGCTGCTGCAATAATCCAAGCACAACTTGCCGTGAAACAATAACGTCAGTCGCAACTTGTTTGAAAATGTTAATTAAAGGAGAAGCTGACCTGAGAGATTATGCTTTACATATATTATAATCGATAATCGTCTGATATTGATCAACGAGTATAATCGCTGATCTTCATCTATAAATGATATAAGTTATTTAGGGAAAATTCCATCAAAATTCATTATAAGTTTTATTGTTTCAGTATTCTATCATATATTTTTGAACATTACAGACCATAAATCCTATCGTAAATGTAAATATTATTAATATTTTACGATAAAGTACAATCAATCTTTACCGTCAAGGAAATATAAAGATAATATATGGATTACAATTTCCTACCTATCACGGAGGTAGAACTTCCCGATTATTTAATGAATCGGTAGCAAATCGAATAAATTGAGGCAGTACATCGCACAGTTTGATGTATTTGCGTTGGTTTTGCATTATATTTACATTTCGGGTCTACCAAGAATTATTGTCAGGGGAATGAAACATTTCATTTTATGGAACACCTACTCTCAGTAACAAAAGTTATTGTGGGCCGATAAACTGATAATCTTCGATAACCCCACCAAAACTTCTTCAATAGGAATGAACTGTATATGTTTGAAAATGATGAAAGGAATTAAAAAAAAATTGTGCTGAAACGATTATAATTCGTGTTAAAGAAAATGGTAAAAGGATTAATACAGAATAATTATTAACTTATTCAATATAACATTGAAATATATATATTTCAACTACCAGGAGAGAGTTAATAATAAGTTGCTTCCTCTTTAATTTTCCGTGGTTTTATCATAACTTCTTCATTTGGTGAGAGACTGCCAGAAAAACATTCAAGGGTAATGCACATTGCACAGTGTCGGAGATAAAAAAAAACGACACTTAGTTTTCGATGTTTGGTGACTAAGAAGGATTTTTTTAGTGTACCGTGTAGTGGCTAAGAAGGATCTTTTCGGTGTACCGTGTTGTGGTTAGGAAGGATCTTTTCAGTGTACCATGTAGAGGTTAGAAAGAATCTTTTCAGTATATCGTGTATAGTGGTTAGGAAGGATCTTTTTAGTATACCGTCTTGTGTTAAGGAAGAATCTTTTCAGTGTACCGTGTAGTGGCGAGGAAGGATCTTTTCAGTGTACTGTGTAGTGGTTAGGATGTATCTTTTCAGTGTACCTTGTAGTGGCTAGGATGTATCTTTTCAGTGTACCGTGTAGTGGCAAGGAAGGATCTTTTCAGTGTACCGTGTAGTGGCTAGGAAGGATCTTTTCAGTGTACCGTGTAGTGGCAAGGGAGGATCTTTTCAGTGTACCGTGTAGTGGCTAGGAAGGATCTTTTCAGTGTACCGTGTAGTGGCTAGGAAGGATCTTTTCAGTGTACCGTGTAGTGGCGAGGAAGGATCTTTTCAGTGTACCGTGTAGTGGCTAGGAAGGATCTTTTTAGTATACCGTCTTGTGTTAAGGAAGAATCTTTTCAGTGTACCGTGTAGTGGCGAGGAAGGAACTTTTCAGTGTACCGTGTAGTGGCTAGGAAGGACCTTTTCAGAGTACCTTGTAGTGGCGAGGAAGGATCTTTTCAGTGTACCGTGCAGTTGATAGAAAGGATTTTTTCAGTGTTCCGTGTAGTGGCTGGGAAGGATCTTTTCAGTGTACCGTGTTGTGGCTAGGAAGGATCTTCTCACTTTACCGTGAAGTGGCTAGGATATACGTACCTTTTCAGTGCACCGTGTAGTGGCTAGGATATACCATTTCAGTGCACTGTGTACTGGCTGTTGGAAGGATATTTTTAGTGTACTGTGTCAATCAGTTAGAATAGGTAGACTTCCTATAGAAAATTAAAGCTTGTTCTTTAAGTTGCTTTCGGTTACTGTGTATTTACTTTAGATATTATTTCCTCAGAATTATGAAAAAATATAAATTATTTGTATAAACATCAACGAAGCCAAAGCTACCTTAGGTGATATATTTCCCTTGTTTTTTAACCCCTTACCTTCTATTCGGTATTATTATTTAACTCTACCTAATCTTCCATGGCCCACCACTACAATATCTCTGATAAAATTTTCTTTTCTTTCTTGTATGTAAATACAAAAACTCATTGCAGGAAATTGGCCGTCATTATTTCCCATGTAGAATAATCAGCAAGCGGGTAATATTTCTAGTCACAATTAGCGCAGATTATAGAAGATGTGGTTAGTTAATTTAAAAGAGATAGCATGCTTAGCGGCTATCAAATGAAGATTTATGAATAGGCAGTTATAAAATTTAAATAACTTGACTGCTAACTCAATTTTCCATGATCACTCAAAATGAAAAAAGAAATATATAATGCATCCATAAAATCACATTTCAGTAAAATGAAAATAAAATAAAATAATTTTCAGTTTCAAATTCACAAGACCTTTATAATTGATTATAATACAGTTTAATATCTAGTAATCATGCATTACTATAATTTAATTGATGCATTTTTTGTATTAAATATACTAAATACGAACATTTACGGTTGGAAATTAATGATTAAATTCCATTTCAAACGAAGGTGCATTAAACTCGTACTCTATATAGTAAATAAACCCAATAAAATATATTGAAATCTTTATATAGAGTATTGACCTTTTCATTCATTTTTAAATCATAAAGTAACCGGTAGCTTCACAGTGAACAGTTGTTGTACATCTATAAGAGATTGAATCATCAGATTAATAATTAACGTGCGTTATATGTGAATTGTTAAATGCCAGTTTTTCATATTTAATCAACACCACCAGCTCTGGTAATTATTATACAGTGATACAAATGATTATATCTCAGTCTGTCCAAATTCAATTAAAATGTAGAGCTATCTAAGAGCTAATCATGTGTGGTAATGATTATTTGAGTGGCAATCAGTAATACATATATAAATATACTTAGTTATTTTCAGTGTTAAAGGCTTATGAGCTTCTGCTATTGGGGGCTGCAGTGACGCGATGGCGGTAAGGAAGCATGCAAGGTTTCTCTTGCTACTAAAATCAATCGGTAGGTGGCCCAATTTTTAGAGAATGACTCCCTACATACGCTGCCTGAACCCATATTCCCAGATGTTAACAATCGACACGCTTCAAGTGACGATAATTTACTAAAGTTGTAGAAAAGAGTGGCAGCTAAGTTCGCAGATGGTAACGTGAGTTGAGCAGTTCGTGAGCTGTTATCTTCGGATGGTCTGGCACAACGAAACGACGAGACTGCCATAGTATTGAGGTCTAAACACCCGCCTGTCCCGCAAGACTTGATGATGCCAGATCCTCTGGATGATTCTCTAATTGTACCAATAGCTTTGGAAGAGGAAGTCAAGAAGGCTGTTAATTCTTTCCGTACTTGTTCTGCCGGAGGACCCGATAGTCTCAGGCCAGGTCATTTGAATATGTTATTGGCCCATTCTTCTGCAGAGGCCGGAGTACGTCCTTAACCACACTGACAGATTTTTTGAATGTGATTTTGAAAGGAGAAGTTCTTGATTTTGATGTATCAACTTTTTATGGAGCCACATTGTGCGCTTTAACTAAAAGGGACTGTGGCATTAGACCCATAGCAGTTGGTAATGCCTTGCGGAGGTTGGCTGCCATTGTTGGTGCGCGCAATATATAACACTCTCTTTGTGGCGAATTAAGACCAGTTCAGCTTGGGTTCTCTAGGAAGGGTGGCTGTGAGGCGCATTCTGCAAGACGGTACCTGAGTGACTGTAGTGATCGAGAGAAAAACGCCTTCAACTGCCTGTAGAGATATACCTTTCTTATTGTTATTCGTAACCGTGTGCCAGAGCTATATAGACTCTTATAGCAAGCTTATTTTTCACTTCTACTTTGTTTTTTGGTGAATAAGTTCTGATGTCGAAGACAGGTATCTAGCAGCGCTTTGATCGGGCAATTATATAATAGACGAGGTGGCACGCTGGGTTGAATTATAATTCAATGTTAGGTATCTAGACGATGCAGCCCTTGGAAATACACTGTACAGAGTTCTGGAGGACGTATCAATCTTGATAAATGGATTGAGTGCCATTGGACTAGAAGTTCTTAGCAAAAAATGTAATTTGACCATCCTCGATGATACTGCTCCTGGTGAAACAACAGAATCGTTGTTCTAGCAATGCAGGGTGGTTCATAGAGACAATTGCTCTTTGAGGGGAGCGCCATTAAGTGACTTTGGTGTTCTTCCGGAGATTTTAAGGAGGAAAGAAGATCTGGACCTAATTGTCTTTCGGTTGCGGCTTGTCGATAACCATCAAGCCTTCTTTTTGGGGAAAATTGTTTTCTCAATTCCGAAGCTGCAATATGTTCTACGGGCTCTTCCAGCTTACAAGCACGTAGTCGAGCTTACCTGTTTCGATTAATCACTTAGATCTGCCGTTGCCAGTGTTACCAATGTAGAGATGTCAGCAGATGCCTAGGATCAGGTAACTCTACTGGTTAGCCTTGGCGGACTGGGTGGGTTGTAGGAGAGCTGAGGACTTTGCATCACATGCTTTTGTGTCTTCAATGTATTCTGAGAGTGATTTGGTTGGAAATTTTCTTTCAAATATTAATGTAGTTGATACCGGAGAACTAACGAATGCAGTTGGGACATGGAGGCATGGTTTACAGGCTGATTTCCCCGTACCAGTCCATGAGTTTAGTCAAAAAGAATGGGATACACCATGGTCTCAATCATTAATGGAGAGTGTGTTGACTAGAGCTGATCAGGTGGCAAGAGCACGAATGTTATGGCATCTGTTAAGGAAACTGGAGTGTAGTTGAATGCGATTCCCATTCCGTCATTAGGTACATAGCTTGATCCAGAGGTCCTGAGGGTAGCCATTGCTCTCAGAGTAGACGCCAGAGTTTGTAAGCCTCATTCTTGTCGCCTTGGTAGTGGGATGGATGTCAGAGCACTGCATGGCATGTCTTTTAGGTACACTTCGAGACGACACCAAAGACTTGCGGTAATGAATGATGTTGTAAAATGGGTTTTGCAGAGAGCAGGACTCCCTTCAGTGTTTGACCCTTCTGGTTCTTGACAGGGGTATGGTAAGTGCCCAGATGGTACAACTGTGTACAGAGAACCGTAAACGTCAGAAATACTCGGCCCTTGGTACTTCGCCATATTTGAGGCAATTACTATAGAGACCACAGGAGCGTACGACAGTAAGACCTCCTCAAACTAAAGTTATTTCCAAAAACGTAAGTTCCAATGTTATTGCTAAAACGGGAACTAGTAGAGCAATGAACTCTGCAGCCGTTACATTTTCTACATCACACGATCGCTCCCAAAATCTAAAAATATGGATCTAGGATAATAAACAATCGTCTCATCAAGTTATACGAAGAACATGATTACAAATAAATAAATAAACTTCCTGCTATTCGTACGATATATAGTTTATCGATCAAAACACAACATTCTGAAATTTTGCGAAGTTAACAATTCGAGATTCAATTTATATTATCTCTATAAATTAGGTAAAAAGTTTCTATATCTGTTATTAACTTAAAACTTACAAAATTATCGGCTCGCATCTCAGGCAATGTGATCCAAAAATCTTAACTCCAATTATACGCTACTTCAGTTAAGCTGATATTACACGTAATGGTAGAGTTCACTTCAAATCCAATTAGAGATATAATCAGCAATAGGTATAATATGTTAATGTATTACTTTATATTGTGTAATAATCCTTTAAAAAATGTATTGTATTGCAAAACCTTGTGTAACAATCCTATGAAGAATGAATTATACTATTTAACACTGTGTAATATATAAATTTGGTTTGTAATCAATCCCCGATGAATGTATATCAAAATATATAATATGTTTGATATTAATATATAAGTTTATTTAATTGATAATGATTTGCAATGGACGATTAGTGGTTATATTTAATCAGAATATTAGATAATATAATGAATCAGATGTGAGCAATAAGAAGAATGAGTAAATTATGCTTTTTATCTTCAATGGTTATAAATACTTTCGTTTCTTTCTATTTTTCCTCAATATTCATTTCCAACAATCAATTCATGAACACTTAAAATATATAAATTTTCTATAAATAAAGTTTATAACTACATAGCATTCACGGCCCTGAGAAGCTTATATTAAGGCTTTTAGGGCAACAAAATTAATGACCAACTATTTTTTTAAATTCTAACTTCACATCATTTAAAATTGATACCGAAAGGAGGTCAGAAATTTCTATATGAAATTTATAAAAAAATTATATTCAACAAAAATTACTTACAGAACTACACATATTAATTTTATGTGCGATATCCATCGTTCATTCTTCGCCATCTATAGATCCATCGTTATTCCAACCACCAATCGAACTTTGTGCATTCGACGGATAATGAAGCTAGCTTTAAAAATGACATATAAGGTTAGGTTAGCGGTTCAGTTTGGGGTCTAGGAGGGATTTTTCAATATAATGTGTACTATATTAACATTTCATATTTACTCATTCATCCATCAATATGATCAGAAAGAAAATGTTCTCTTATATTCAAATTTTGAACAGGATAATTTCACGTCTTATAACGAATACATATTTCCATACATTAAGTCCCAGTAAGCTTAACGGCTTCAAAGGCAGCCTAGTTAAAATTTATGCCATACGAAATGAACATTGTAATTGAAATTAAAAATATCATTGTTGGCTCTAATCCATTCTTATAAAATGGAATAATTCAAACTCTGTTAATTTCATACTCAAAATAATATTAACATAGTATTCTATACGCAAGAATTGTTTTAACATCTGTGATTTAAAAAATTGATATTTTACCTTTTGGCACAATTTACATAACACTTTGGTCTTGCCAGTTAATCCAGCTGTCAAATTCTGACTCTTGTTATATGAATCAATATATGTATACAAAAAACATTTAATCAATATCAATCTGTTTCTAATTTGAATTGTTATATCAATAGGATTAGCCCCACTAACCAGGGACTGGTTCGTGCGAACCAGCTCTGATATAGAAAATAACTTCACCAATACCTTGGTTATATAGTTGAAAGAACTTTCGATCCATATGTTATTAGGGTTTAAGATATAAACTACAGCTCTATTTGATCCAAATATTTTCTTATACAATATACTATACTATACGTTTCTGCAGGAAATCCTGTATACAAGACATATTACGAACTACAGTTCTAACATGAATTTAAAAAAAATATAGCGTCTACTCTATAAAATAGCTGATAAGAATGAAGATTGGTCTGGAGCTTCATTAGCAATAAATTTCAAGACTTGAAGAAGTGTAAAGATGAAGTCTATTGGGGCAGATTCTACTGAGGCTAAATTAGACGAAAAGAAGTCTACGCAGTGAGCAGAATGTACAAAATCTCATTGTACCGTATTCTAGATGATTATTATATAGTATAAAGAATCAAATATCTTATGAGATTATGATTAAAAGTTACTTATTAAATATTGTGTGAATTGCAGTCAAAATCTTCTATTTGAGACTGTCGGAGTTAAAAAATCAATCTATCAAATCTTTCAATTGTTTTTCGAAAATTCTGAGCAAAAGAATAATTACATAGTCCTTCATTGTACTATTTTTCCATCTTAATCCAGGTAAAATCAAATAAAAGTTTAGATATAAGACATGCATTAAACATTTAAAAAAATGTCTTAACACTATGTAAACATTTTTAATAATATCCTACCACGTTCTTACTATTTGTTAATAAATGCTAATGGTTGAATACATTAGGATATTCTAATTCTTCACAATTGACTGCGAGTTTGAATCCTTAGGAGAATGGCTTCTACTCTCCAAATCCGAAACTGAATGTATTTACTTCTCGTTAAATTCTGTCTTCAGGACAAATTGACTTTCAAAGTCTACGAAGAAATGGAATATGATTCGACATTGTGGAGATGTTTGGTAGTTATTTTAACTAGCAAATGTTTATTGCTTCTTTCAGCAGTGAATGTGAATCGTATTTCAAATAGTATATTCTAGAAGAATTCTGCATTTATTAATAATATCTTAGAAAATATTATTTGCAGCTTCTCTCTATGAACACCTTTATAGTGACTCATCATGATTAGTGTTGTCCTGAGTAATGAAGTATCCTGTATAATGAAGATATTTTGTGTAGTCTACAATAAAGTGGCAATCAGTTTTCTCTACCCCTCTTGACTCCTGTATAATTATAATGACCGAGTTGCAGTTCATTATAGAGAAGTAGTGCAGATTAAAAACATTCAAAATGAACTTGATATACATAATATCAAGAGATTGTATAAACTTAACGTTGAAGATGATACTCTTAGGAACAAGATGATACACAGGAACAAGATATCACACAAAGGAACAATTGGATGGACATAAGAGGAAGGAGACACACGTATAGAAATAAGAGGGTACATAGGAGCAAGATGACCCACATATGGACAAGAGGATACACAGGAACAAGAGAACACACAAAGGAACAAGTGGAGCGACATTATCGGAAGAAGACACACCTATAGGAATTATGAGGTTATATTTAGAAGCCAGATGTTAGACCTAGAATCAAGAGGACAAACATAGGAGCAAGAGGACATATTTGGAAAAAAAATACTCAAGGTTATGTGTACTCTTAGGATCAACATGACATTTAGAAACAATATAGGATACATTGAAAATTGGATATTTTATAATATGAACCTATTCAAAAAAAAATAATATTATGAATAAAAGGAAAATTACTAGATATGAAATAGATATTTAACTATAGCTATAAAGATTGACGGAAGGTTTTCATTAACTCACCACCAGGAAATTTGCGATTGCATATGTTTCACCGCTATATATGAACATCATTTATATTCAAATATATTATAAATATAGATTGTGGCTTGTAAATGAATACTCATCAATTTTTCTTAGCCCTTTTTGAAAAAGTTCTCTATTCCATTTCTAAAGTTAGGGAGAAATGTTATTTTAGTAAACATGTGATATACCTATATTCAATAAATATATCTTAACTACTAAATATATCTGTATAGTGTTTGCTGTAAATAAACTACTACATTTTCTTTTTTTTATTTGATGACAGTATTTTGCTAAAAAAAGTTGCTATCGGAAAGAAAACAAGTTCAGGTGTCTTCTTCATACGTTTAATATCCTGTAAATATTACTTATGTTCAATATTCAAAAATCAGTAATAATAAAATTATGCTCGACGAAGATATCTTAGATTTTGGTGGTTTGTTGGTTAATAGGCTTCAGTTGCTATCACCTCTTCCTTTTCCTCTTCCATCCTTGAGTTCAGCCACTGGTGCTTGTGTCACTTTTCATCACATTCTTTTGTAAGTGAGTTTTCGAGAGGATGAATGGTACAGAAATAGATAGGTTTTTTTACATTTTTGGTTTTAATTTAAAGAAATCACTAATGAATTTAATAATTAACTATACCATAGAAAAATCAAATAGAAAAATGGTATCCAACATACAGAAGTTGGTTACAAAATTCATTGTTGGGCACATTTTTTCCACAACGTATGTGAAATTTTTTTTATTTTTTTTTAATTTTTTTCCCTTTGATAAAAAAAATATGTTCCAATAAATTTGAAAGCAAGAAAACCAAGAAGAACACCTTCACTATCCAGTTTAAATAACCTCCTGATAAAAATTTACACTGTATGATAAATGATTATGATTAATAGTCAAAATTCTATATACTAGCTACTAACAAAATATCATCGACAGCATAATGAACATTTTTTTTTTCAAAAATGACCACAATTTTGCCTAACTACTGTAAGAGTAAACACTACCAATATGTTCTGATATAGGAAAGAATGTTCCCGGTCGTTTTAAGGAAAATATCTCAATAAAAAAAACGCAAAATACATCCCTTGAAAGAGTCATATATATTATATACATGTATTTGTGATTTTTTCCCTTAAAAACTATACCTACGATTAATTTAGATAGGTTCAAAATGTTGTTTCAATAGAGTTCAAACCTATCCTGTACGAATGTTTATGAATTTAGTGTTGGTGTTCAGAGTGTTATATTACTGAGTGAGTTTGACTCTGACTCTTCCAAATCCTGATAATGCCATGCAAATCTCCATCTATCCCACAATATCAGAGAGAAACGAG
>CANNZV010001290.1:0-167706 GCA_947561585.1 Caprella mutica | reverse complement strand
CTCAGTTAATGGTGTGTTCTGGAATAATATATTATATAATATTCTAAGTATTAGTATTAAATGGTTAAAATAAATACTCATCGAGGCTCATTCTACCTAACTGTCTTTATAATTTATATTACTAGTAACGTTCAGAATAACGTAACTTATACTATTCTAACTTTACAAACGATTATTCTGCTTGGATTAAACTAAATATTATAAAATTCTAAATTTCTATTGTGAAATAATATATTTCAAATCAAATTTAGGGCAAGTTCTGAATTATAGGTCAGTACTACACCTTCGATCATATAAGAAAAAACGATATAAAATTATTATTATTACACAGTGCTATCAAATAATGATATTTTTTTATCGCTTTTTCTTTTGTGACCAAAGATGTAGAAATGACTGATAATTCGGAACTTACCCTAGAACCATTAAGAGAGAATTATGGTGGGCCCATAGAAAATTAGAAATGGTCACTTAATTATCTACAGCCATGTCGTAACTTTCTCTCCGGTTCAAATATAGAACCTATATCTAAAGCCTATATGTAGAGCCTATATGTAGAGCCTATATCTAAAGCCTATATGTAGAGCCTATATCTAAAACCTATATATAAAGACTATATGTAGAGCCTATATCTAAAGCCTATATGTAGAGCCTATATCTAAAGCCTATGTAGAGCCTATATCTAAAGCCTATATGTAGAACCTATATTTAAAGCCTATATGTAGAGCCTATATCTAAAGCCTATATGTAGAGCCTATATCTAAAGCCTATATATAGAGCCTATATCTAAAGCCTATATGTAGAACCTATATTTAAAGCCTATATGTAGAGCCTATATCTAAAGCCTATAAGTAGAGCATATATCTAAAGCCTATATGTAGAACCTATATTTAAAGCCTATATGTAGAACCTATATCTAAAGCCTATATGTAGAGCCTATATCTAAAGCCTATATGTAGAACCTATATCTAAACCCTATATGTAGAGCCTATATCTAAAGCCTATATGTAGAGCCTATATCTAAAGCCTATATGTAGAACCTATATTTAAAGCCTATATGTAGAGCCTATATCTAAAGCCTATATGTAGAGCCTATATGTAGAACCTATATCTAAAGCCTATATGTAGAGCCTATATCTAAAGCCTATATGTAGAGCCTATATCTAAAGCCTATATGTAGAGCCTATATCTAAAGCCTATATGTAGAGCCTATATCTAAAGCCTATATGTAGAACCTATATTTAAAGCCTATATGTAGAGCCTATATCTAAAGCCTATATGTAGAGCCTATATGTAGAACCTATATTTAAAGCCTATATGTAGAGCCTATATCTAAAGCCTATATGTAGAGCCTATATGTAGAACCTATATCTAAAGCCTATATGTAGAGCCTATATCTAAAGCCTATATGTAGAGCCTATATCTAAAGCCTATATGTAGAACCTATATTTAAAGCCTATATGTAGAGCCTATATCTAAAGCCTATATGTAGAGCCTATATGTAGAACCTATATCTAAAGCCTATATGTAGAGCCTATATCTAAAGCCTATATGTAGAGCCTATATGTAGAGCCTATATCTAAAGCCTATATGTAGAGCCTATATCTAAAGCCTATATGTAGAGCCTATATCTAAAGCCTATATGTAGAGCCTATATTCGATAATGAGAATCTAACGACCTGTATAGTGGCAAAAATACGACCCGCTACTCGAAAGACTTTTGATGAAACGATTTTTACGCTTAATATAAAGTAAGGGTGTTGTTGTGTGGGCTGTAAAAGGAAAAGTTAGGTCCCATTTTAACATTCGATGAGCCCACCATAACGTTTTCCTTTATAGAAAATATATTAATAATGAATGTAAATTGTCCAGTTATTTTATTTCACTTAAATATATAAATGGACGAAATTTGTTCAAACTAGAAGCAATGAGCAATACAGTAAAACTCCTGAGTTATGAAGTTTTTTATTATGCAGCACACGAGGAATGAAGGACCTAAATATTTTCTATGTTTAAATTAAAGAAAACGGTATACGTCATGAATTTCATCCTAGTTGTCCCTCAAAGACCATAGTTTTCTCTAAAATTTTAATCGTAGAAAACTATCAGTGTCCCTGAGCTATGAAGTTGCTCTGAGTTGCGTAGAAACAAATATTTTATAAATCAGAAGTTTCACTGTGTTTGTATATGTACGTATCTATACAATTTATATCATAATGTAAATTATTCTGTATCTACAAGAGCATTTAATTCCCTAGAGTATCAGATATACGTTACTTTTTGAAGAGAAAAGTTGAAAAAATAATATTTGCATTCATGTTTGATAATTGCGTCCAATATAACAAATATATTATTTCTTCAGGAAAGGAAGCTGGAGAATATTTTTAATTATATTTAAAAATGTATTTCCCGTTTAACAATCATTGAAGAATTTTCCCTCATTTATAAAATAGAGATGAATATATACTTTTATTCTCTTATTGTATTACGTAATAATATCTCTTACAGAACCAGTATTAACGAAACATCTCATAGAAATAATCATTCATATTTAAGGGGACCGTCCCGGAAGAAATCTCAAAATTTTATTTTTTTTTTTTATTGTTTAAATAGTTGCTTTATAACCTTCTTATAGTTTGTGCAAAATACCAGACGTATCGTATAACTGTAACCCCCCTGGGGAGAGGAAGAAAGGGAAAAGTGGGCCGGGGGGTTCGGAGTCAATATGCACTCTAAAAACCATCTCTCAGCCAATTATAATTCGTAATAATTTATTATATTGCTATATCTGGTATCTCACATACCAGTGTAGCACGCGCAAACCAATGAATGCAAAGAAAGATGTCTCAGTTGTCCATAAACCTTCGAAGTGGATGGACGCTGCGTGTCAGATCATCAAACTTTGAAAGGAAATTCCTACTAATTCGGACTTCTACCAATCTTGCAATTCAAACCTCATTTTCTGGTTTTTGGTTGAAGCTAGAGCATTGCGGTTTTTTGCGGCGTTCGATACTCCATAATGATATCTACAATATGCTCGTCTTCGATTTTTGATTTTCGATTTTTTTGTAGAAAATTTTTCCGCCTACAAAATTGGTTTTTCAAAATTTTGGTTTACTTTTTATGAAAAAGTCGAAATTTAGAAAACCCATTCGAAAATCGAAAATCGAAGAAGATCATGTTGTAGATATCAGTATGGAGAATCGAATGCAAAAAACCGCAATGCTCTATCTTCAACCCAAAAAAAAGACTAGGTTTTTGAAAATGGTTCGAAATTTGTTCGAAATTCGAATAACTCGTTTTCTATGGGTCTAATCGAAAAAATGACATGAACAAAAACGATAGATAATTCAATTTTATATATACATACGAGGTTTCAGAACCACAACTTCAATAATAATTTTTTTTTAAATTCAATAACTATTAAAATAGTAACATGCCTACATAAGTTGAATATAAACTTCTTCTTTAATTAATGTGAATATGCATTATATGATAAAATTTGTAACTCCCAACTGATAATTAAAACCTACATGAATTGCAATAATTTGAATCTTTTTATGCTTTCAACTTGAGAACGATGAAAGAAAATGTTTTTCGAACTAAATACGTGCATATATTTCAGTAGCTCATACATTTATAATCATTCACGGGACCATATTTATTTACCATACATTTCGTAACAAGAAATGCAAATAAAAACTTTACATTAAATACAATTTGTTTACAACGTTTCGATTTAAAAAAAATGTTTTTTTGTGCAATGTTACTATATCTTTGTTTGATAATAGATAATCGATTCCAATATTTATACAAACTTTACTCATTATGTAACTTTCATATCAGCATTCTCAGTAATAGTTACATACCAATAAAAATATCAAAGAGGCAACAAACCATCAATGAAGGAAACATAGATAGAAAAAATCTTGAATCGGAGATACCAGATGCATTGATTCATGAAACATTCGACTGATATTTTACTATTTCATTGAGGAATTTGTTTCTCTAATCCTATCAGAAAGAAAGCTCGAAAGGCACGATTCATTGATTGTATATTTTATATGATAGTGATGGAGCAGAAATTTATATAGAAAAATTAATTATTAAATGAACTATTTTGCCTTCTGTATAAATTTCAATTCGTTATATCTGGTCATCTATTTATAGTTATTTATTAGTTAGGAAAATAAATTATGAAAGAACGTAAGATTTAAATACAATAGATTATAATTTTTTTCTAATTTATGTTAACCAACGATTGGTTTAATGGAGATTCTTTCATCGTAATAATAGAAGATCTTTGGTATATAATAACCGTTCTTCCTGTTCCTGGTTGTACATTTTCAAGTATCTCTGTGTCCTTCATCCACGAAGATCGAGACGCGTTATTTGGAGTCCAATTGCTACTCCAAAGGTCATAAGATGTTTTTTGGGTTGTACTCGTATGAAGAACTCTTCTGCAAGTGTCACTGGAGACACAAGTTTAGATTGACTTCTTGTAAGGAGCTTAACAACTCTGCAACAGAAAACAAGACTAAAGCTATCGATGATCGCAAGAACTAACTTTAGCGGTCTTAGGGTAAGCTCTGTTATTCCGATCTTAACAAAATATCGTACAGTTTTTATGAACTCTCCTGCAAATGTGGTCTAAAATTGGGGAACAGTACGAGAGTGAGTGAACATGATATAAGTAAATTACCATATTATTGGCTTTTAAAAAAATTAGCTTTATTGTATGATCATCATTCGAACTGATTTTGATTTTCTCATTTAAAAGTTCAAGAATATTTCCGAAAGAGCTAACTTCCATGAATTCAAACATAAATGTTTTATTATACTGTAAATATGTTATCCATTTGCAGAAACTGCTTTCGATTTTAATTTTTCATAAAAAAATATTCGAAAATCTTTATGGTGCACCCAAATATTCCATTAAAAACAACTGGTGGTACATAAAATAGTTACATTCGTTATTTTTCTTCACCCCTCACAACCGATATACACAAGTTTAAAGGCCGAGGAAACTCTGTATAATATGTGTTCACTTCGTTTCAAATTCAAGTCTTGACTGAAACTTGATGAAGCAAGGGAAAGTTATTGAGATGAATTCATGTTTCAATTCGCTAAAAAAAAACTCCCGAGTTATTTGATTAGTTAGAAGGACTTGGTGACAATATATTGAAAGTCTATACAGTCTACAACTTTACATTGTAGTTACATGCTGTTGAAGTATAAAGGGAAGGAGTAAAGTGAATAAATAGAGTCTACCTTTTGCATCAATGGATGGGGGAGAAAATTCAATTTATACTTTAGAAATTAAAATTACGTCTCATTTTACTTCAATATACAGAGGTAAAATTTGTGTGTGGTTACCGAAAATTAACGGGATAATCAACAAAAAACCTTCTCGGAAGCTTTTAAAACAATCTTCTATATCTGA
The DNA here is from genome assembly GCA_947561585.1 of Caprella mutica. NCBI lineage: Eukaryota > Metazoa > Arthropoda > Malacostraca > Amphipoda > Caprellidae > Caprella > Caprella mutica. The sequence goes on along the minus strand of CANNZV010001290.1, from coordinate 162,266 downwards.
AAATCAAAGAGCACATTTTTTAAATGAGACAATTGACTCAATTGTGATTAACGGGGTTAACCAAGCTTAGGTCTGAGATCTGAATATTCTACAATTTTAAAAACTAAAACTACCAGTTTTCTCATAAAATCAATTAACTACCAATAATAATTTATGAGAAACAAATGTATTGAAAGTAAATTGGCAGTCAAATGACTACTTGGAGGTCCCAATCCACCAATCGGTAAATGTTCAGTGAACGGTTCTCCATGAAGGATCTTTCCCTGACACAAAATATTTCTTCAGACTACAAAATGAGTATTTTCCGTTTAAAGTAACTGTGCAATGCTTCCCTTTTCCATAATTTAGCCTCCTGCCTGCCGTACATTAGCTAATGAAAAGAGGTGTGACACGCTTCGAGTAATGGTTATGGGGGTCCATGACAACATTTTACCGGAGTTTAAGAGTTCAGCCTGAACGTTGAGGTACTTTTTTTTTCTTGGAATTAGGGCATTTAAATGATTCAATGCTTAGAAATTCTGTATGTTGTTATCTATGAGTAACTTATGTCATTTCTTGGATTGATGATTGAATAAAGATAATAGAAATTAGGAAGTTCATGAATGATAATCTCGACAAAAACATTTTCTTCTATTTTATGTTTCATTATTACAACTTAATGATAACCTGCTTCTAGTCATTGTGTTTGTTCTTTTGTTCTGCCTATTTCTTAAAATGATATATATTTCATTAGTTATCCATTTTTTCATAAGTTATTCCAATATGTTTAATATTAAAAGGAGAACCAATTAATTAATGAATGCTTTCTTTTCGTAATTTATATTTATTCACTTTGAACTTATTTGCAATAAATAAAGACAATAATGGAGTTATTTACTAATATTATTACAACCATTCAATACTAGTATAGTACCTGTTGTTGAGTTCCTTTCTTGAGAATTCAATTTTTATATAAACAGACAGTATATAAACAACAGTAAATAAACAGATATATACTGTTCATTTTCACTCTCACAAATTAATACTATGATTTTTTTAGTTAATATTATTATTGTAACCCGTATAGCCATGGTGTTACCACAAATTATCAATTTTTCCTTTTAATATTTATTCCTTAATAAAAGTGTGAAAAACGGGTTGACGACAAATGCGGTTTTAATAATAGTATATAATTACATCATATGGACTTCATAATCCAATCAGGGAGTTCTGATAAAAAAGTTAAAAATAGCCAGGCAATTGGATGAATATTCAAATAAACGAATTGCATATTCAACGAAAAACAGAACCTTTAGCTTGTCACATAATTCCAAACTATCGCTATAAATTGCAGTGGGAATTGTCATTGCCATTCCAGATCCCCGTACAGTTCCTGTCTGGTCGTAACTGAACTGGAATAACTTCTTGTCATATGAAAATTAGTAGCAATGTTATCCTGTTTCTATAGATATGTTAGTATGTGTTTTAACTTTCTGATGTAATTTCAAAAATATATTAAAACTAGATGACGGGCAATCATAGAGCGCATACTTTCGGCCCCGCTTAAAAGTGACCTTGACATGTCATCTGTTCATTCTCCAAATCGAATAAACTGGTTACTGGATAATGACAATCGTTCCATCAAATTTCAAGCAATTTGGTTCAATAATTATTGAGTTATGCGAATAACGAGATGATAAATAAATAAATGCAGCCTAAAATATAACCTTCAACAATATGCAAAGGTTATTATAGTCGGAAGTTTATTAAATAGTAACCTTTAATATTATTCATATCATTAGTCCACATTCTCAAAGTACATATTTTTATGTTCTGAATTCTTAGGCTGCAAATTACTTAGCAAAATGAAATAGCATATACATGTAATCTCAAATATTTTCTTCAAACCATGAAAAAACTTCTTCAATTTAATTTCAAGAAAACTTTTTTCTTCTCTCTTCTGTTCCATTTTCCGACTGAGCAGTTCACTGGTGTTCTTTCTTTTGTACAGTTAACAGACACTGACGATGAAAGAAAAGAGGCATTCGATAGAATTTAATTGTGGAGCTCTTCTACTTCGATAAGGTGTCAAAATCTACTTACTATTCGAATCTTTCATGTTTATACTTTTTTTACGAAATCATATGATTTGATATGGCGAAACATTTTCTTATGGTGTGTCATTTCTTGGAGTTAAAGTGAATAAATATATTGATATGAAAAGTTATTTCTTCGACTGTTAAAACTGGTTAAAGTTAGATCCAAGTATTAATCCAATTACAGATTTACCGCTATGACCGAAAGTGGCTCAATAATGTTCGAAATAGACTTTGATATATAGGGGAGAACCGGGTGAGTTCGTACAGCGGGTGAATCCGTACAGGGCCATAACTCAACACCTGTTATGTCTAACCCGTTGAAATTTGAGTGATCCTATACATTATAATAACAATCAGTTTGAAACAAGTTTCAGCGCGTGATGGTGTAGTATGTTCCTCATATATTTTCAGCACTAAAATGTTATTTTCTCATTACTTGAGCTAAGCCATAGCAATTACAATTCACTATCTAAAAACTTTATATCAATACTAATTTTTATTAGGATATTCTCTACGTATGTAAACGTTAATATTTTGTTAAAACTCATTAGTATCTGATGTACACCAATTTGAAAATAAAATTGCGGTGTGGGGTGTCATCGTACAAATATGTACAGGCACATCCTCCTCTGTACGGTTCCACCCCCATTATGTACGAATTCACCTCTTTATATATTTAATATATGGCTCGAGTATATACACGTAGAGGAACGAAACAGTATTCTTCCTGTGATGTTTAACAAGCATATAGCGTCTGGAAAAAGGGAAAATCAGTACGTAAAGCTGCTAAATTGTTTAATGTTCCTCCGACGACGCTGTCAGATTCCACAAAGAGATCCAGAAAAGGTTCAGAATTTGATGAGCATATAAATTAGAATAGAAAGTTTTAACCAGTGAAGTAGTAAAGGACAGCGCTTTACCAGAGTATGCTGAGAATAGCTCAAATCATTATCATCGCAACCAGGTAGAAAATGAGCAATCCACCGAGCCTTCTCTTACTTCACCATCCATCGTGCCTGATCTTATTTCACCATACACTGAACCTGCTCCTATTTCATCCGCCACCGAGCCTGCTCCTGCTTCACCATCCACTGAGCTTTCTCCTACTTCTACCCGCACCGAGGCTTCTCCTTTTTCACCATCCACCAAGCCTGCTCCTACTTCACAATCCACCGAGCCTTCTCCTACTTATACTGGCACCGAAGCTTCTCCTTTTTCACCATCCACTAAGTCTTCTCTTACTTCACTTGCCACCGAGGCTTCTCCTACTTCATCATTCACCGAGCCACAACCAGACCCTTTTAGATTGAATGTTTCATTTTTAGGAACATCTTTTAAAAACATTCGGACATTCTCAAAGGCTCCTCCTAGAAAGAGCAACAGCAGAGGCAGATAACCAAGAAGGTCAATGATAACAACTGATACCCTAGAAAAAGAGTTAATGAAAGAAAAACAAATATCAACAAAGAACAACTCAAATTCACTAATGACAAAGCGTAGGCTTACGGATGAAATTGACGCTCTATAACCTAGTTCGGAAGACATCGGTGATGAAGCCTTTTGTAATTTTGTGTTATCTCAAAAGGGCTTTAGTCAATAGTAAGGATACGGCATTCAAGGGACAAGAGTTAATTAATATTTTCCTTAAAATAAATGAAATTCTTACAGAATTTTCCTTTCCCCCCCCCCTTCTTTAGTTCTGTACGGATATATTCGTACACACGAATAAATCTCACTAAAATCATAAGGTTTTAAATAATTTAGTTTGTAGTTCTAAGCAGATGAATACCTATAAATTCGATTGTGAGTTAGAACGAACTTGTATCCCTATTAGTTAAGATTCTATAAGCTTTGAAAGGAAAAATGTACGAACTCACCCGGTTCTCCCCTGTGAGTTAATACATATTGCTAAAATATTTTTTGGTTTTTATTTTTAACTATACTATGGTATACTTAAGGCATAATAATATATGTATCATTGACCGAAAGAATCTTACTATCTACAATAAAACATTAACATCGTATATAGTTTCTCCTTTTTACTTGGAATAATAATGATTAAACTAATAATAATCTCGACAACTGGTCTTTTGAATATATTAAAACATATTCCAGTATTGAAGCAAATCCCTTGATCTTCAGTAAATAAAATTCGGTTTTATTTGCATATCCTCTTATAGTATTTCGCATACAATCGATACTCATTTGATTTATTATTATAGCCTCGCTGGGGCGCATACTATTATAATAATTATACTCAACTCTTTTAAAATACCTGGAATAAATTAATGGATTTTCGCTGGCAGTATAAGCCGGAGGTGAATTTATTCATGCTATAGCCGATAAATGGGCCCAAATAAAAGGCTCAACCGATATGCAAATTTAATGGATATAAATTAATTTCCTATCGGGCAAACTGTCGATGGCAATAAAATATCAAAAAATTCCCTACTTTCACAAGCATCTACATTTTCCTTCACTAAAAGGATCAGAAATCAGTATGCAAAACTATCAGATTGGAAACTATGGTGGTGTCAACGAAGATCAAGATGTATATAGGGTCCTACTATATATCTTTGGTCTTGGTACCTAACATTTATATTTGTTTTAATACAATATAAATTATGATTTCTTCATAGCTTCATCTTGATACTAACATTTGATCTCAAACAACAAAAAAGAAGATTTCTTCTCAGTTTCAGTTTAATAATAACATTAACATTTGTTTATACAAAAAAAAAATTTGTTGATTTCTGCAGAGCTTCACCTCAAAGCAATAATATTCTGATATTTATTCATGTGTGATCATTGATTAAATATTTAATCTGATTATTTACTCCCCTTCAGTTCGTTTAATCGGCCTCAAAATAGAGATAATTCGGAGGGACATGATTCCCAACAGACGTTTTTACTAATGAATTCATATTCAACAAATTACTCATCTTTAGTTTAGTAAAGCAGGAATACCATTTCGTGTAACTCAATCAATAGTTCATCATTTAAACAATGAATAGAGTGAGGTTTCTATTTAGTATCTGTGAGTGAATTGTAAAAAGGTTTTTTAGATCTCTTACGACCGAGGAAGTTTATAAAAACATTACATATACATTTATTTTCATATGATTAGGTTCAATAATGAAGAGCTATATTTACAACTAATTACCAGTCGGAAAGTATACTCTCAAATTGCCGGTTTGAATTGATGATCAAAAAGATGATCTGTCTACGACAATAAATACATCATAATTTACCATAACTTATATTTAGAATTATTATCTTCTTCATACCTGGGATGAAAACTGAAAATATGAAATCCTACGATAAAGTGTATTGAATATTTACCATAATTCGCAATCATAGACGATCGCCAATCACAAATTTTCGGGCTTGATATCAGTATGCCTGCTCTCAATACGGGATCTGTTCGATTGAATCAGAAGCTATCAGGTTTTATGGACAAAATTCGATTTATGTAAATTAGTCATCTGATCATCTATTGGAAAAAATAATGATACATTAAGCAATACAATGATTACATTGTATAGGACACCGATTCTATTATAGGAATAATGATTCAATTATAGGAGAACCATTATATTATAAAAAAAAGATTTGAAGAGGAATATGAATATGATGAGCAAGTGGAATTCTATCTCCTAAATGATTGAATTTAATGAAGTAAATATTGATTTTTTGTGACATGCTCTGTATCTCATATAATTCAATTAGTAGATTTAATTAGAATTATATATTGCAATTACATAACTGTATATGAACTTCAATTATTTCCATTGACTGTTCACTGGAAATTTTTTGTATGGTTTATTGAATAAAATTTGAATAATTTTATAAGTGATACTTATTATTTTCAAATTTTAGGTAAAAATAATTTAAGATTTTCTCATGTTAATAATTAATTTCTAATATTTCATAAAAATAGTATATAAACTTCCCTCGATAATATATTGTTTATCGATAAAAATTAAACAAATATTGAACTGATCCTGAAATTACTATCATCATTCAAGTTTTTTTATATTTGAAATTGACCGATTTATCATTATTTTGGCAACAACAAAATTAATGTTACTTGAACTTATTTTTTTGTAGGGAATGAAATACGCTGCGGTCAACTTGAACTTCTCTTAACCACATCGGACATATCTATTCCAAGATCTGGACTTCATCTAACTTTCATATTTCATTAACTATAGTGTAGGCAGCTGGGACATGCAGTGAATGATAAATGTACGATTCACTGCCTTGGTGTGTACCATCATCTAATTTCCTCATGCAGAGATTGTTAGTGAAAAGGCTGTCAGAGACGGAAAACTGCAAGTGATTGAAATGCTCGTGATTTTGATTCACGGTAATAATTCAATATATGAACACCATGGAGTTGGCAGATGACATAGTAGTGTTAAAATGAAACGCAATGAGGTTTAGCAAATTTTTAGAGTTTCTTTAGAGAAAGTTGTGGTCTTTCTCTTATTTACATTAGAGAAAGTTGTGGTTGGGCTGCGGAAAATTTAGTTGAGTCCCACCTTTCTCTTCTGGTAGTCACAATTTACCTCTTCATCTCAAAATCGAAGCTGCTTATTGCACAGGCAAACCTGATCTTATTACGTATCAGACTTATGACAGTCGAATAACTGTAGGACATGTCTCACTTCTATTTCACTTGGCATGTAATTTTGTAAGTGTAACATTGGAAATATGGTTGGTTCATTTAAGTTTTGCTGTTTTCGTCGTAATTTATGCATGTAGAATAGATTAAAATAAATATTATGGCAAATGATATACATCTTTCACCATAACTAAGTAATAAACGTCATTTATCACAACAATTTTTCGGATAATAAAACAATAATTCCATTAAATTGCCTAAAGTTTTGATTGTATGTAATCTAGGAACCATATGATTAGGTTTTGAGAGCGATCGGTTTGAAGGTCAAGGTCAAGGTGATGAAAAAGTTCTAAATGATCAAAAAACTAACGGTGGAGAAGGTATGATCTCCTCGTATGACCGCTCTAGCTTACAGTGGAACCATAGAAGATTAAGTGAAATATTCTCTCACTATTCTGTTGCGCCCCCAGAATTTTTCTCTGGGTTACAATTTAGAATGGTATTTGTTTTGATATTTTTCATCTGCCTCACAGCATTCAGTGCTAATGTCTGTGTTCTATTATTTCTAAAGAAAAGCCAATCTAAAGTTTAGTCATCTTTGTTATCTGGAGTTATTACTTCGCTAACTTTTCTAAAGAGGATTGGGAATTACATTTCAGCTCTCGATGTCGAAGAGATTTGCCAACAATTTGGTGATAATGTACACTTAATTGTTCGCTTATTGTTTATAGTAGGGAATAATAAATTTCAAGTAATGAGTTAAAAATTATTCATAACCATAAACGATCATATTTATATTCATCCTATATAAGAAAAAATTGCTTACATATATATTTATATAGGCATTTAACGAATACTGTTAGATAAATAAAAAGCTGACGTATTTTACCTAATATGATTGAAAAGATTTATACTCATCAGCATTACCATATGAATGCATTAAAGCATATATACACATTCAAAGTTGTAGCTCCTACGACCCCCATACACATTTCAATGCATCTAGACGGACACTACAAACAACGGTCTGTCGATTCGATGGAATAATCCATCGATTCGAGATCCCAGGCAATCGAAAAGAAATCGAATCGATATACGTTGTTTATAGGGGGATAGCTGACGCACTCAACCTGGGTAGATGAGACATAAATCCATGATGGAGTTCGCAGAATTCGAACCCTGGACCTTTAGAGTTTAGAGTACTGTGCCAGAGCTCTATCGACTATACTACTATGTGTTAAAAGAAGTTCGAGACCTTGCGGACTCACCGTACTCTAATGGTCCAAGGTTAGAATCCCGTGATCTCCATCATGCATATATATACATATATATACTCTCTTATATAATATATTTGATTCATATTAAGAATTTGAACACGGTACATATAGTTGAACAATATCCCAATAATACAACATGTATCACGTGCTTTTCATACCAATTTTTCAACAAAGTAGATAAGACCGTTAAAGTTAGTTCTTGCGATCATCGATAGCTTTAGTCTTGTTTTCTGTTGCAGAGTTGTTAAGCTCCTTACAAGAAGTCAATCTAAACTTGTGTCTCCTGTGACACTTGCAGAAGAGTTCTTCATACGAGTACAACCCAAAAAACATCTTATGACCTCTAGTTTGATGATTCATCATTCATTGAACATTCTACAATTAAGAAGGATCTGTATAGATTGTAGTATTTCAAACTTTATAAGCCCTTTTAAAAAGTTCCTCAATCCTTTTAAGTAAACTACAATAAATATGATGGATTTAGAAGATTATAAATTAATACTTTATGATCTGTTAATTGCCACGAGTAATTAAATAATTATAATAATATCATAATTACTATTAATAATTATAATAATTTTATAATAATTATAATCATTTATGAATCCAAACAAATTTATTTAATAGATTTTTTATTTATTTAATATTGACTGAAAATATACCTAAATGGCTGTTATATACAACCTAAAATACCTGTTCCAATAGTCGACTACGGTGTACCTCGTGTAACAACTACTGCTCTCGTTCCTCTCTGATATTGTGGGATAGATGAGGATTTGCATGGCATTATTAGGATTTGGAAGAGTCAGAGTCAAACTCACTCAGTAATATCACACTCTGAACACCAACACTCATTTCAAAAACATTCGTACAGGATATGTTTGAACTGTGTCAGGAAAATTATTCGTTCACGGAACATTTGACCACGGAAAATTCATTCAAAATTCAATTGATTGAATTAATCATATTTGTATCTTTTGCAGTATTCGATATTACTATATTGACTAATAATCACTCTGAATGAATTATATTAGTATTTATTTTAAACAATCTGTTTTCGTGCTAAATAGTAAATAATTTTATCAATTCATACTTTTTCAATTTATTTATAACTGCTTCCTAACATTTTGAATCAAATGTTATTCCTAACATTTTGAATCAAATGTTATTCCTAACATTTTGAATCAAATGTTATTCCTAACATTTTGAATCTAATGTTATTCCTAACATTTTGAATCAAATGTTATTCCTAACATTTTGAATCTAATGTTATTCCTAATATTTTGAAGCAAATGTTATTCCTAACATTTTGAATCTAATGTTATTCCTAACATTTTGAAGCAAATGTCATTCCTAACATTTTGAAGCAAATGTTATTCCTAACATTTTGAATCAAATGTTATTCCTAACATTTTTTAAGCAAATGTTATTCCTAACATTTTGAAGCAAATGTCATTCCTAACATTTTGAAGCAAATGTCATTCCTAACATTTTGAAGCAAATGTCATTCCTAACATTTTGAAGCAAATGTTATTCCTAACATTTTGAAGCAAATGTCATTCCTAACATTTTGAAGCAAATGTCATTCCTAACATTTTGAAGCAAATGTCATTCCTAACATTTTGAAGCAAATGTCATTCCTAACATTTTGAAGCAAATGTAATTCCTAACATTTTGAAGCAAATGTCATTCCTAACATTTTGAAGCAAATGTCATTCCTAACATTTTGAAGCAAATTTCATTCCTAACATTTTGAAGCAAATGTCATTCCTAACATTTTGAAGCAAATGTCATTCCTAACATTTTGAAGCAAATGTAATTCCTAACATTTTGAAGCAAATGTCATTCCTAACATTTTGAAGCAAATGTCATTCCTAACATTTTGAAGCAAATGTCATTCCTAACATTTTGAAGCAAATGTTATTCCCAAAATTTTGAAGCAAATGTCATTCCTAACATTTTGAAGCAAATGTCATTCCTAAAATTTTGAATCTAATGTCATTCCTAACATTTTGAAGCAAATGTCATTCCTAACATTTTGAAGCAAATGTCATTCCTAACATTTTGAAGCAAATGTCATTCCTAACATTTTGAAGCAAATGTCATTCCTAACATTTTGAAGCAAATGTCATTCCTAACATTTTGAAGCAAATGTCATTCCTAACATTTTGAAGCAAATGTCATTCCTAACATTTTGAAGCAAATGTCATTCCTAACATTTTGAAGCAAATGTCATTCCTAACATTTTGAAGCAAATGTCATTCCTAACATTTTGAAGCAAATGTTATTCCTAACATTTTGAAGCAAATGTCATTCCTAACATTTTGAAGCAAATGTTATTCCTAACATTTTGAAGCAAATGTCATTCCTAACATTTTGAAGCAAATGTTATTCCTAACATTTTGAAGCAAATGTCATTCCTAACATTTTGAAGCAAATGTTATTCCTAACATTTTGAAGCAAATGTCATTCCTAACATTTTGAATCAAATGTCATTCCTAACATTTTGAAGCAAATGTCATTCCTAACATTTTGAAGCAAATGTCATTCCTAACATTTTGAAGCAAATGTCATTCCTAACATTTTGAAGCAAATGTTATTCCTAACATTTTGAAGCAAATGTTATTCCTAACATTTTGAAGCAAATGTTATTCCTAACATTTTGAAGCAAATGTTATTCCTAACATTTTGAAGCAAATGTCATTCCTAACATTTTGAAGCAAATGTTATTCCTAACATTTTGAAACAAATGTTATTCCTAACATTTTGAAGCAAATGTCATTCCTAACATTTTGAAGCAAATGTCATTCCTAACATTTTGAAACAAATGTTATTCCTAACATTTTGAAGCAAATGTCATTCCTAACATTTTGAAGCAAATGTCATTCCTAACATTTTGAAGCAAATGTCATTCCTAACAATTTGAATCAAATGTCATTCCTAACAATTTGAAGCAAATGTTATTCCTAACATTTTGAAGCAAATGTCATTCCTAACAATTTGAAGCAAATGTTATTCCTAACATTTTGAAGCAAATGTCATTCCTAACAATTTGAAGCAAATGTTATTCCTAACATTTTGAAGCAAATGTCATTCCTAACATTTTGAAGCAAATGTCATTCCTAACAATTTGAAGCAAATGTTATTCCTAACATTTTGAAGCAAATGTCATTCCTAACATTTTGAAGCAAATGTTATTCTTAACATTTTGAAGCAAATGTCATTCTTAACATTTTGAAGCAAATGTCATTCCTAACATTTTGAAGCAAATGTCATTCCTAACATTTTGAAGCAAATGTCATTCCTAACATTTTGATGCAAATGTCATTCCTAACATTTTGAAGCAAATGTAATTCTTAACATTTTGAAGCAAATGTCATTCCTAACATTTTGAAGCAAATGTCATTCCTAACATTTTGAAGCAAATGTCATTCCTAACATTTTGAAGCAAATGTCATTCCTAACATTTTGAAGCAAATGTCATTCCTAACATTTTGAAGCAAATGTTATTCCTAACATTTTGAAGCAAATGTCATTCCTAACATTTTGAAGCAAATGTCATTCCTAACAATTTGAAGCAAATGTTATTCCTAACATTTTGAAGCAAATGTCATTCCTAACATTTTGAAGCAAATGTCATTCCTAACAATTTGAAGCAAATGTCATTCCTAACATTTTGAAGCAAATGTCATTCTTAACATTTTGAAGCAAATGTCATTCCTAACATTTTGAAGCAAATGTCATTCCTAACATTTTGAAGCAAATGTCATTCCTAACATTTTGAAGCAAATGTAATTCCTAACATTTTGAAGCAAATGTCATTCCTAACATTTTGAAGCAAATGTCATTCCTAACATTTTGAAGCAAATGTCATTCCTAACATTTTGAAGCAAATGTCATTCCTAACATTTTGAAGCAAATGTCATTCCTAACATTTTGAAGCAAATGTTATTCCTAACATTTTGAAGCAAATGTCATTCCTAACATTTTGAAGCAAATGTCATTCCTAACATTTTGAAGCAAATGTAATTCCTAACATTTTGAAGCAAATGTCATTCCTAACATTTTGAAGCAAATGTCATTCCTAACATTTTGAAGCAAATGTCATTCCTAACATTTTGAAGCAAATGTCATTCCTAACATTTTGAAGCAAATGTCATTCCTAACATTTTGAAGCAAATGTTATTCCTAACATTTTGAAGCAAATGTCATTCCTAACATTTTGAATCAAATGTTATTCCTAACATTTTGAAGCAAATGTCATTCCTAACATTTTGAATCAAATGTTATTCCTAACATTTTGAATCAAATGTTATTCCTAACATTTTGAATCAAATGTTATTCCTAACATTTTGAAGCAAATGTTATTCCTAACATTTTGAAGCAAATGTTATTCCTAACATTTTGAATCAAATTAACAGCGATAACGGAAGAAGAATAACTAGCAATTACTGAAATATTTCTATCAATATGTTAGTTAGTATTCATCTAGCTAAATTTCAGGGTAATGAAGTTATCGCTAAAATGTTTATTATTATCACTACGTAATGTCTATATATTGCAACTTATGTAAATATAAATTGAATTGACGAAGTGTTTTCCGTGAACGAATATTAACGGGACTAAATTTTTGTTGACGAATTCTCTCCAGATTTTTTATTAAGAAATTCAGTTTAAAAATGAGGAAAAATGTATATGCATTCAACTCAATCAGTTTAAAATAAATAATCAATTTTAATGTAATTTCAAAATATGTTGAGCACTATAGATATCAATTTTCACTATGAATTAACATTATTAACTAATTTTCATATAAGGAAAACGTTTCAATTATCATTCATTTCTTTGATAGTTATCTTTAAAACAAACAAAATGTGCAAGTTGAATATAGGTAGCATTTTTCCCACTATTTTTCTCTAATGACTGTAGACTTCAGTGAGTTATCTTGTCAGTGAAGCCAGTCTAAGCCTTCATAAATCTTCATTTGATAGCCGCTAAGCATGCTATCTCTTTTAAATTAACTAACCACATCTTCTATAATCTGCACTAATTGTGACCAGAAATATTACCCGCTTGCTGATTATTCTCCATGGGAAATAATGGTGGGCAATTTCCTTCAATTAGTTTTTGTATTTACTTACAAGAAAGAAAAGAAAATATTATCAGAGATACAGTACATCCCAAAAAAAATACACATGATTTTTAAATTAAATAAGCTTGGTTTAAATAGAAATATATTGATGTAGAAATCAGTATCATTTATAAAATGTTTTTATATTATTTATTCATTATTTTTCTTGCAAATGCTAGATAATTTTTCTTTCAGTAGATTTTGCAAACATAGTGATAAATAGATAATATTAAAACCTTGTAATAAAGATACGGACTAATACTTTAATTAATTTCTATTTGCAGCCAACAAACATATTTACTTTTAAAATCAAATGTATTTTTTTGTGGGGCATACTGTATACTTGTGGTTAACTATAGAAGATAGTTTATTAATTAATATTCGAAACAATGATCTTCAAATGCGAAATTGTTCACAAACTGTATATTACTATTGTTAATATTCATTTAATTTGTTATCCTATTCATTAGCAATGCATCCTTCAAAATAATAACGACGCTACAAAATACAATTTCAGTTTCTCAATCATGTTTTATTATAGTAATAAAAAGCTCTCATGACTTTCCATATTGCAAGTTATATTTCACATTTATCCCTTTTATATTATCTTCCCAGGACTACTTTTCATTTTATGACCTCTTCTTGCAATATATGTGATGTGCATAATTTGCTGCTCTTAGTCGTATAAATTGCTACCTCATATTGTATGCAGTTACGGGCATTCTTTACTATCTCATCCAGAAATAGTGTTATGGTCAGGTTATGGAAGATTTACTGGTGATCCTAGTCAATATTCAGTGCTCTGAACATAACTTTGGTTATGTTTATTTTAATTATTCTTTAACATTTAAAATTATCAATTCAATCTATAGCAAATATTGTAAAACAATACATTAAAAAAGAGTTAGATTCTTCATCGGTAAAGACAATCATATATTTTTTTTAAATTAGCTTTACCTTTTTTTCCTACATTGTTTAAAATATTACCCAGTGAACCATCAATATAACAAAAGTTAATTGTTATAGAGGATCATCTGTTTGTATTGTTTTGTGTATAATTCATAAGAAAAACTTTAAGGAAGTTCCATTCGATATTATAATTAGAAATGAAGGTAATAGTATTATCTAATTTAGATTCTGTCTCTAATAACTCATTCCTATACAAGTCAAATTGTTTTTTTAAGTTGATAGATCGTCAATATTTGTCTGTTGCAATAATTTCAAATCGTAATTTTTCTTATAACAACATAATTTCAGATATTACCGATACGGTTTTTGGTCGGGATGTCTATGAGCACTCCCGAACAAATTACCGTTGAATTTTTGCCGTAGATAGATAATCTTATCATCAATGATTATTATCGCCAAATTAAAGTTGAATCTCAACAGAGATAATCATTAATCATGTCCCACTAGATTTGACTATTGAAGTATTCACCATGTTGTCGTTTGCATCTTCCGTTCACCAGCGAAAGGTAACTACGAGAGTTTATCCTCCGTCCTTTAACTTCCAAAGTTTCAAACTCCATTCAGTGAACACCACTTTTGTCCGGTAAATTGTGTAAAAATATCCTGCTATGTTGGGGGAGTGACAGTTGTGGCTTTCCACTTCAATGGACTCTAAAAGATATCGCCTAACTTACATCATAATGTTTGACAGTTTAATCGGTGCCATTTTACCTACTGTGGCCCTAGACGTTGAAAATATGCACTGAATGCTGAAAGATTACGATGACAATTGTATCCGTGATAAATATTATTTATACATTATTGATTACGAATTTATCTCATTACAAATTACGAATTTAACTCATTAAAAATTACGAATTTAATTTATTATAGATCACGAATTTATTTCATTATAGATTACGAATTCATATCATTTTAAATTATGAATTTATTTCATTATAGATTAAAATTTGGGTTAAATCAAAATCATCCAAATTTAGTAGATAACCAATATTTATATTCTATATGATTGTTGATAATTCAGTACTAACCTATACCAATTCAATTTGATGAACAAATGTTTATGTAAGAATATATGTTTTCTCGTGACATTTAGTAAGTCAGATTCTTACGAAATTACAGCACACTGTAACTAAAACAATGTATTGGTTAATGGTGGTAAAAAGATCTATTTGTGGCATTAACAGGTGAAGATATTGGTAATATTATATAATGTCATTTGATAAATTTTAAGAAATGATAAATACTATCAAAATAACTAACCACAGGACAGAAATACCAGCAAATGATGTATTATAGCATTACATAGCATAAAATATTTTAAAATTAAGTAAAGTGATATCAGTAAGAGGAAAATTCGTAATTCACGTCCCTAATTGATTTAGGGACGTGAAAAAAAGGAGAGGGTAATCATAAATTAAAAAAAATCTTATATTGATAACCCCTAAAAACAAAAACAATAGTATAGTTTATATTTCAATTTGTTTTCCAAATCAATATTCTTTAATTTGCTGAATTTCAATTTCAAATATTTAATCCTCTTTGGTATTATTTGTAGTTAAGATGCAAAATTTTCTATCAATTAATATTTATTAGTGCAATGAATTTTAATCGGATGAAAGATAATTAAATTTAAGAAAAATTAGTTTAAAAATACTCACTTCCTAGTTCACATCTCTTATTGAAAAAGGGACCTGGACTAGGAATTTACAGCGAAAGATTTCACTACATAAAAATATTTGGAACACGTAACAGAAAAATTGAACCTCTTTTCGTATACTTTGCGATATGATTTTCTTCCGTATGCAACTTCTTCTTAGTCGCATATTTTGTTATTCATGAAATATCACCAGACACCAGAATGTATAATATGGGAGACACAAGAGTTCTCGTACAGGGAGATATAGAATAGTAAGTGGAGATTTGCATGAGTGGGTCAGATTCAGCATCAGTTTACTCTGGATGATCTACTAATATAATTATATATTCATGTAAAATAATGCGATACAATTGCTTCCTTTATTTTATGATGTAAATATCTTCCAATCCACAATGCAATATATAATTGATATCATCTTGAATAATATTAATTTCCATATAATGTGTCACATATTAAAAAGATCTATTTTTTTCGAAATAAGCTAGATAATTTTCATAATTACAATAACATTCCATAATATCTACTCCATTTGGAAGTGAACTTATTAAATTAATTGATTTGAATTAATGTTTCAATTAATTGTTGTCTCCATTTGATGAACTTTCAGTTCTGTTTCTGAAGTTCAGCTCGTAGTTGCTATCAGAGTTGAGTTGGGTGTTCATTTCGGATGATAATTCCTCATGTTAACAACTATATATTATGTTGTAGCTAGCTGTTGTGAAGACGTTAACATAAACAACTGATGAACATTAGTAATGTGTCCATTAACCTGTTTCATTTACATATCACTTGTACTACAGCTTGTTAACGAGGAGTTGTGATCTTGAAATTGAAGTTTAGTTCGAGAGTATATACTGGGAGTTGTATTATCCGAGCATATTACACAATATTCATTTATGAAAATTCAGTTATCAACTTTTTTCGCTCTCCGTTAATAAAATTTCGGTATTTGAGATCTATCTTTGTGTTTCATTGAAGATGTTTAATTAAATACTTAATATCAGCGTATGATTTTCATAACACCAAATATACTTTTACTATAATTCAAACTAATATCTACCAATATCAAAACCAAACTGAATTTCAATACTCAATTCATATAAAATTCCATCAAATCGAAGAGGTACAAGTAAAAGGTCACTAAAATACAAGTTAGCAGAAACACTTTTGTAGTCTCCCAGCAAGTAAAAGTTATCGATATTTTGCAATAGGGACAAGTGCAATCCCTTAAATCTCCATTTACTGTAAAAACTGTTTGGACATAAAATAAAACAAGCGTAAATCTGGCAACAGGAAACGTTTTAAGAATATGAACAAGAGTTTTTCAAATTCGGGAAATGCATTTTAGTTTCGTGAATGCTTCAATTCGATATTGAGAATTGAATCGTAATATCAATATTTATATAAGAGAGCATATTTAATAAATGTAATGTTATTGTATGAATATATCCTAGGTTCTGAGAAGTGAATTAACGAATATTAAAGAATTATTTTTTGATCATATCAGTACGGGATATTATATTTATCTATTAGATATTTATATAAATGGATTTATTTATATAAATGGATGAATAATTTTATATCGATTTTCAATCTATACGAATTTTACTGTATGCTTTTATTTTGTAACCTATTGAGAAAATTAAAGAATTTTGATTTATTTTTAATAAAAAATCATATATATCAGATTTCAAATTTACACACTTTCAAAAATAGAACATTTTTTGATTATTTTCATACAGAACCTACGTAATTACGTATATCTAACTACATATAACTACACAAATGAAAGAATTCTATTTTTATTTTTACATATTGTTTATATTATTTCTAAAATAAGCAAATACATTTTTATCTCTCTATACAGTATACACACCCCAAAATATAAAATTATATTTATTTTTCTGATTGGATAAAAGTAAAGCACTCCAGTGAATATTTTTGAATATTCAAAATCTAAAACTGGAAATACATTTATTTTTTAGTCTTAGAGATTTCCTTTATAATCCAATACCTGGGAAATAAAATGATTTACTTTCCCAGGATTAAAAGCTCCCAAGCTGTTAGGCCTAAATTAAATAACATCTTTTTATGGCCTCCAGAACATCAAACAAAACTTTGCGAAGAAAGACCATCAGGGCAAAGGAAGAACAAAGTCCAAATAATCCCAGCAGTTTAGTGTGTATGTCGGATATTTTATATCTTTATACCATCCTATATTGGAAAAACATTCCCATTTAAACGGCACTTGTGTTTGTTTGCAGTTCATTCATATCAACTAATTAGAACCAGGTAACAGTTGGGACAACAAAGGTAATATTATGACAACATTGGCAATATTAGGACAACATTGACAATATTAAGACAACATGGACCATATTAGGACAACGTACATTGACCATATTAGGACAACATTGTCAATATTAGGACAACATTGACCATATTAGGACAACATTGGCAATATTAGGACAACATTGACCATATTAGGACAACATTGGCAATGTTGGGCAATATTGGGACAGCATTTGCCCGAGAATCATTGCTATTTTTGGAAATTCGATGATTGAAATTCCATATATATCTTTTATTGTTGAATCAGTTCGTGTAACAATTGAAAATTCATTCATGTTCTATTTTTAATTCATAAAGTTTTATAACCATTTTTATCACTAAATACTCAATTTTTCATCAAAGTATGGAAGCATTATCGAAAAAAAAATCATGTTTATTGGGACTAAGAATAATCGGCCAGTCTCATATAAGAAAAAACAATATAGAAATTATTATTATTACACAGTGCTACCTAATAATAGTATTTTTTATATATATTATTGATATATGACCGATAATTCGTAACTTACCCTGCAAAAAATATACTGTAGTCAAATACAATATTTTTTTTACATTTCTACATTAAAACCAAGAAACATATTAACTAATACATTCAATTTTCCATTAGATTTTTTTAACAAATATTTCTTTAGTCTGCCATAAAATGGCCATCAGTTTCATTAAACTATAACCAATCTGGCAGACAAAAAATATTTGCATAACACAGGATATACTCTTACTCGGGACTCTATATTCACTATAGAGGAGTCCATTATAGATGAGCTCTTCTGCACTATGAAATGAAACAAAAATTCGATTTCCTCAAAAAAAAAAAAATTCGAGTCATATCTCCATTACACATGATTTGTTATGATAAGTAGGTACCAGAGAGTTGCTTTGCATATAGTTCACATTATCGAATTTCTATAATTAATGCCTAGCATGGCCCAATATAAGCCCGACTTAGGGTGACAAAGTGTACTAATATGATACTTTAAGTGCTCCCTTTCTTTCTCGAGTCGGTGCATAATGTAACTCCTTTTGAGTTTATGTTACATTATCTCTTCATCTTATTTAGCATAATTTGGTGCAGAATATACGTGGTTATTCGGTGTCACCTTCTCATGAATATCTGTTAGTTGGTTATATAATTCAATTATTAATACCATTATCATATGAATCTCATCATATTATAATTCTACGTGTTCCTTCCTTAGTTAGTTCGTGAGCTAGTCCGTCCATCTGTTATGATTTCATAATTTCCTGATTATTTAAATAAACAAATATGGAAAATATGAAACTAAAAACCCGATATTTTATTCAATCACCGAACAATGCCAATCACCGGCGACGAATTATTGGATTTATTTACATCCAAATTTAAAAATAAAAATCGAAAATTATCCAGATTCGTATATTTCTGTTGGTTGCACGAAAAATCTTACTCATAAATAATTTAAGATGCGATTTAAATTCTGGACCAAAATTTTTGATATCCATATAATAATTATAATTATATAGAATATGATCGTTCAAAAGTGTATAAATAAATAGTTATATCTCATAAATACATACAACAATATTATAAGGAATGAACTGTTTCTGAGCAATTTCATGATCAAAGTCCATAGAATCGGTGGTAGATTTGCAATGCTATTTTTGTAATTCAGATTGACGCATCAATCGAATTCTGTTCGAAAATTGCCATATGATTGGCAGGTGATCAGTAATTCCGTCCAATCATTTCTCTACAAATCTGAATCATTCATCAGTTAATCATTTCGATCGAATGAAGATTGATAATGATTACGAATGAATTCATAATAATCATGGAGTTCTATAATCATTATTTTTGATCAGTCGTAATAATCATTCTTCAAGTTACGTATAGACATATGATTATGTTCCAGGTAACAATGTCTCTTACGGTCAATATTACCACCTGGGGTATTCCCGTTCATCAAATTAATAAGAAAAATATGTCTAATTAGGAAGACATATGGAAACACCCACTGAGACACGTTCTATCAAACTACCAGGATATTGATATTCAAATAACAAATGTACGAAATTGCGTAACGGTCGGAATATCGTGACATACCCTATAATAACAGTTGCTAATGAATATGAAAATTGACACGATGATAAAGCACACTATCACATGAGTTCTATAAATTAACAGTTGATGGAACAGATACAGAAGTTGCGTTACATTTAACTACACATACACGATACACAATCCCATCGCGAAGACTTAGTTACATCTACTCCAAGTTCCAATTAAAGTAAGTTTTTTAATTAAGATTGAAACGTTGCATGAATTGTTGGACGATATAATGAGAGAAAAGAATGAATAATTGTGAGTTGTTTGAAAAGTTCTAATCGAAGCAGATATTAAATACCCAGGTAGAAAGTTTTGATTGGGCATTAGAAAATTAGATGGTTAGTCCCTTTCTAGTCTAATATGGTAGATATAATTAAATGGGTTTGACCAATAATTATTAAAGTTTTAAGTATCTATTAATTATCTTAAGTTTCATTTATTTTATTTCGTAGTTATTATTATTGCTATATTTTTTTCTTTTTAAATATTGACTATATTTATAATACAATATGTTAGTGAAACTGAAGAGTTTTATTACTTAAAAATAATACTTATGAAATAGTGTCAATTAAATAATGATATTATGTGTATAGGATTAGAAATAGGCAAACTAAACTAAAGTAGTCTTGTAATATTTAACTGGTAATTATTAATTACTCGTACTAACCCAGCCCTCGAACGTTTACTCACGTATCTATAGCTGTAGGTGCGGGTTAACCAGTTCTCACTATCACAATTGTAAAATCTCAACGAGTTGATTTTCCAGTCTATATTTTTCATACAAAAAACCTTGTCTTTATATTTAAACACTTCTTGGTAAAAATAAATGATTAATTTTCCATTTACAATGAAAATTCAAGACATAGATAAGAAATCAATGTTTTCTTATGTATTTTGAATGTGTTTTACTCTCACACATCAATTTTGTGTGGTATTTAGGTGTTCCAACAGCCATCTAAATATTCGAATATAATCTCATAATATGATTAGCTTTCCATTCATCCTTTTTATTTCTGTCTAATCATGTGTAATCATGTGAAAAAATGTAAGTAATGAAAAAGTAGCTCCCTAATCAGTTTAGAATTAAAGTTATTATCATTTTTAGTTGTCGGCTGTTTCGCTTCAATCTTGACATTTACCAATTTATTTTTAGAACTTGATTCTAAAATTGTATTAGTCGTCTAAATGTTTACAAACCATGATATTATTTACCATATCTTCATTTTCTACACAAAAAATCTTTTTAACAACAATTAACGAATGAATTGTTTTAAAGTATATTTCTTAGAATATTGCCCATCTCCTACACTTGGGTATTATATCTCACTTGTACGACCTTTGGTTGGTTTAATTATTCTAGCACCTCACACTTCTCTGAAATTAAATACCGAGAACGTATTAAATAATCTTGAGAGTTTAATCAAACTAAAACGGCTTTATGGAAGGTTTCAGATGCGTGTAAGGGAAGCTACATTGTTTATTACTTTTGTACTGAGATTATACAAGCCTAGATACAATATTATACTGATGCTGTACTAATTTGTAACTCGACAATCTAAATTGCTATGAAATGTTATACCTATACAATTTGCTTAGTAATATAATTATAGAAGCTAGCTCAGATTCCATCACGTAATTATCTAATACAACTTTAGTGAGCGAAATGTTTGATATAGAAAATACTTATGTAATAATATTTTGGATATAATTATTGAAATTACTGCAAATTAGCTTTTAAGTATAGATTATTATCAAAATTTCCAGTTCTTTTATTTAAAATTGCAGATAATATAAACGATGGAATGACTAACAAATCAATAATCGTCAGTAAATACTGATTATAAATGTTATCGAAAAAAATCTTCTTTTCATACATTATTGTCTGTTTTTTTTGGAATGTCCAACGAAAAACGATACACAATAATCATTCTAAATTTACGATAGATCACTATTTATTTCGTTGAACCATTCATCGTCTTAAATAGATTATTTCTTTATCATCGTTCGCAATTTTCTAACTGGGTAATTCAATAAATATACAGGAAGATAATATATCTCATCGTAAAATATCCTTGAAATATCCTATATGCATGCAGATCATATAGGATGTTTTCCAGCGACACAGACACTGTTAGGGATAAGTAACGACATAGAATGTGAGGTCATATCTCAGAGATATGACCAGATGACTCTGTCGCAGTTTGTTCCACAGATTCTCTTGCTGAGGTTACATTCTAACTCAATGAATGTTAACATTAATGGAATATCACTCATTGGGTTTTCTATCAGTAATGTAGTGTTATTATAAAACCATTTAGGAAGAGGTTAAAGAATATTCGTTATACAAGGTAAAAGATCTATCTACAACATAGGGCTAGTAAATTTGGAGAGTGTTTTCTTTTCAACAAAATTGCAGCATGAAAAACTCCCTATGTAAGTGGAAATACATTTAAAATATATTTATTCAGTAGTAGCGTTTTTCAATGACGATTTTCATTGCAAATGGATTAAAAAACGCCGGTGTGTAAAGGAACTTAACCTCAATACAGACTTGGCGCTTTTGATCGCGCGTTCAAAAGTATGTGGCCTTGTACAGACAATGCGTTTTCAAACGTGCGTCAGATATACCATATATAATGTATGGCAACGACTGGCAAATTGAGAAGAAATACATGTTCAGGTGTGTGCCTATCTATTAAACTTCCAGCGTGATTATAGACGCTTTATTAGAAAACGCTCAATCTTTACGGGCCCTTCGACCCTTTACTCTCAATTGATAGATTGGATTTTTATTCTATTTTACTATAGATCAAATTTGATGAATTTCTTGTATTTAATTGCAAGTTTTTCATAATAATTTATACCAAAAAATATAAAATGTTATTATTATTTTTCTTTAGTGTGTATAATTATTATAAAATAGTCATCCCTACTCATATCATTATATTTTAATAAGCTATTATCAGGTTTTCATAGTATTATTGCTTATAAAAGAAGGCCATTGACATACAATAAAAAACCTCATAATTCAAACTAGAATAAATTCGAATTCTTTAACATTTACGGGTATGGTTCATTCTTTGTGCATTATTGAATTAAATTATATACCTGCTTTGTTAGAGAAAATAAAAGAAATATAATTGTTCAGTGATAATTTTAACATTTTACTATCAGAAGGTGAATGAATAAAAAATGAGTATTATTGGCATTTATTTAATACAAATAATTTAGATGATATTCACAGTTTAATGAGGTTTCAGTAAAGAATTTCTAATGAAGGCAGTTGAAGAGGTGAGTTCTGAATAAAAATATTAAATAAATTAAATGAATTTATGTTATTTACAAAAGTTAGCTTTTTACTGGAATTTATGTGAGAGAACCATGTTAGTTTTAAACTGAAATTATATTAATATATTTTAATTAAATCCTTCTTGTTTCTTTTTTTTTCCTGTTTTGACTGGAAAAATACTGTCTTTAAAACAAATTAGATAAAAAGGAATGATGACCAATAATTTTTTTGTGAAAACAGATTAATTCCTTTAGAAAAATGTATACGTAAATAAAGAATTAATATAAACAATATAATCAACTTTAAACTATTATGACCTGTTTTTTGAAATTATTATGATTATATTCATTCAATAGCAATGTAGTCCAAGAATTTGAATTGCGTACCCTATTTCTTGATACGATATGGAATATGAAATTAATATGGAATTTCACCATTGAATACATATAAACAAACTTTCAACCATCATGGAACTCTCGAAAACAAGCACATAACTATATTACAAAAAATATTAATAACCTACATAAATAATCTATTAACATATATGATGTTTTTTTTGAATACTAAGAGTTGAAACTTTAAAAAGTCATCTATAATCAGGAGGAAAATCAACTCAATCATACATGACACCACCGTAATTTTATATCTAAGTTAAAACAAAAACTCGACGACTCTACCAGGTGATATAGTAAGAATTTACATTTTTTAAAGTGGATAAATATATATACTGAGATATGATGTTTTTGTACATTGAATGGAGAAACCTTACGGTATGATAGACACGTTGACACAGTCCCTTGCTATGAATTATGTACTATATGATGATTTTCTAAGCTAGTTTGGATAGGAAGAATTATACATATCGGTAAAATATATTACATGTATAGAGTATTTCATTATTTAAACTCTACATTATGAACATTTTATTCATGTTATTGAACAACTTCAAAATCTTATATATTTTATACATCTCTCATTATTCATACATTATCACAGTCAATGACTTCGTAAACAGTAATAAAGAAAAATACATAGTAATTATTGCACTTATAATTAGTAGAGTTTTAATTAGGTTCAATTTGAAAAATTCAGATATGGTGTCACTTATCATAATATGATATCACTTGTCCTCATGTGATATCAACCAGTACGATATAAATTTATCCTTATGGTGTCACTTATCATGATATGGTATCACTTATCATGATATGGTATCACTTATCATGATATGGTATCACTTATCATGATATGGTATCACTTATCATGATTTGGTATCACTTATCATGATATGGTATCACTCATCATGTTATGGTATCATTTATCATGATATGGTATCACTTATCATGATATGGTATCACTTATCATGATATGGTATCATTTAATCTGATATGATATTACTCATGATGATACAGAATCATTTATCCTGATATGATATCACTCTTTCTGATATGAAACATTTTCCTATGATATGATAGTTGCAATATGTCAGGATATGTACTCATTGTGTCCAGTAAAACTAAGAAACAATGTCTATTCATAGGCCTTCATCCTCATCCATTTATAAATAAGATATTATTTGAGATTTAAATAAGATTCTTTGCAAAGTTATTTAACTTCAAATAACAGAGTAATCAATCCTTCATTGAATAACAATAAAAAGCTGCAAAGTCTTTCATAACAATTGGCATTGGAGTGAAAAAACAACCGAGGTCATATAAATCATTAAAAATACATATTTTATTAAGACTGAAAGGAATTTGAAGTCAAAAATATATTCCAATTTCGTATCCACTTACAGGGTACGTATTTTTGTTAAAGTGAATGAAATTGAGAATAAGAAAAGTAATTTGTAACTTAATACGACAAAAGTGAGTGTTTTTATATGAACCACAATTGCATATTCAATGTATTTATTAATATCTCAAATATGTTACACAGATCTGTTGAAAGGTAATTCTTGTATAAACAACTCGGAGTCTAAGATGGAAAAACTCAGACATCAGAAATATTACGTATTTCATAGCTAGATGGAGAATTCAAAACTCTAATCGGGATTTAAACTATTTTCGCTAGCACAGAAAGCTAATTAATTGATGTTTGTGTCCCCAACTGGTAACTCCGAGATGATTATCCTAATATTCATTTAATGTATGTCCATATTAAAGAAATGAGTAATAGAAGCAGGACCTGAAAAATGTTTTGGAAAGAGCTGAAGATTGTTAGATAATGTTTGAGAACAACAGAAACCAGAGAAACAAATAATATAACTAAAAAATGTGTAAGATGATGAGTTAACTAAATAAATATAAAAATAGAACTGAAGAATGTGTTAGATGAGGGGTTGAATTCATTAGGACTTGAGGACTATTTTATAAGGAAATAAAAAGGCGTTAGACGAAGCTCTCATTATGCCGCCTGGTGCAATTAATTTTAAGTGTGTAGTACTGATGGGCAGCGCCACCACTTCCAATTGAAGAGGGCGAAGACATTCTGTCCATCAACGGTTGCTCCCGTATGCTTTTCTTGCCTAATGAGCTACTCAAGTTAGAGCCACCGATGTCATCCAGAGAGGGGGAGTCCATTAGAGGAGGTGTTGAGGAAGGTATTAAATCTGTCGATCGACAGCTCATCGCCTGATAACTCGCTATTGACGGAGCTTTTCCAGGATAATCAGGAGTTTTGGAGCTCATGATGTCGGATGATGGGCTAATTGGCACGTAGGACCTCAGGATTGTAGTGGCTGAGTCCGTTGAGTCCTAAAACAGGGGGAAATCTAATTGTATAATCAAACATAGGTAGTGGAATGATTAGAATAATTCGATTTTCTTATTTATATTTTCTTATATTAATATATTTTGTCTAATTAAACCTCATCTATAAATGATAACATTTATTATATTTTATCATTAAAACCATGATTAATTATTTGAATACAATGAATTAAATTAGCAATTTAATTACGGTTGTATATTTAAAATACTACAGTACCTAATCGGAAGCATTATCATTGTATAAAAAAAGAAAATGACATCATTTTCTCAATTCAAAATCGTGTCTTATTTAAATTATTGAGTCGAACGTCTTATAACTAATTTGCTTGCAGTAATTATTTTGACTAAACCGATAAAAAACTGTTGATAAATTATCCAATTCCCTCCAAAGTACAGCAACCAATAACCAATCAAAAGGTAAATATTAACATACCTTGCCAATGTCAGTCTTCAACAAATGCAATGTGGATGACCGGTTATCGAGTTCTTCTCTGTTTGCTGCGTCTCCGTCATTCGGGGAAGTAGACAGAGGAGCTGAAGAAAATAGAAATAGAAACAGAAATCTTAAATAAGAGATTAAGTTGTGGTGGGGCAATAGAAGATAATTATGATCCTGGGAGCTGAAGAATTTTTTTCTTTAGTTAATTTAACAGAAATCTTAAATAAGAGAGGAAGTTTTGGTGGGGCCATAAATGATTGTGTAATGATCCATTGATCTTAATCCTCTACAGCTTCACCATGTAAATTCATCTTTGTATGAAGTATAGTGTATAACAGTGTTAGTTATCTTGAATTAACTATGCAGAACATTTCTATTAACTATATTGAATTAATATTGTAATTATACAGCTGCAATATAGTACATTATTATACATTCATTTGAATTTCCTTAACAATATAAAATCTTATGTGCCCAGTCCAAGAAATTGTAATTATTTTTCTATCGATGGACGATTATAATAGATAATAATCATATATTTTCGACGTAATTCGTAAATTATCGAAAATTAAAATGGTATTCAACCTTTTTTGTCATAAATTCCATTCAATAATGTATTTAATTATAACATTTTAGGATGAGATACGATAATAATACAATCGACAAGAATAGATGATGAGCCAATTACAATATTTCCGACTGGGAATTGTAGTTACTAGCGTACGATTATATTATCCGCTGTGCGGTATTTCATGCGAGAAAAAAGCAATACATTTACCATTTTCTCCAGAATGAATAAAGTCTGCGTTATCGGCTCTCCTGGTCCTGTGTTGTCTGAGTCTCGCTGTAATAAAAAGTAGAGTCGCCACCAGTAATAAAGCTGATAATACACCTGCAAAAACTGGCAACAAAAGGGAATTGCTCGGGCTTTCATCTATCGCATCTGAAAAAAAAGAGTCGATGTTTCATATTATATGACCGATACGATAACAAACCTCCTAACAAGTAAACCCTTTGTTACTTCAATAGCCAACAGATATAGAATTGCAATTGTATTGAACCTATTTTTCAGTTTCCAACTTTGAATTAAAAATTTTGTTTCGGACAGCAATGATATTTAAATCCTTGTTGGGCGATAACATTCACAAATTGAATATCATCCTTCTTTAGAGTATTCTTCATTCATGCAATATATAATAGTATATTTCTGATTAGTGAATAAGTTTCCTAATTTAACAGAGCTTACGAATTTTATTCTCGGCGACTTTCAGTGCAAATCCTTGCAAAGTGATGGCGGAGGAGGCTCCTTTGGCGTTGAAGGCTCTAACGCGGATAAGATAATCCCTGCCCGGAGCTAGATTTGTTATCACTATATCAGGGGAATTTGAGCTCACGTTAGACTCTACTTTGCCTGTTATCTCGTCTTCAACCTGTAATGTAGGTTTTTGAAATTTGTAGCAATGTGATTTATTTGTGTTACAATGTATTTGTTTAAATATATTGATAGAATTTTCGAAAACTGAGAAAAAAAAGTTGTGTCATGGGCATGGATGGTTTATTTGGGTTTCCTTCTAATCTTTGGTGGTCCCACCATGAATTCTTCCCATGAAACTTACGAGTACAGAAAATTTCTGTGTCAGACCGCCATCGTGTCCAGGGTTGCAGCTTACAGCCAATGAAGTTGCACTCTGATTCACTAGTGAGCAAGAACTCAACTCACCTGGTGGACCTGCACGATAAGATTAGATTTTTACTTGATTCATTCATTCAGCAAGGATAATTTCTAGTAAGCTTTTTCAGTATATCAAAAATAAATGACACAAATAAAGTATCATATACGGTTTGACTCACCAGCTGGTTTGACAGAGTACAAACAAGGATTCATCTGCCATCCAACTAAATTTTCCGCCCAACAAAATACGACTCCAAACGATTCAACTGGTTCAGGAAGGTCGTCTTCGTTATCCATATTATCTAAGCTATTTGTATGAATTTCTGCTATCTGATAACTGTAGGGTCTGTATGTGAGGTAACTTGTTAGACCATCTACTGTGTATCGGTTATCCTCGAAATCTGTTAGGCCCTTACTCGTATTAACAGCCCATCGGAAATTTACCTGAAATGCGCAATTATGAAAATATTAATTACATATTTAGAAAATTTTGATTGTAATGAGCGATTGGGGACATTCGGTTTTAAATACTCACATTGTCGCTTGAAGAATTCACCGTGCAACTTAAAGTGGTTTCTTCATCTGGAGATACGGAGACTGTGACATTTGACGCTGTGCTACACTCCGGTGCATCTGTTACAAAGGTTTATTATGTTAATTTTAAATATTACTTCAATTGATATTAATATAAGTAATTGAAAGCACTCACATTGTACATGCAAATATATTGGATCGCTGGTTGAACTTCCCAATTCATTGCTAGCTCTGCACCTGTAATCCCCTTCTGCTTCTCTCAGTATACCTTGAAAAACTAAATCACTCCCATGAATCAAAATCTTTCCTCCTGGACCTGGTCCTGATTTGACAATTGTATCCTGTGAAAATGAAATCATATAATTAATTATTTACTGATTAAATACCTATTTATTGAATAAGAATATAATACTATTCATTCTTTTTCTATATTTGAAAGGTAATTATTTAAATATCTATTTCTATTCAAAACAAGCAAAGTTATTCAAACTATTAATAAATATTTGTTGATTTATATGTATTACATCAATGCCTTGAAGGATGAATGTATATCCATGAACTGATATTGCACCGTTCGTCAAACAATTACTGAATATTGTTAGACATAGACTCTCTGATGTCATGAAGATCAAGGGTGATGAAAATCAACTGAGCCTATGTACTTCTTGAAATCTGTTACGGCATGCTTATATATGACTATTACAGTATATATCCTATATTGTGAACTTCTCTATAGTAAATGTAGAGTCCAGAGTAACAGAGTTACTTCGTATAGTGGACAAATTTCCTTTAGTCTGCCATAAAATGGTTGTCAGTTTTAGAAAACTAATGACCTTTTTATAGCATACTAAATAAAGATGGCTCATTATGCAGGGTAGTTCTCTTAATCAGGACTAGACATTCACTATAGAGGAGTTCTATTGTGTAACGAAACTAGGTAAACTTGTGAATTGAAGTATAAATAAATAAAACTGACCTTGTGCAACCACTCAATGGATCTTGGTGTTGGATTAGCCTTTATCAAACATTGGAAATAAACATCGCCAAATTCATTGATGTTATTTGGGTCTAGTGCAGCTCCCAAGGCAATTTCAACTCGTGGAGAATCTGGTAGAAAATGGATCATTTGATTATAGGAATCCAAGGAAGGCTCACTTGTCCCGATTGTGACAACAATCTAGATCTTAAGTTTAGTATATTATGGGCATTCTTTTGATTAGTATAATTATTATTAAGGGCAGCTCTTAAACAAATTTAGGGTGGAGAAGTGAAAGATTAAGTAATTTTTATGAAAATATCAAATATACATCATATATAGATTTTCTAGATGCTATATATATTTGCTGCCTACACTATTTCGTATGTATTTTAAACTCACTCACTCATTCTTATTGTTAATTAGCATAATTACAAGTAGCTTAATTAACAATTAGCAAAGCGAAACGATGTTATATTGCTTTACTATTTATTTTATTTCGATTAAGTAGGTGGAAAAAGATACATTTCTTAATAAGAAAAGACTTCTTTGATAAAATAGATATATTTTTTTAATTTAGATGCAATAATTTGAATACAATAAACCGATCAGATACAGCAGTATCTCTCCAAATTATCATTTTCAAATTAATAATTTTTCAAATAATCGCTGTTATCGTCAATTTACAGTTGACGATTATAATCGATAATCATTTCATCTATCTAAGATGATATATGATTCGACCAAAATTCAATCGTTTTTTATTATAATTTGTAATTAAATATTGTATATCGTCTCGGGTATTTACTGATAAAAAAATTATGACAATAATGTTTGAAATTATGAATCAACGATAAATTACAAGCCGAAAATATTAAAATTAAAAAAAAGGAGAAAAACATTTAAGCATTCAGTATTAGCTAACAAAATATAAGAAATCTTAGATGCGAAATAAATCTTAAAATAATAGAATTTTTCTACCAGCCTTTGAGTCAAGATATCTTACCCACGAAGATATTAAAAAGTTAATGATGTGTAAAAAGACAACTCAGAAATTCTAGTAATAATAAATGAACCTTTTTCTGTGCGAGCCAATTAGTCAGATAAGGTACTTATACAAGTATCAAAATGTTCAATAATAAATTAGCTAGAACATACTCACAGTGAACATTCATAACATGAGCTGCTGAAATGGAGTACTTAGGAACTTTTGAATTAGTGGCTGTACATTTGATATATGTTTGGTCGTCTTCCCAAGTTGTGATGATTTTAGCTCTTGATATTGTCACATTTCCTGAATTCAAGTGAACCTTAGGAAGAAGAAAATTATTAGTAAACTGTTGAACACGTTCTGTTAAATATAACAGCCGGCGTTATATATATAATGAAATTTCAGTACAATAATTATTATAAAAATAAATTATGCCGTCATTTTTTGAAAAAAAAAATCATTCAAAAGTTATATAGTACGTTGTTGAATATCTGTACAGGGAGAATTTATTTGATCCATGTGAGATCAAATGGATGATCACTTAATACGCTTCTCTATGGCTCCACACAAATTTTATGATTTGGTGGATCATTTTAGTTTATAAATAATATTTCATAATGAAGAAATAGATTGATACATAAAATGAACTAAAATTGAAAGAGAAAATATATATGCATACTTATTTTAACATTTCAATATAATTTATTTACCGCTGGTTTAATATTAACACTACCAAAAGGCTTTGATAGCATCTATAAAGCTATACTCACCGGGCGATCAATGACGTTGAATAATCGCTCAGGTGACCATGTGATTATCGGGGGCGGTCTGGAGCCACCTGTTATACACTCCACGTCTATAAATTCTCCAACTTTAATTGGTTTCTCCAATCCTCTAATTTCAGCGACGACAGGCCCATCTGTTAGATTTTACATTGTGAAATATGGTGAGGAATTATTTAAAAGAATAGAGGAAGATATCAAATTTAGATGTGAAATGAATTGGTAATTCCTAAGATGATAACTAAAAAATGTCAATCGCAGTTTATCATCAGGTGGTTATATGCTAATTTTATGATAGCAGTTATTTTTAGTCTATTATAAATTGAAGACTATATCTTGTTTAGTCGGATATCCTTAATCGATATGAATTTTAAAACAATTATCTATATATGAATATACCTCATCTGGTTATATTATGAATAAAACTGTCATTATTCCACTTATCATGTGTTTATTTGAACTAACTAACTCACAGTATATGTCCAGTGACACCGTTTTGGTAGATGGCTCAATATGCAGACTATTGTTTGCTCTGCAAGTAAATTCCCGACCCTGGTCAGCCCTTCGCAGTTCAGCGACCTGGAGAATTGCCTCGACTCTTCCAGTGCCTGCATAAGCTGAAGTGTAGGAGGAGGAGGTGAATGAAGATTGGCCACCGTATGAGGCCTCTTCACTCAAGATAGTGTTTGTAGAAGGTATGATCCACTCTAATACAGGCTGAGGAAATCCTGAAAGGAAATGGAGAATGGTGTTCGCTTTGAAACTTTTCCATAAAGTAACAATACGTTTATTCAGGTATTTAGTTTTATGAATTAAAAGATAAATAGAATTATAGTAGGTATCTAGTATTTGTGAATAAAGGGTCTATTGTCTTATAGATCAATTACTCGCGGAAAATAGAACTTGATTAATCGCAATAATTAAGCGTCAGTAAAGTGTCTACGCGGAAGATAGATTCTGTATAAGAAGCGCTGAGAATCTTCGATCGATCCTTTAACCTATTTAATTTCCAATCAGTATTTATTGGTATATTATTATATATAAAGTATTACCTCCCGTTGCTCTGCATTTTAGATATAGAGCGCTTTGTTCTTCATACGGTCCTGCAGTGTTTATTACTTCATTTTCATAAATGTCTACCACAGTTAGTTTCTGTATCCTCTCTGAAAATGGTACGAAAATAAATTAGCATTAAATACTATATATCTTCATTTATCTTGAGAAATGGTGAATAAATATTTTTACCATGAACGTCTAAAGTGAGGAGAGACATCATCGTAGGTGACTGATAAAACTCGACTCTGCAAGTGTAGTTTCCTGCATCTTCTCGACTCAGATCCTTCAGTTCCAGGTCTCCAACTACCCCCTTATTAAGTGAAAGACAGAATTAGATAAACGTAATTATCAGTTTTTACAGAAAAATACTCAGAAAACCTCATATATAATCATTAAACAAATTGGATGATTGCAGTAAACTAAAGAGCCCATATCGGGTAAAGGATACAAGATCTGCTGAAGTTGAACGATAGAACCTGTAATCTCAGATATTAGGCAGTTTTTTATCTTATTTTTTAAATTTTATTGATAGGCATTTATTGGAAATAAAAAATAATATAATACGATCCGATCTGTAACCTCGTATTTGATTATTTATTTATTTTTTCAGATTGATTTGAATTGAATTTTTTTCAGTATGATTGACATGTTTCAGATGTATTTTTTATTACATTATGATAGAGGCAGATTAAAAAACAGCATAGAATTAGTTTATCATTATAGTAGAACTCCTCTATTATTAATTCTTCTATAGTGATTGAGTTTGGATGTAGCCTGAGTCTGCATAAAATAGATTCAGTTTTCTTCAAAATGATGGCAATTCATCGTAGACAGAAGAAAATTCACTATTCAGGATACATCTAAACTCATTCACTATAGAAGAGTTCATTTCACATATAGGAGTTCTTCCGTATACTATGATACACATAGGTTAGATATAGACATAGGCTCTCTTTATATTAGGAAAATCATAGGTTAGATATAGACATAGGTTCTCAATATATTATGATAGGCATAGGTTAAATCCTAGTTTTACTTGCCTCATATCTTTCTCTTCGATAAAATGGAGTGAACTTAGATCTTTTCCCGAGAGGAGACTGATCGTGTATTTTATGACTCCCTTTGCCTCCATGTTCTCTTCCATCGAAGCTGTAGGAGTAAGAAAACTTTTATGATTGGAAGGGTAAGACTCTTATTAAACGTCCTAGTGTATTTTTTTATTATTATTGTATTATGAATATCAGAATTTATTTACTGTGCCAAAATTAGAAAAAGATATACTAGATGGTGAATGCTATATTAAACGTATAAAATGAAATAAGCTGAAATAATCAATCATTAAACTATCAGTCATGAAACTAACTTTACAGAATGTATTAAACATCAATATTTCAAATATTTCAATAAAATAAACAAGTTATTCATAAATATATGTACAGTATATTATTTCTGTATTCAATGAATAAATTTCAATTTGTACGATGGAAAAATATTGGATATTCCATCAGTTTCCGATAATGTAGAACTGTTATAAGCGTAAAATGATTTAGTATTGCTTTTTACCTGTAAAATGGTTTAGTGTTGGTGCTCCTGTACCACAGTACAAGCATTGGTGGAGACTCCAAAGCAGGAAGTTGACAAGGTAGCGACACGCTGGAGCCAGATATTCCTATCCGATACACACGCGTAGTGGCTGAAATTTAAATTGAAAATATACGGTTACAGAAAGATAATACTTTAACAAATTGCTTATGTTTGTCTTGTATATGCAAAGAGAAAATGAAATCAGTTTATAAAATTGAGATAAATACAGTTCATTTTAGAATAGAATCCTTGGAAAATAGAGATAATTAGATGTTAATTTAATCTACGGTGCATCAAATACATGAATTTTTAAATCATTTTTAATTTATTTTGATTTAAATTAGTTTGATTCAAATTTAAAAAACTACTTTTTTTATTTAAATTAGTTTGTAGTCAGAGCTTAAAACTTCCATCAGCTTCCATATTGTTCGTGAAGTCTTAATTAATATTGCATGCACGTGCATTTATTTATGCGAACAGATTGCACAGCGATGATTACATGAAAACTTTCCTAATACAGGTTCACATTTCTGCATTCACTTTTATGAAAATATTCAAAAAAGCGCACTGTAATGAATGATATCAAAACCTGCGTTGGCTAATTTCGCATATCAGAAGTTCAACGAACATTTTTAGATGAAGTTATTCGGATTCATCGCACCGTTATTAATCAAAGTTCAGAAAATTAATAAAGTCTAGTTAGGAAATATTTACTCACGTTCTAGTTGATATGCGGAGGCTGGATGCAGCAGCGACATTGATAAAATGGCCATCCACATTAGCGTTAGCAGAAAGTTCCTAACAAAAGCAGTAATTTCATGTTTAGCCCAGACCAATTTTCTTCTTTCAAATGGGATATTCTTTTGAAGGGTGGAACAACTGAAGCAATTTTGCAGAATTGAGTTCAAATCCCAGAATTTATAGAAATTGTTATTGCTTCTAACCGCTTTCGTGTAATGTTCAAAACTATCTCTTTTTCTAATAACTTTTGTACAATTTTTAAACACACACGAATGGAAACTCCGGCCTAATTTTTTGCCCTGATGTTCTTCTTGCTGCAACCTGTAATTTGTGTTATTATTGATGGCTTTAATTCTCAGGTCGTTTGAGCATTCGCCAAGATAATGGCTCTTATTTTCACACATTTGGTCGGAAGTAATGCTTCGATGGCATTGTGCTCTCCCGATAAGAAACTTTGTCCATTTGTCTTCGAATGTACTTTCAACAGCAATTTTTCCACTACGAACTCGTAACTTCGAACCATCCTGTTCCTTTTCTCTTGGCATTTTGTCTATCTTAATACCCTCTTCCAATGGAACTCTGGAAGACCAAACTCGAAACTTTCTTTGACACTTTTAAGAAATAACCCAGACTAGGTATTTCGTTAACATCACATTCGAGAAACATTATTCAATGGAGCGTTTCGTCCGAATTGGATTGTATCCAGCTCACAAACACAGTTTTCTGTAAATAGTGTTGACACTGCATCTTTTAAAATGAATCATTTTCAGTATTATCAATTCAAATTTCTGAAAAAAAAAATAAAACTATCAAAAAATGTTAAAAATAGTGTTTTCCAGATTAAACTAAATCGTACATCACATTAATTATTGCATAAAAAAGACGATTCTTGATTTTGACGATGTTTCGCAAAGAAATTTTACCAGAAAGTAACTAATGATAATTAAATATTACAGATTACAGTTCATACGATTATAATTGGTATCCGTTTGTTACCAAATATATAAGTCAATCTGAATCCAGAATTTCTTAACATTTATATCGTTATTCGTTATTCCAAATTTGATTTTTAAATTCTCTTTATTTGTTGTAGCCATATTAACCTACATGATTTAGACTATCAGAATGAACGGGAAAGTTTGACTATGTGTGGAAAAAAATATTTATAAGCCTACGGTACTGTATTTTTTAAAGTTGTTAGTATTTATTCTAAACTAATGTAAGTCAAATTTTAAGTAAAAATTTTGAACATATAAGAGAAATAAATTACTAGGTATATAAGATATAGGCAACTGAGAGAGCAAAGCTGTGATTGGGTGGAGTGTGTCCCAATCACAGCTCGTGCATGTGTGTGCACTCCATAAAAACGTGGTCAGATGTATGAATTTCTACAACTGAATATCTACATTGCCACACGTCACTACATGCAGTACAATTAATTTGGTAATTCACGTGATTTACGCTGATTTACGCCGATACGTAAATATTTATTAAATTTTGAATGCAAAAATATATTTACTATTTATGTAGGAACAAAATCAAGAAAGGCCGGTAAATTTAAAAGGATTACTTGAAATAAATAAAATAATTTTAAAAAAACCTGTCCCTAGAAACACACGTCAAACTCATTAGGGTTAACAAGTGCAAAATAACATGGAATATTTCTCTATTTGATATAGTCATGCATAATTTCTTTGTTCCAATGTTGTGTGTGCATTAAATAAACTCTAGCTAAATCAATAAAGAATATTGAAACAATATATATGATTAACATTCAAGTATCAGATTTGAATTATAATAGTTGAGATCACGCATGAACGCTATATTAATTTGTCTTTTATTCCGTCACTAACCACACATAGTTCAGTGTGATCAATTTAATAATATTTAACCTCATGTTTCAATTGATTTATTTCAATGATTAATTAAACTGTGTATTTAGACTGGAAGAAGTTTAAATAGTATGAGATATTATTTTATAAGAATTCCAGCATGGAATTTTGAATTTCAGCGTGGCTTTCGGTCTTTGACAGAAATCGACGACGAACAATGATGCAACTACATTTCAATTGAAAATTGATATTATTTACATAAAATTCTATATCAAATCGGATCTGTTGAATGAAGTCTAAAATTGTATATTTTATAATATTATATGGTTAATATGAACGATTATCGGCAATAATCGAGGACTTGACAATTGAATGCTATATTATTTCATTCCAAATGTCTGCGTGTATTATAATTCATGATGGTTTGAAACTCTCGTCTTCGGAATATATTTACTCAAGATATCGCGAACCTTAACACACGATGTCAGTTCGAATCGATACTCAATGTCCGTACAGCTGTCAAACTCATGATACCGTAAATAAATGGTAGGATTTCGTGCGAGAAGTGCTGCTAGTGCATAATATGAATTTAAATGCTATGAACTGAGCCAGTGAGCATAAGTCTTTTAACATTGAAAAATAAAAATAGTATATTAATGGAAGTCAAAAAAGATGTGTTCTTTATCATGTAATGAATTTACAATTTATGGTGAAATTATTATTTGCTACAGCGTTTAAAAAATACGTCTATGATATGTAACAATTTTTTATTGATTTATTGCTTTGTGATTTAATAAAATGGTGATAAATGAAATGCAAATAATATATAGGAAAATATAACAGTTGAAGTTAGAGAAGCTTCTATACTTCAATATTCTTTAACTTAACAAAAAATTTGTTATTGAATAGTAACATTTCAATAGACTAACTTTGTTTTTTTTTGTAACTTTTTTCTAGTTATTTTATCAACATCAAAATTAATATAGACAAACTTAGAAAATAGTAATGCTTGAATTTAATTCTATTTTGCAGAAATAGTGACTTCAATAGAAATTATTTAAAACATTATTTATAATATATATTAATATTTGAATTTTAAAGTTTATAAGCAAGTTACTGATGGCTGTATGCATATATTTATAACTTATCGAGTCGTGCTTCTTTCTTCTATTGTTAAAGCGATACATAAAATGAGGCTAATACAAACAGTATTGAACATACATGCATTACCACCCCATTCGGACAATAGTAATGCTATACTAGTATAATGATACTACTTATTTCATGTAAATGGATACTAAGAAACCTTATATTTATGTTCGTTAAATACCCCCGTAGTTGACTAATAGGGTGGGCATCGGTCAATTACATGAAAAATGTGGACTATTTTTAGTGTTCAGAGTTCATGTTCATTCCATCTAGAATACGAGGCCTAGATTTAAATATTATTTGCTTATTTTCTTGTATCATGATGAAAATAAACTAATGAAATGTTAATGTAAAAAAATCATGTAATTAATTTACAATTAATATTTGCCACAGCGTTAATAAAAATAAGTCTATGATATATAGCAATTCACTAATGATTCATTGCTTTGTGATTTAATGAAAATAAATAATGAAAAAAAATGTTCTTGTATCATAATGAAAAAAAATTAGGAAAAAAAAAATAGAAAAAAAATATGTTAACAAAACACAATGAAAATTTAATAAAAAAACACATGATAAAAAGCGTAATGAAAAAAGAAACGCACTTGTATCATGATGAATGAAACTGATGAAAAATATTTTATGAAAGCAACCGTTTGCTTGTATCATAATAAAAAAGAACGTCAGCAAATTATCAATGAACAAGTACCAATCATTTTCAATTTCCAGGAAAGGGAGATATTTATCTTCATTATATCGACATACCAACCTGAATTATTATTGCAATAAATCATACTTTAACTAATTATTATATTTTTCATACGCACGAGCAATATTCTACAACTTGTCTTATAAATAGCGGAACTAGATATTTTCCAGTGTTTCTAATTTATATGCTGGGTGGAGAATAAATAAATGTCGACCTAAAAGATAATAATATTGTCATTCTATTAATCTAGTAACTTGATTTAAGGAGATGGATAAATAAAACAAGAAATATTGCTAATGAATTGATATAAAATACTAAAGAATTTCTGTTCGAAAAAAATGATTGAAATGAAAAAGTGGGGTAAAATATAGCGATTGAAAATGAAATTAAGTGATTTTTCATCAAAGCAATGAATTTGAATACCATAAATCGATTATGTATTGATTAGGATATATCATATTCCTAATTATACATCGAGTAGTAATTCAATTGAATCGGAAACAATTATTTAGTTTATTATTATTATACATAAATCTTATTTGTAATCTGATATACAAAAGAGATTTAAAAATGAAATAACAAATAAATAAATAGT
Organism: Caprella mutica; assembly: GCA_947561585.1. NCBI lineage: Eukaryota > Metazoa > Arthropoda > Malacostraca > Amphipoda > Caprellidae > Caprella > Caprella mutica. Next base: position 122,969 of record CANNZV010001290.1, on the reverse strand, counting down.
GCGAATCATATTACCCCATGCAGCTGCCCCTTCACTTGTGCCTAATCTAACAAACTGAGTCAATTATTCACACTGTCATTTGACAAGAAAATTGGATGAAGACTCGATGACTATATTGAATATTTGTCATACCTTACGGACATCAATTTTGCCGCTACATGACACTTGGGTAAATTAATGTACGGGCAAACCGCAATGAAGCGTGTCACAAGCGTACGTGCTACCATACGACTAGCTAAGAGTAAATAGTGTAAATGATGAAAACACAGCTTTTACTTAGTGAAATCGGCAAAAGATTTAACTAACAATCGGACCCTTTAGCCAGGCTTACTCAAACAAACTTTTTTCGTTAGTGAATGATCTATTGAACGACAGATCATGATGGATCAACTGTTGTTCAACTTTGAAAACATAGAATCGAAATGATAATAGATTCAAATGGTTTTATCTTGTATTTAACCACAAGGAGTTGCCACTTCAATAATTATAGTGTATCTATTCAGGTCTATTTTTCTTCTTTGTATACCACTCCCACAAGGAGTTGCTAGAATAATTACAGTGTATTTATCCACAAGGAGTTGCTAGAATAATTACAGTGTATCTATTCAGGTGAAGTCAATATCACACAAGGTGAGAAATGGTTAATGATTCACCACCACCACCACCAGCTTTTCACCTGGAGAGATGGATCGTTCATCATTCTCACGTGACAGTTTTATTGCCCTATGAATATAGTGGCAAGGAGAATTTTTTGCTGTGATGCTAGTCTCACCTTCTCCCCATACCATATTGATATTTATGGCCTTCCTAGTCTATCAATAATATCTGTTTACCAGATGATTCTGTGTGCTTCCTTAAATGGATCTATACCCGGAGTTAAAGATGGGTTAGGAATAACGAAGACAAATTTCTTTATTAGTAATTTAGATAAGATATTAAATATTTCCGCATTCTATCTATCTCGCTTATTGAGACATGAATTTACCATTCAAAAATATTCATTGAGGTTCTACTAGAGAAATTGATTCCATCCAAACACTATTTGTATGAGCATTATTATGAACATATATTCTATTAAAATGTATGTGCAAAACGTAATTCATTAGGTATGTGTATACATATAATTTATATATCATATAAAAATATTGTTTGAATTTAATGCTATTTTAATATTGATATAAAGTTATAATATGTAAATATGTAGCCAACCATTTATTAATCATAACTATTTATTTTATTGATTCGTGAATTAATTCATAACTTTAGAAATTTAATTAAAAAAAATATTCGATACTACACTCTCAATTTTCTTTGTATGAAAACAAAAATTCGAACACGTGATTTTCGTTCAAAAATCTAGTGAAGTTAAAGTTAATTCGGATGAAATTCATTAGGTAAATTCCATTGTAGTCTTCATAATCCGTTATTAACGTCGCACTGAAACTTCAAGTCACCTTTTATTCAGAGATTAAAACTTCTCTCATATCCAAGTTTGCTAACCTTGTTATTACTCGTCGTATAAGATTTTAATAAAATTAACTAATGGCTTTGGGACGGACTTTTGAAACTCTTCCAAATGAGAATTAATATTTAATAAAGCCGGTGGGCTGAGATTGACACTTTACAGTCTATTTAAGTCTATAATATTACAGTCTATTATTGAATCTTGGAAAGGCTTTAATTGAATAGTCTCAGGGGTTCAATATATACTCTCGGACATGGATAAATTGGTCACAAGTTAAACTATTTATGGGTCTTTGTACTAATTCAATTGATTTCGATACATTTTTGCTTTGAAGTTATTAAAGAAGAACATTTGTCTAAATGCATTATTCATTATCAAAAGCAAATTATCTATCTAATTTACTGTGCACTACAAAGCGAATCATTAAACAAAGACAATTAATTTTAATGCTCAATTATATTAAACAGTTTAAATAAATTTGTATATGTTACTTGGAAAATAGGGTGGAATCATCGAAGATTTAAAGAAGAGTTTACTTAATTATTTATAACACTACTGTTATGATATCTCTTAAATAATTAATGTAAACAAAATGTTTTCTCTAATTTACTTAAGTTCTAACACGCTTAAAAAAAATGACTCAAATAGATTCAATCCACGTGTGGATATACAAACAACTGTTCTTGTGTCTATTCATGAGCCAAATGATAAGGGCGATACCATAACAATTACCCAAGATACTTACACACAATGCTCCGTCGCTCGCTGATAATTACACAACTAGCGAAGGTATCTTCTAATTATCGACTATAACGGAGGGAGAGTTTGGCAGTCACGACGCCCTGTTACGTGACTCTGAACATGCACATAAAGCTTCAAACACTTTGCCCTTAGGTCATCTATTAGCACTCTACAAGGAATATATTTTTACCGCTTACAGCATAGTAATAATGATATAAATTTTACACTTACATATGAAAGTTTAATCAATAAAATTACAAATATTCTGACGTGTATATACGAAGTTTTGTAGGGACAAGAAAAATGTAATAAATATAATTTTCTTTGGATAACACTATGTAGCAATTGAATAAATAATTATAAATATAGCAATTGCAATTGAGATTAAGTGATCTTTTAATAAAGTATTGAATGAGAATACCATTATTATGAGAAATTTTCTAAAACCAGTTTCTAAAGGGCCTGCATAGCAAACCCTTTTGCCGTAGCTAACACTGGCTCAGGTTGTAAGCAATATATAATATGATTCCAATACAAATTATGCTATAAACTTCTTAAAATATGTAGCATGAGATATCTTTTTGATTCTGAATTCAAGCTAAATTCATCGAAGTAAATAAAATTATAATCTAGCAGCAAAATTATACAATCAGCCTAGTAAATCAAACGACAATTTTTAAATGGGTAATAAAGATTCATTTTTATTTAAATATTTCATCATTCCTTCTGCATGAAAGCAAAACCTCTAAGTTTATTTTGGTGCTAATGAAACTAACTGCGTTCAATCAGCAAACAAAACGATAATGGAGTGTTAGAATGATTGGTTGGCTATTTGTAAACAGATTATTAAGAAATGATTGCCCTTCAAATGCTTTACTTCAGGAATTGTTCTTGACAATGAAAACATGCGTATAGCGATAGGAATCAACCTTGTCAATACCTATTGTTTACTCAACATATTACAACTGCATTTTAGTCTACTGAGTGGACAATAACAATGAATTTTGAGTTTTCGTTATCAATATATCACCACATTTGAATTAGTAATTTGTTTTTATAGACATCATATATGTAACTCTATTTTTAAATCCAAATCATAGGACAAGTTATGTTGGGGCCATGGAAGAATAAGCGTGATTCTCCTTTAATTATCAATGACCCACTAAAACTGTTTTTGCCTGTAACTGCAAACTTATTATCGTATAAGATTTTCTTTCATCGATCCAACAGTTTGTAAATTGGATTTTCATGACCTCATTAAGTAAACTAATAGTGAAATTTTTTCTTACTAGAACAAATGCTTAAATAAATTAATCTCATTTATACTGTTATATGTTAACTATAAATATTAAACAAAAGTCAATCTCTTAAGATATAATTATGAAAATGCCTTACAGATTTAATAGCATTTTGAAGAAAAACATATGAAGGAAATTTTTTTTTTTTTAAATAACAATTTTTTCGTACTAAGTATCAAAGAACAACTAAAAGATTACATCACACCAAAATAGTAAGACTTGGGTTTTGTGTGTGACAACATTTTTGAGAATCGGTGACTCAATCAGCAATCTCGCTGCATTAAACATGCGCACCATCTTGAAAACAAGGCCACTGATGGAAGTAACAACTTGTTTTTCAATAAAAACCTTTCTCCCTGTTTACGAATAAGATGAAGAAGGACAGAGGTAAAGATAATGCTCCCGTAAAAAGGAGGGTAGAAGGCAAATGTCCATTCATAACAATTCTGTTTTGACCAATGTAGCTGAAAACGCCAAATATCCCTCTTTAATTTCACGGTTAATGTCTTTGTTTTTCACTAGGCTGAATGACCAAATCATTAATTCACAGACGGAGAGAATGTCTCCAACTCTGATTACTTCTCTCTTGTTGATAGAATTTAAAGGTTATGCTCTACGTAATTCAATTTAGTATCAAGAGAATTCATTTACATTCATATATAGCGTATTTCAAAATTAGATTATTAGCTATACCAGTATAATATAAAAGGAAAAAAATATACCTGTAAATTTTCTTACAACAGATACAATAAATGTTCCTTATGGAATTTTATCTTGTATAAGGATTATATTTTATGTTTTTAATTGAAAAAAGTTGTATTTAAAAATTTGTTCTAGTTTATAAAGTTGCCTTTTATAAAAAAATGTTTGAAGATACAATTTTATTTAGATATTCAAATAAACATTTTTTTTAGATATACTTCATTAGAATAGGAAATAAAACTGCAGGTAGATAATTCATGCATTACGTATGCAAATTGTATCACTCGATACTATTTCGTTATTGGTATTCCCTTCTTTCGAACAAAGATTGACAAACAAAAATGTCCTCCCGATTAAGCCATTCGAAATTCACTGAATGTTTAGGAGTGATGTCAAGTATTCGAACAATTCAATTAACTATCATGCAGCTTTGGGAAACATCTCACATGATGTTCTAAAATTAAATGAACTGAAATTGAACAAGATACATCTTGAAAACTATTATTGATTATTCTATTGAAAACACATTATACCTTTATTGCATCTTCATGGTTCAAAATGCATGTTATTAAATCTCACTTATCATTTTAAAAGATACGTACAAATATTTGCTCTCGTTATAACTCACTTCAAAGAATTATCGTACTCCAAATATAGTACTTGAGAAAAGTGTCTGTAGGGAACACTATTGATTTATCGGGTAAAATGTCATGACAAACTGCACTAAGCCAATACCTTCTCCAGTTGAAGGCGCATTACCTAATTGCAAACATCCTCTGTCTCCTAACAGCTATTAACGAATAATGGCAGGGCACAAATCATTGGTAAATTACGTCATACTGTGGCCTACCTCTTGTAATCATTGTACTAAGGAGTTTCAAACTATTATAAAAACTTAAAGTAGTATATCTCCAATAACATTGATTTTATATCATATTGTTAAAGTTTGAAGTTGTATTCATTTAACATTATCAAACTTTTGACTGGATCTCATGTTAGAACTCACTAAATACTTCGGTAATCAATTGAGTAACGACTGGATTAAACTTTATCAGTTATATTCTTTAGTGTTTCAATGCAGGATTTTCAGGAGTAATGTAAAGATTCATCATTACCAGTTAATAAAAAGGATAATACCTAACGAGTTACGACATGCTAAGATGACTTCGCATGGTGGCCAGCAATTCCGTAAGGTCGAATGCCGGAACTTTAAATACAGTTATTCATTGGTTAAATACATGAAATGCGTGAGAACTACGGATACTATGTACGATAGTATGAAAATTTCTTTTGTCTTGGGCTTAGACCTATTAATGTAGATTAATATTTACAAAGTCAGATAATAACAGACTATTCACTTACCAATATAATGTCTTTGTCTTTCAGAGTTATTAAGTATTAATTCTGATAAATTGTCAAATTCCATTCAAATCAATTGGTATCCAGAATATATAAAGGTTTAAGTTATAGATAAATATATTTATTTAACTAAAAAAATTGCAGTGTGACCATGATTAAATTTTAATACATATTTTCATGAGTTCTTCAAAATATAAAGAAGAAATCAGTTGATATTATAAATATTAGAACTGTTTTTTTCATCTAATACTATTTTTTACACATCTTATCACAGTCGATATACCTACCAGTGGCTTCTTTTCCGTTTACTGCAAAACTCGCTTAAACATACTTGTGGGCCACTTTCCTGACTAGTTTAATTTAACTTTTAAACCCAACCAACAATGCACAGCATCTGGCGCTTGTTAAACTATAAACCAATTCAGTTTGTGTGTAAGAATACAGACTGCACGAAGGATACATCTGCACACAATCCTATTTGGGCTTTATGTCCTACTCAAAGGTATTCGGATGTGCCAAGTTGTCACAGCTGCAGGATCAGAGAGGATTCTGTGTTCCGCCGAAAGTAAAATCAGATTTATTTCTTCTGTGTTCTTCTTTACCGTTCTATTTTTAGTAGAATAAGATGATCTTCAAGATGAAATAATTCTATATGTTTCAGGAAAGAGGTAGAATTAATGTAGAATTAATTTCAAAAAATAATTTATTAAAAAACTAATGAATAAATAGGACCCTATTTATGATTTAAAAAGACTTTAGCCATTATTTTAATCACACTAACTATATCACCAGCCTTATAATAAATTATCTCTTAAATTTTGTTCCTAGTTGAAGAAGGATATCCATGGCGTGCCTTCGACTCAGCTCGCGTGATTCTTTGCCACTATTTTTTCGTTAGGAGACACATTATTATCATCTCATTCTTGTAGGTCTGTCATTTGTATATTTCATTTGACATGAATGATAATGTTATAAACTTGGTGAATGGAAGGAAAAAACTGTTGTCATGAAAGCTCTGTTATTCGGTATTTATATATTAACTTAGCCAACTAAAAGATTTCATGATTATTAAATAACCACAATGGTTAGTTACCTTTTTATGATATTTTGGTTGCAAATTGAATGTCAAATTAGTTAAATGCTCATCTAACATATATGAGTTAGATACATTATTATTATTATTATAGATAGTATACATTATTGATGCATTTAAAGCAGATACGGTTTTATCGGATTGAAGTGTGATATATTACCGTGATTTGCATAAATAGATAGAAATTCAATTTGTAATTAAATTATTTTCCCTAGCCATGTTATGCATACCAAGTAAAGTCAGTATCTATCAATTATATCTAATTCAATTCTATTTAAAATTTATTTCACGTACCCAAACTAAAATTATACGAATTTAAATCATTTTACATATTATACCCATTTCTCTCAAATGTTAAATATCATTTACTGTGTTTGCCCTTCAAAGGTTATTAAATAATAGTTGTTAACGCTGTAGAACTGAATTGTTTTGAAAATTAGCGAATATTTAATAGAAATAACGAGACGCTTCAAATACCCTTGCTTTTACATATCACATTATCGTTTATGTATTTCAATAATGTCCTACTCCTAGTTTAAATATCGGTAGCTTTTTGGTTACGTACATCATTTTTTTCGTAAGTTTTTAATACATACCATTATGGTAATGCCACTGATCTTTTTTACAACTAAAGCTTTTGTTGAACCTAGGAAAAGTTCATCAAAACTTTATGCTTAATGCAATGATTAATTTTAAAGGAACTCAAAAACATATCACAGACCATAGAAAAAAGACCAATTTGAGATAAGCAGTTTCATTAGATCTCATCTATAGTGAGACTCTTCTATAGTGAATATACAGTCTTGAGTATGAGAATTATCCTGTATAGTGTATAGTAAACAAATTATTACCGTGAACTTATTTTTTACTATGGATGGCCATAAATTTTTAAATACTGATGACTATTTTCTGGCAGACTAAAGAAAATTTATTCACTATTCGGGGTAGTTCTCTTACTCAAGACTCTACATTCACTATATAAGACTCCACTATAGGGGAGATCTACTCTATTGAATTTAATGAAACATGTACTACTACCTCTACAAAACACTTCTTAGATATACTTCATATACACTTCTTTAACAAATCAGACGCATTCATACATTTCCTATAAAGTTACGTATTAATGATTAAATAGTATGTAAATAGCTTGCAAGATAAATTTCTAACGGAAACTCTCATCATTTTCATTTATAAAACACTGCATGGAATAGTTTCCCTTTACCGTTTCATTTCCTTTTATTAAAAATATGAGAAATTGTATTTCTCTCCCTTTGTTTGTGAAGGGAGAGGAAATATCTGATTTATTATTACAATTCCTGCAATTATGAAAAAACAGTGTTTACATTTTCACTTAATTTTTCGACCATTATACTAAACAATAAATAAATAAATAAATAATTTGTTTTGTTTGAAATGACAATATATTTCCTCTTAATTATTAAATACATACCTTAGCTACTAATTTTCATGATGAATTCTTTTAACAAATACCACATATAAACTGAAGTCACAATCCCAAATATTGAACGATAGGGTAATATCTGGACCCCATCAGTCTCTAAATACTGCACAATATGATAATTACCTCCATGACTATATATATACAGTAAATATATATTATGCAAGATAAGAGCCTTATCATTATCTCTATTACCCGTAGTGAGGTCTCGTCGATAAAGTATTCATGGTAGCATTGTCAATTTAATGAAGATAATAACACGCATGCCATGAGTATGGTGAACATCACCACAATATTGTGAGGCAATTATGAATGCCATCATGCATGTTAATACTTCTATTATAATATGATAGACTTCTGGCTACTGGAATTTGTATATATATAGCTTTGAACCTTGGGCAAGTATTACTCTTAGCAAAATCTCGGCATGATAACGATGTTACTTTAGCAAAACTTTGAGTTACAATCTGATAGTCTGTTTCATTGCAATTTTTTATGATTGGATAAAATTGATAAATATATAAGATTTACGTCTTGTTATAAGTATGTTATATCATTAATAGGGCGTTTAACCATTCACCGTAAAAGAAATATGATCAAAACAACAAATAGGATAACAGTAAAAATTATAAAAAAAATATCATTCAAATATGAGACGCTGATTTCAAAATATTTATTTGTTAATGGTCTTCTAAAAAGGAAATTATGATAATGAATCACAGAAGTCTAATATCGGTTTTTCATATATAAAGCATTAAGATAAGAATAGGGGTTTTCACAATGAATTTTATCATTAGTAACAAAACAGATATCCTGAAAAAGGATGACATTAATTTTATATCACTTGCAATTACTAATTTTTCAGAAAATATCACAATAATCATTCTCTATCACTTTCTTCCACCTAAGCACCAAAAGGTGTCGTATCTTCCAAGTCATTCCTCCACGACTGTTTCGTCTGACATTCACGAGATGGAGACACCGACACACATGACGACCTTCTCTCACCACATCGGATAGTCAACTGAGTGTGACCCGAAAGTTCGAATGTGAATTTGATCTTTCTCCACTGGTTGTCTTTTCACTGGTTCCGGTGATCCTTGGATATTGGTTTGCGATAGTGATTGGACATCTCTCGAATTACATTTTGCGTTAGCTGTAAGTAAACATTTTTCATTGCAGATTGAGCGATAGATATTAATCACTATATGAAACACGATATAGAATTTCGATTTTTTTAATAATAGCAATATAGTAGATTTAAGAATTTTGAAAAAAAAGATACTGGAAAATATTGCCAAGCTCGATAGACTAGTTGTTGGCAGTTACTTAAATACTAGTTGCTTTTAAATTCCGTCAAGTAGTAAATGAAAGTTAAGGAAATATTTGAACCAAACTCCTTAGACTAGTTTTTAAAAGTTAATGGAATATTAGAACCAAACTCCTTATACTAGTTTTTAAAAGTTAATGAAATATTAGAACCAAACTCCTTAGACTAGTTTTGAAAGTTAATGGAATATTAGAACCAAACTCCTTAGACTAGTTTTTAAAAGTTAATGAAATATTAGAACCAAACTCCTTAGACTTGTTTTTAAAAGTTAATGAAATATTAGAACCAAACTCCTTAGACTAGTTTTTAAAAGTTAATGAAATATTAGAACCAAACTCCTTAGACTAGTTCTTAAAAGTTAATGAAATATTAGAACCAAACTCCTTAGACTAGTTTTTAAAAGTTAATGAAATATTAGAACCAAACTCCTTAGACTTGTTTTTAAAAGTTAATGAAATATTAGAACCAAACTCCTTAGACTAGTTCTTAAAAGTTAATGAAATATTAGAACCAAACTCCTTAGACTAGTTTTTAAAAGTTAATGAAATATTAGAACCAAACTCCTTAGACTAGTTTTTAAAAGTTAATGAAATATTAGAACCAAACTCCTTAGACTAGTTTTGAAAGTTAATGAAATATTAGAACCAAACTCCTTAGACTAGTTTTTAAAAGTTAATGAAATATTAGAACCAAACTTCTTAGACTAGTTTTTAAAAGTTAATGAAATATTAGAACCAAACTCCTTAGACTAGTTTTTAAAAGTTAATGAAATATTAGAACCAAACTCCTTAGACTTTTTTTGAAAGTTAATGAAATATTTGAACAAATCCTTTGACTATTTTTTTTCATACTATTGCAATATTAGTATCAAACTCCAATGATTATTTGTTGCAGTAAGAATCTTAGAATATATATTGAAAGTCACTGAATTACTACTAGTAACAATCGTAAATTAGCTGTTGACTAGTATAGTTACATAAGCGGCTCTTTTACTACAGGAAAAGTATGTATTTGATTGTTATATCTATAATTGGGGCAGTAATTAATATATATTGATATTAAAACTTGTACAAATTTACCCAAAGATTAAGTCGATTAAGTTTGTACTGCAATTGTTATAAAGTCTCTATATATCTACCGCTCACAATAGTTAAATCTTTCCTTTATCTTATTTTTCGTTCAAGTTAAGTAATATTTTTTCAACTATTATTATACGATCTCCCTCCTAATGATTGGATTGAAATTGATTGTAGCTGATTGAAACCACAATAACACTGATTTTCAGTTAACAATTTATACTTGAATTTTCTATTCAATCTCTTCTCAATTTCAATTATTATTACCTGAGCTTTTGTGTCACATCAGAAATAACCATTAAAAAAAAACTTGATATAGTCTTAAATAATATTCATGATATTTGATCTAAAATAACCGAGAGGGATTCAGAATTGACGTTCCTCCAACATTTCAAAGGTTAATTAAATAATGAAATTGATATACATATAGTGCGCATATACTTTGATTTTAAAATATTATTTTTTTAAATAATATACTATGGTGAAGATTAATTTCACTGTGTAAAATACATGGACTACATACTCAATTCTTTCAATTCTATCCTCAATGTGCCAGATGAACTTCCAGAAATATAAATTTGTTCCGGTGTAATATATATGCTCTCAATAAATACAATAATTCAGTAACCGCTATTGTTTTTATAAATACAAACTGAGTTCAACCGCATTGAAGATTAGATTTCAGCTTCATCTAATTACGATATTGCGCAACTTACGTTATTTAGATTATAAAGCATGGTTCCTCCTACTCTTTTCTTTCCACCGTGTATTTTCCGTTCTCAAGGGAAACAATAAGCAAACCCTCCGAGATATACAAGTTATAATCTCACGAACACATTCTAATAATGCATCCGTGCTACTTTCAGACAAATCACAAACAATGTCTAACAATGCATCCATGGTACCTTCAGACAAATCACAAACAATGTCTAACAATGCATCCATGCTACCTTCAGACAAATCACAAATACAGTGTAACAATGCATCCATGGTACTTTCAGACAAATCACAAAGACAGTATAACAATGCATCCATGATATCTTCAGACAAATCACAAACAATGCATTCATGCTACCTTCAGACAAATCAAAAATACATTATAACAATGCATCCATGACTCTCAGACGAATTACAAATACAGTGTAATAATGCATCCATGGTACTCAGACAAATGACAAATACAATATAGCAATGGTTTAATGCTACCTTCAGACAAATCACAAACGCAGTATAACAATGCATCCATGCTACCTTCAGACTATCACAAACACAGTCAAACAATGCATCCATGTTACCATCAGACAAATATCCTCTAAAAGTGTAACCGTGCTACCTCCACAATAGCCATTTGACATAGCAGTAGAGCTACTAAATTCATACTCTATAGCAGAACAAGCCGCTCCTCATTTTATCACAGAACTGCAGCATAACTTTGACTTAAATTTCACTCTCAATTGTAACAAGTCTGCGTCTCTGAACTCAGAAGTTGCTTAAATTAACTGGCAAATATAGTAGAAGTTAGTGTTCGAAATGGAATTACGCAAACAATTTATATTATCATTCTGTTCATATTGTCTTAAGGTTTTAATTTCTGAATGGGATAAAGATATACAATATTTTGAAGTTTATTCACAAATATTAATAAGTATTTTGGGAAATTACAATTATTTACTTTTGGTAAACTATTATTAGTAATGAAACATCCCAGGAAGCAATGATTCTCGGGCCAATGTTGTCCCAATATTGTCCCAAAATTGCCAATGTTGTCGCAATATTGTCCTAAAATTGCCAATGTTGTCCCAATATTGGCCCAAGAAAAAATGCTACCGGGAATGTGATTAAGATTTAAATGACTTCTCTAATATATTGGTTTACTAAAAACAATTTATAATATGCAAGTATGCATGTAATCAATGTGTAACAAGATTTTTCTGTACAATATTGTAATAATATATAAGATCGAACAATAATGTTGAAATAAAATATTTAAACTTGAATTGAATATTAATGTACGAATACATACTTATAATCATGGAAGACCTCATCCTAATTTTCTTACTGTGTACATTTACCTAACCTGAATTAATCTCTGTGTTTCAACAGAGTATTTTAGTAACTGGAGCAATGGAAGCAAAACTTGTAAGCCGCATTCAGTGAGTGCTCCAATTACGACTGGAAATATTGAGTTAACCTGGATTGAGTTGGACACTTCCTAACTAGAGAAACTAATGAGAAGTAAAGTTATTAAACAAAATGTCGTCTCTAAGTGATATAACTTCATAGATAAATGAACGCCATGAAACTCTGATGACCTTTCTTAAATTAGTCCTTTGATATACTCATTATGAAATACCAAATTCCCATGTGACTATAAAATATATCAATTCGTATTTCAAATCCTTAACCCTTTAGCGGGCAAGTATCACTCAAGTGATGAACGATTATTTTTAGTTCATAAATTTTCTCGTATGTTTAACTACCATTATATTGTATTAATAAACCACAGACAATAACAGACATCGTTGTGTATCAAATAATCAATAAAAAATACAATAGAAATATTAAAAAAAAAAAAAAAAAAAAATTTAATTTTTTTTCAAAGAAAATTCACATGAATAAAAATATCTCGAAAAGTGTTAAGCTATGGCATTTAAAAATTTAGACCAATCTGATGAGTTTATCGGTAAATGCCTGCTAAAAAGTGAACAATATGTATAGCTCCAAGATATGACACTTTTTATTTTAAGATAACTCACTTTTCGATTAAAATATTTAATTATATTAACAAAGGATATAATAAAAAATAGATGGTATTTTGAAATGAATCATTCTTGCAAATAGAATAAACATTGAATATTTTTATTTATTTATAAAACTTCATAACATATTAAATTTGAAAAGCAAGTACTCGGTTTTTTATTTTATCTTTCAATGTGAGTTTATTCGCGTGTATGTTCGTAATCATGTTAAGACACTCCCCTGACAACAGAGATAAATTCTGTTGTTAGCAAGCCGTTACTTTGTTTATTTTCTTGTTGGAAGTCAAAGACAGACATTTTTCCATGTGGACAATGAACTCCCATGTAAACTTCGTACGCGCAAGTTACACAAAAGTTTTCGATTTCATATCGAAGTGAAGATAGTTTTCTTGTTTCTAGAAGACTTTTGCATTTGCATCTGTCGTCATCTGAGAAATAATGAAATGGTGCGACTATTGATAGAAAAATAAATAGATTCATGTACACATACTCATTAATTACAAGTATTTTATATAAAGATTTCAAAGTTATTTCTCCGAGTGTGTTTATAGCAATAATTTGCAATGATGGTGACATTTAACATTGTTATATTAACTGTATTTAAATGATAACTGTATTTCTATTTGAGGAACATGAAGTTGAAGTTGAATTTGTTTTGCTTATTCATTTTATTTTATTAAATTAAAAAGAATGTAATTTCATTAGATAATATAATCTTCGCATGAATAAGGAATGCTTCCTATGAATTTTCCATGAGAGATCAAAAACCACTTATATTTAATATTCCTTCCATTTTCGTCATCTAACAGCGTAATTAAATTATTCACCAACCGAAAAATGTAATTAGGAAAGAATTTGGTTCGATACATAATGAGATGCCGAAATATTAAAAAATATAGCAAATAGGTTTCAGCCTAATCAGACTAATCCAAAATTTTTTCTCTGAAAGATTGTGTGAGTAGGATTCGCTACACATTTGATATTCAAGAAACCAGCGGCTTGAATTGTATGGTCTTCAGTCAGTTCATAGCTTTTATTATATATATGTACTGTGCAAAATTGTATGTTCCCACGATTGATAGGAACAAAGTTATTACATTGAATATATTCTGTATGAACTGTGTACGTTACACTTGCAGTGGGGGTGAAATTGGGGGTGCCATATCTAGATATAGTGTGTACGTTAGCGGTTTGACAAGTCACTGTTATTCCGAGGACAATTAATTCCAAATAATAACTATAAATTGGTAAATTTGATTAATTTTGTTAACTGTGATAAATAAAAAACATTGAAGTACTAATCATTGATTTCTTTCCTGTTCTAATTGATTGCTTGGTGCGTAGTGATATCTGTCAACTATGTGTACGTATGTGCGTTAGTGACTTGCGGGAGTACTGTGGGGTAGTCACATGTACATATTCTCATTGAAATATAGAATTATATTCACATTCATGCTTGGCATAATGTTCTTGTTGGCATATAAGAAAAAATTATAGTATTACCATTTACAAATATATCTAATGAAAAAATCTATGAAATCCTAGTTGGTTCAGATCATGTACAAATATATTGTCGCTAATATAAAGCCTTGTCGAGCTCAAACTCCTAAGTCAGTTTTTTAAGGGTTAATAGCATATAGAACATATGGATAGTGTTCGCTTAGGTAAAGGATCTATCTACCACTTATACCCTTTATTTTCCATTAATAAACTCAGCCAAGCTCTAATTTTCCAAAAATAAAGGATCAATTGAAAGATATAAGTTTACTCACGAATAGTAGATAGCCTCTTTACACTAGTTGTCGTTCGATTGAGGCAAACAATAAAACTGATCAATTAGGACGTGAAATGAATATTAACTTTGTTTACCGCCTCCACAAATAGCATTTGCATTCCATGCAGGTCTGTTTGTGATATAATGGTGATGTATATTAGGCTTTACAGGTTCTGGCTGTGCCCCATTCAATTGTCCTGACATCATCAATAACATCCCACGCCTATCAACTCTTGTCTCATCTGTCTATCTTTCATACAAACTCCTTCTATCATTATATAAACACCATTGTTATTAGATGTTCGAAAATTGATTAACTGTAATTTTCAATACCCGAAAAAATCACCACAAATATTGAACTAATTATGGAAGTAATTTTTTATATCAAGATTAAGATTCATAGTGACCTACTTTTTCTATCATTTTTCTTATGCCCCTTTAGAATTATATTCTGAAATTTCTATTTATCTTTTTTTTCTAATTCGCATCAACTCCTTCTTGAATAAGAATGTTATTGTTTTTTTAACCCCGAAATAAACGAGAATCATCAATACAAATCTTTGTTAGTAGTTATCATATTTAATATAGAAATTGCACTTTTATAAAAGAGTTATTATAAAATTAAACTCTATAAAATTGCCACATTTATGTTCGCTCTCAATTTATGAATATGTATATATCATTATTAAATGACTAAATATAATTTTTTGTAATAAATAATAAATAAAATAAAAAATTTCAAAAAAATGTATTAGATTTTGGAGAGAAAGACCCAATTTAATCATATACTTTTTAATATATTATAATTAATTCCTTAGTTTTACAGGTACTGAAATCAATAGTTTCAATTTCCACGTATCCAAGTAATTATACAATTAATTACTCCTATATATTGTACTCTTTAATTAGATATACTATATCTTATACAATGTACATTCAGAGATACAGTAACCTCTTTAAATTGATGAGATAATTCTTCCAGTGAGAGGTCATTGCAACAGCCATCAAGAAGAAAGGTCCTCCACTTCAACCATTAGGAAAATAGTCCATTCGAAGAGAAAAAATCTTGCTCAGGATTAAGAGACTGCATTAATCCTGCACTGTCTATTCAATCATAATTTACGTGTGGTGATAATTCAGGTTAAAATATTCATAAGGATCGTACATTTTCGTTCAATACTGTAATTATTGATAAGATTTTAATATAAAATGTCATAATTTTGTATATTGATATCAGGATTTCTTGTTGGAAATGTCTGACGATAATTTTTATTGACATGTATTTTTTTTTCTTATCGATTATAATCACCGATAGAAAGTAGAATTTATGTATTTTTTAAGTTTAAAGGGATTGATAAAAAAGATTGAAAAATTGATTGGGTACAATTGAGATAAAATTTATAAGTTAATAGAGACTGATAAAAAGTAAACAGATTGTGACGAATTCCTTCAATTTCATTAGTAGATTGCAGTTGTATGCAAGAGATAGAAGACAAGAGAATCTACCCTAATGCTCCAAAGTAGTCCATGAAAGTCATTTAGCAGCAGAATGACCTCCATTAGATTCTTGCACAGAGCATTAGCTCACAATAAAGCCATTTTGTCTGCCTCAACCTACTACCGAAATGAACTTTTTGAACACTGACAAAACGACAAGTTCAGTCAGAGTCCTCTGCAGAACTGACAAGAACAAAGCAGGACAACGATTAGCAGGATATAAATTTACGTTACAGATGTGACTTCGTAATTTTACAGCAATTTAGTATATTCAATGGTATCTATCAACAGTTTTTCTGTGTAATCACATGTTTCAAATTTATGGAAGAGGGATATATTATTGAATAAAAAACAGCAGTTACGTATCTGTTTACAGATAAACTACAGTTTAATTATTTGAAAAATATTGATTTGAAAGAAAATTCACTATGGAGAAACGAGATTTAACGAAAAAATTTAAAAAATACTGCAAAAAATTACATCAGTTGATATAAATACAAAATTGATAAAAAATGTATAACAAAAAAATTTAGTTATAAAATTCATATTCTTTTTTTTTCAGAATTTCATTGCCATTTAATCCTTTCAATACTATTATAATAAGAAGATAAATGTAATATTCAAGCTACATAAAAAATCATTCAACTAATAGTTTATATGATTCGGTAGTTTCTGTGAAATATTCGATAGTTATAACATGTGTTATATGTAAATCGTTTGTTATGTATGCATATCCCATACGGATAACATCTCTTTCCAAGCTCAGAGTCGAAGACTATTTTTACTATCGAAGAAGACAGTCGGATTTGTTCATTGAAAAACCATCTGACGATAAATTCAAAAGAACGATATTTTATGTGTTCACTGTCCCACGCTATCTTTTCTGATCATAAATTTCCGGATTACGTACTTCCTGGTTATGAAATATTGGGTATATAAAATAATGTATCTTTAACAGTATTAATTAATTATATGAAAATTGGTAGGTATAACAGATGATAAGTAATGAAATCACTGAATATTATGAGTGGACCATAGTCTTAATTTTACATAACTCTTAATTAAACTTTTAATCTTACTCTTAATCTTACTCTTAATCCTACTCTTAATCTTACTACTCTTAATCTTACAGAGCTCCACCATAACTTTTTTATTTATTTTTTTCATTTAAAAACTAGACCCACCATAACTGTAACTATATTTGTTTAATTCGAATTAAAAACACAATAATTTTGCATTAACAACAAGTCCATCACAAGACCCACCATAACTGCAACTGTTTAATACCCATAACAAGTTCAAGTACAGCACAGTCTTTTTGGCAAGTACGTTTGCCATCATTCAAAGTTAATATGAGATTTATATAAGAGCTCTCATATATAAAAAGAAAATTTATAAATATTTTAAGCGTAGAGACAGCCAGGAGACTCACTTTAAGCTGTGCATAATTTAACTCGAATGGATTTGGCTCAAGCAACTCGTATAAAAGTGGCTTACCGAGAGAGCGTTTGTATACCGTACGAGTACATTGTGAAGAATATTTATACCGAATAATAAAGGTAATAATACATGGAATAGCCATTTGGGAGTGGCATGAATTATAACTTTTTTGTCTGTGTAGTACAATTTGTATAATGAACAGGAATCACGAAATATCACGATGTAACTTGGACAATATGAGTGTCAAAATTATTGCATAACTATTATTATGCAACAAATAATATCTGGTCGATATTTTTTTCATAATTTTGATGATGCTTTCTTTCGGGATTACTGACTTTTCAATCATATTATAATAGTACTCTTTTGGCTAAATTATAGATTAATTCATTTGGAAAAGATATGGATTACACCAGCCATATATAAACAATAAATATTTTATTATTCAATGATTCAGAAGAGTCTATTTTTCTTACTGCTGATGAATATTTATTTCTATTCTTCTGAATCATTTCATACCATCCAATATTCGGATTTCCCACCTTACTGTAGTGGCAAAATATATATATAGTTCAATCACCTGGCGGAATAAGTATATTCCTACCACTCGACAGTTAAAATCATCAGAGGGTACAAACACTAAAGTTCAACGCTAAACTCTTTTATTAATAGGATAAAATATGTAACTAGATATTTACAATAAGCTGAATGAAAATAAACTGAAAGAGAAAGTAACGAAAATAAACGTTAACTCGAAGAAATAATACTAGAAAAATGATATGAACGGAAAATAAGGAGTGAGGCTAGTTACATTTTACCTAGTTAGGTAATACGGTAGTAAGGCGTAGCTCTGAATAAATCAGTTAGATCAGTCAGATCAGTCGAATGGAATACAAAAATAAATTCGAACTCAAATTAATTAATGTGAAATGATAATATGAATTATGAAAAACTCAGAAATAAGGAGTTTAACAAAAGATAAGAAAAATAAATAATAATGAAAAATAAACGGAAACACAAAATTGAGAACTAAAAAAAAACTAAGTAGATACTAAGATTAATTAAATAGGCAAGGCAAAAAAATGGTAGTGCACGAAACCAGTGCACAAGAATAATGCACGAGAATAATGCACAAAAAGAGTGCACAAATAGATGCACAGGGCGCACTAGGGTGGCGCACTAGGATGGCACACTAAAATGGCGCAATAGTCAAGACTGGGTTTGAGGGAAATCAGCCATGCTCCAAGAACAGTAGAGCTGAAACAGAAAGGTAACACTAATACAGGGGACTCAGAAAAAGAAGACAAGATAATATCTTCCAATCCCTATCCGAATTTAGTCTACCTCAACAAATGAACTTACATTGTGCTGCAGAAAAACAAAACATAGTCTTCAACCATTAAAGTAGAAAGGGTACTATTGGCCCACGACTGGCCTTCCTCAGAGCAGCAACAATGGCTAGCAAAACCAAATCGACACCTTTCAGGCCTTCAACAAACACCACTCAAATCGACTTAACAAGTTAAAATTAACTATTTAAAAAGCACCGAACTAAATCAGACTATGTGAATATTATACTGAAATAAACAAACACCATCAGTAAAAAATCACCATTTCTTAAATTCTAGTGCCTATATAACACAAATCTTGGGAACACCTATATATTAGGCAACGTAGTTTACGTATTTACACTGACTAACATAACACAATATACAGGGTGGCGCAAAAAAAGGAAACCCATTTTCAAATGAGTTTATTTTGAAAACTATCAAAAAAGAAAAAATTCTAAAAACACTGTTTTGTTCGTATAGTTTCTTGCATCTATCATAAAAATCTGTCAAACTTACAACTAAAATTGAACATCCTGCAGCGAAGTGAAAATATAAATAAAAAGGGCTTGCGCAATGACGAAAAACACAAAAAGACTTCATAATAGGTATAATTTATTTCCATATGGTGTAAATAAAAATTAAAAATATTTTTCTTCATTCCATTGACGTTTTGTTTATTAACTCTTTCATTCATGGAAATACATCTTCGTCACCAATCACGATGTCTTCTCCAAAACAAGCATATCTTTGTCAAAACTATCTTGAGAAATTTAGACTGTGCGGTAAATCAGTTCTAAGGGTTTGAGCCTTGCATGCTTCTTGCAAGGATGATATCTCAAATCGTGTTTAACAATTCGGTGAACTGTGTCCTTAGTGATGTCTAATTCAGTCATTCTAATTGATAATTTTGGAATAAGAATTAATGCTTTCATGTGTTCGTTCTGTTCTCCTGCGACCTAATCGGTTTTTGTTCAAAATAAAGTGGTTTCTAAAGTTTTGAACTTATTAACATAAGTCAATATGGTTTTATAGTTGGTGAAAATCATTCCTGAAAGCTATATTCAAATTGAGGTTGAACCTGTTCAAAGCTTCCAGAAAGCTACCAGTGTTTAAATAACTTGTCACAACAAAAAATCTGTTCTTTTGAAAGATGCATTTTGAGGAATTAAGAGATACCAATTAACGGAGAACTGATTTTATTAAAGACATCAATTTAAGATAAAACATCAATTCTCAAATGATAAATAAGGTTTTCAATGTATTTTAGTTGTTACAGAAAATAATATATTTTAACGTTTTTACATCCATATGAATTAAATTATACCTATTGTGTATTTTTTTTCGTATATTTCGTGCTCGCGCAAGCCATTTTTATTTAACATTTCTTAATTCGCTGCAGGATATTCATATATTGTCTTAACCTCAACAGATTTTAACGATAGATGCAAAAAAAGTAAAGGAATAAAATGATGTTTTTAGAAAGTATTCAGCCTTAGTAGTTTGTAAAATAAACTAGTTTGAAAATGTGTTTCCTTTTTTTTTGCGCCATCCTGTATATCCTACCTAAAGCTTTCAAATTTCACCACCAGGTGCCATAATTTCAAGTACTGGGTTCACCTGCTAAGGTACTTTTAATTTTGGGAAAAAATTAGTATTAGCAGAAGGAACGATTAGTCACAATTATGAATGAAAAATGTAAAGTATTCTAATACAGGATAATATCGGCTCACAACATTACCAAAATCAATAGTTGATCATCAATTTCCTTTCGAAAATCAAAATTATAATTAAACTTTGATGATTTCTCTTTTCTTTACAGGTAATTGAATATTCAAATTACTAGCTATTTCTTTAGTTATATGAATTTTATTAAGTTGAAATCAAGTAAATTATTGCAGGTATTAATATATTATGTTTTTTATATATAATATTGCATTTAGGGTTTGAGGATTTAAAAAAAAAGTTTAATCGATGTTCATAATATGATGATCAGCTCAATTATACCTAAATTAAATCCTATTCATTTAAAATAATTATTATTATGAAAAAAATGTCCTTAGCAGAAGATAATAATATGAAATTAATAATTCATGGAGTTAATAGATTGATATTAAAATAGGTTTCAAATATATCAGTTATTCGATATAAAAATTATTTATATTCTCAATCCGGTTGTCATTTTGAAAGTAATTGTCGATATATTTATTTCACATAAATAATTAATTTCATTTGCTTCAATTTAATTTTATTGCTTCATTGCAAATTAATTGCAAAATCCAAAGACTATATTTATATGTTTAATTTGTACCCTGATTTTTATTATGTCATTTTTTAAATTAAACATAAAATTCATTATATATAGATATACATATATTATCATTCAGAGAAAAAGATATGTATATCACTCTTTTTATATAATAATAATGAATCTTTAATATAAAAACTATTATCAGTTACCTACTCAAACTCTTAACTCTGAAGTCTAGGCAACAAGGATTCTTGGGCCAATGTTGTCCCAATATTAGCAATGCTGTCCCAATATTGCCAATGTTGTCCCAATATTGCCAATGTTGTCCCAATATTAGCAATGTTGTCCCAATATTAGCAATGTTGTCCCAAAATTGCCAATGTTGTCCCAATATTGCCAATGTTGTCCTAACATTGGCAATATGGTTGCCAAAGTTGTCCCAATATTAGCAATGATGTTCCAATATTGCTATTGTTGTCCCAATTTTGCCAATGTTGTCCCAATATTGCCAATGTTGTCCCAATATTTCCAATAATGTCCCAATATTGCCAATGTTGTCCCGATATTGCCGATGTTATCCCGCTATTGCCAATATTGTCCCAATATTGCCAATGTTGTCCCAATACTGCCAATGTTGTCCCAGTATCGCCAAAATTGTCCCAATATTGCCAATGCATGTTGTCCCAATATTACCAATGGTGTTCCAATATTGCCAATGTGGTCCCAATATTGACAAAGTTGTCCCAACGTTGTCCCAATATGGACAAAGTTGTCCCAACGTTGTCCCAATATTGACAAAGTGGTCCCAATGTTTTCCCAATATTGACCCAAGAAACATTGCTACCTGGGAATACTAAATCATTAAGCATTACCACATTCTTTTCTTTTTACTTACGTAACTGCCGCAACTCCTATTTTTCTAGGCTATTATATGATGATGGTTTTTTGCCCTCATTTTTCAATTTGCCGTCTGAAACTCAATTTATCACGAGATTATTAGTTCGAATCGTCCTAAATTGTCACTTCAGAATCCATAAATAATTCGCTGCTCGTCTCTGCGGCCCAAATTAAAGTTATTAAAGTTCGCGTTTGAGATTCCGCCAAAATTAAAGTGATTTATGATGATCTTTTACGTCTGGAAAATAAATACAACAACTAGAACTGGCTTTCATGAAGGAGGATTTTATTAGAGAATGATTAATTACAATATTTATGTTGTTCAATTTAATTAAGGAGAATTAATCATTTTAGAAAGAAAGATATTTCATTAAATATAAATTAACAGGATCTTAATGTAATATTTGATATAAATAAATAGAATTTTTGAGTCTAACCCATCAATAATGGTTTCATTTATGTTTTTCGTTAAAATGAAATATTACAAATAATATATTTTCAAGTATAACATTTTACCAAGAATGTAACATTTATGGAATGCATTGACTTTTTAAACTCACTTTAGTAATAATGCGTTCAGCCTATAGCGGGATAATCTTTTTAGAAAAAAAAATATTAAATAAAATGAAATTCTAAAGATTAAATCATTGTTTTCTATGTAATGAAATAAAAAACTTTAAACAAGAATCAGAAACATTTCATGAATTTATCAGTAAGTGCCCAGTTTGATGAAAAAGTCCTAAACGAGCCAGTTTTAATTCTGTAAATAATATCTTCTATTCACAAACTTCAATCATATCGAGGAAGATTTTCTAGAAATTGAATTCAACCTATTTTAAACTTTCATTCCTATAAATAAAATTCGAATCAGGTAATAGAAACTACTTGAAAATGGGTCATTGTATTTATATATTTTTGGAACATAGAATTTGCTACTAAATACAAAAGGTATAATATTTTTGCCTATTATTTCCATAATTTCATATTGATTTTAAATAAATATTATACTAATGGGTATCAGAAAAAATCAATGATGTGTCCAAGTAAGTAAAGAATGACTTGTTAATCAAAAAAGGAAGCGTTCAAAAGTAGACACCCACAGTAATTGGAAACTGATGACTTGCTTATCACAAGCTAGACGGATTTATCCCTTGGAAATTAAGGGAAAATACCATGGGTATATACTTCTTACTTGGGATATTCCTTTGATATCCAAAGAAAATATCCTTCTTGCCTGGGATACCCTCTCCCTATCCCAGGAACAAATAGTCTTTTCTTGTGATATTCCTTTGTTACCCCAGGAATATACTCTTCTTGCCTGGGATATTCCCTTGATATCCGAAGAATGAATCCTTCTTGCCTGGGATAACGCTTTGGTATCCAAAGAATATATACTTCTTGCCTAGGATATGATCCATTTGTATCCCAGGAACAAATACTTCTTTCCTGAGATATTCCCTTGGTATCGCAGAAATGAATACTTCTTGCCTGGGATATTCCCTTGATATCCCAGGAATAAAATGTTCTTGCCTGGGATATTTCTTTGCTATCCCAAGAATAAGCTTTTTTTCCATTAGATATTCCCTTGATATCCAGGGATAACTACTTCTAGCTTGGGATATTCTCTTGGTATACCAGGAATATATTCTTCTTGGTTGGCATATTTCTTTCAAAACGTTCTTACTAATCATTCATGAAATATTGACATCGACTATCCGTGTTCTGTTTCCCATTATAGCAGTATTACCCGAGTAGATATACATGTACATAATTTATATACATATTTATATATTATTCACATTCAATATATTATAACCTTTCAATAATTCTTACTAAATGAGGTAAACATTTTATATGATAAAGTATTCAATATGAATAAAAATACGGGATATAAAAAATATATGAATAAATCTAGTTACTGTAATATCGTAACATTTACCTACACGAAACTCTCGTCTCTTCTCCGTGTACACTGAAATTTCTTATTTATATTCAGGTTATCCGAATCTAGAATAACTTCATCCTTGCCATCACAATTGACTAGTTGGATGTGAGTAGCAGAATTGGGATTTGACTTTGGCACTTGATCCTTGTCTTTAACTTTGGAGGCTCTCAGGGTATGAGATCCTCTTGAAGTAAAATGAGACTTGGGTAATCTACGTAGCGATGAAAATGGAAAGTTTCTACTGGTAATGGATTTTTCAGAAAGGTTGCTAATTATGGAATCTGTGCTGGGTTGGTTTAAACCGAATTTTGAAAATAATGTACTTTGAGCAGACGATTCGGTGCATTCAACACCCAAGAACTTACTCGACTGATCAAAGTGAACAAATTCCTGGTTTAGAAACTCGCAGGACATTGATTGGGATTTTCCAGGTAGTGGCTTCCGTTTTCTTTCTCCATCGTAAATTATATCATAATGTTTATTGCATGTTGTTCCGTGCTGTATTTTTCTTCCTGATAAGCTGTTGCACGAGTCCGAACGCAGGAACCCCTCGAAACCATAGTTTTCTCCCTCGCAAGCCTGAAGAAAATCATAGAAAACGGAATTTATAGAGGGACTAAGAAATTCTTAGATGTCAGCTAATACAATGTATGCAACTAACAGAAGTTTTTGGAAGTAAAATGTGCATTCTCGTATAGTTTTATTATACTGCATAGTTCCTTATATAAAGTGTTATAAGATCAACGAGTATTCAACAGAAGAACCAATTAAAGTTGGTTATTATTTAATTTTATTTAAGAAACTATTTTAAAAATAACATTATTGAACTAAATCTATATTTTATTATGATCATATTTATTATCTTCAAATATGGAAAACCTGTTACCTTATCTAAATTATCCGTCAAGGTTCCTCGATGACTGACTTCTTTCAAGGGTCTAAGATTAACGAAATCACTCTCAGGAGAAGAACCTGCAAAATAATACATATTTTATTCCATGAAGAAGAGTTTCCAACTAGGATTCGTTATTTCTAATTTAATTTTATTTAACTAAGTTTCGTTTATTACACTTGGTTTGAATTTCGAATTATAAAATGAGAGTGTTTCTGTTACACATTTAGTTAATATTAATGGTGTTGATCAAAGTTAATGGCTATCATAACAAAATTTCTCGATAATATCGTTATGGGAGACCAACAACCTAATAGTAGTTGCATTTTTTTAAATTATTTTAACATTATTTTTGAAATGTACTTTGTGCTGAATAATGTAAACGTAGAAACTTCCTTCATGTATATTTTCAGTAAATGACTTTATGTTACGGATTAGCTTTCAGATTCTCTTTTGAATCTTTTTAGTGAACTCCTGTAACAGTGAACTCAACTATAGTGAATGATTTTGTTATAGTACCCTATATAATAAAACTAATTTTTTTCAGTCTACGATGAAAACCAGTCTAAACCCATCAGTTATAGAAAACTGACGGCTATTGTATGGCAGACTAAAATAAATTTGTTGTTCACTGTACGTGGTGGGGTACACATCCTAATTCGTTCACTATAGAGGAATTCAATATAGAGGATTTCTACAGTTCAAGGTAAACTTACAAGACTCTTCGTTTTTAATGACTGGTAGAGCCCGTTCCCTGTTTCTTTTGCTGATCTGTCGGATTTTTGTGAGAAGAAGGAGAAGTAGAACCATAACAACGACACCGGTGATTGAACCCACGAACACAGGGAGCAGATGTGCTGTCGGTGATTCAGGACTAGGAGCGTCTGGAGGAGTAAATAAATGGTTAGGGTTACATAATTCGATGTTATAAGGTGGAGGGAAATTTGAACTGTGAATGATTCTCTTTTATTGTACAACTAATGAATATGATAGTCAATGATATATACTACGCATATGAATTTGGTATGCATATTAGTGATTGGTTTTGTAATTTTCTTGAAGATAGTTGCAACCATTACTAAAATTACCTTTTTCTGTTACAATAATCAAAGACTAATTTCTTAGATGATAGAATAATCGAATATGAAAGTTGAATACTAGAAAAACTAATAATTAGTAGTTACTTTCACATTCAACATTGCAATTTTAACTAAACAACTTCACTAGGTAGCTATAAAGTAAAATATGATTATTGATTAATATGTATCAATATAATGATTTTCTATCCACTGTCTCTTGATAGTGTTAGTTTTTATCTCTAATTTTTCATGTTAATTTTTTTATTTCATTTTTAGAAGAAAACAATATTGCAAATATTCCTGTTAAAAATAAAGTTATATTCATGGAAATTATGTCCTACATACTATAAGATATCACAAACACAACCTTACATAATATGTTGCCAATAAGCAGAATATATTCATATTATATTACATACAACAAAGATCTAACAATGAGGTACATCATTAGTCATTATTTGTATATAAACAACCTAGAATATGAATCAAGTATCCATTGTATTTCATGATGAATCGATTCATATGCAAGTTTCTTTATCCTTAGTTATGGTGAGCTGTAGAAGAATAAATGTGTTTCCTTCTTGATATTGGGCAGCCTTCCATAATAATATTTCCGGGCTATTGATATCGAGGTCCATTCAGTGAATGAATAAAATCAAACATCTTCTTTCACTGCACACTCTTACAAAATATTGCCTAGATTTATTCCTGCTCCGTTCACACACTAATTCAATTTGATGAGTCATAGCTGCACAATGGAGAATTGGTCTCACGTACGTATTTTGTTCTCAGCCACTTTGAGTGCGAATCCTTGTAAGAGATATGGAGCAGATTCGCCTTTCGAATTGACAGCACGAATTTGCAACATGTAATCTTTGCCCGAAGTTAAATTGCCAATCATAAGATTAGGTTCAACTGAAGTCGTATTTGCAATTTGAATTCCGGTTGATTCATCGAAAACCTGAAACAGATCGAACAATTGGATTGCGGACATTAAGTTCACCGATGCAATAGTCTTACTCACATAAACTATCAAAAGTATACACCAGTGTATTGTAAATAGAAAGCAAATAATACATAATATATAGGGGTATTGGTTGAATTTCCTAAAACTAATTTGCTGAAACAGAATTTGCCGAAAAGTAATTGACCGAAAACGATTCTCTGAATAAGTATTTTCCGAATGCCAAATTTGCCGTAAACGGATTTTCCGCAAAATGAATTTGCCGAAGGACAAAATTACCGAAACACGAATTCGTCGGAAATCATATTTAATGTATTCGAATAGAACATCGTGTGGGAATCTGAAGTTTTCATCATTATATCTTACTAGTGTACTTTCCCGTTAAAAATATCGGGTCATCCTCGATACCAATTTGTTTCCATTATTACGTTACTTTTAATGAATTGAATTAAAATTAAATTTTCTGCATAGTCTAATTTATTTTATAAATTAAATAAATTTAAAAATTGAATAGAAACAGGGGAATTTAAATATCAAATATTACCGTGCGTATCATATTTACATTCTTCATGTTTAATACCCATAGTGTAAAAGCGGACACCAAATAAATAAACACACGAGGGAAATTATTAGTATAGATGCGTGAAAAAACACATTTCTTATATGAATTTGATATTACTATCTATACTAATAAAACCCGTACTCTTTAGTGTGTTCATTTATTTGTTTGATGCATGTCCGCTTTTACACAACGGGTATTAAGCATGAATAATGTAAC
The DNA here is from genome assembly GCA_947561585.1 of Caprella mutica. Taxonomy (NCBI): domain Eukaryota; kingdom Metazoa; phylum Arthropoda; class Malacostraca; order Amphipoda; family Caprellidae; genus Caprella; species Caprella mutica. The sequence goes on along the minus strand of CANNZV010001290.1, from coordinate 94,839 downwards.
TATGATACGCACGGGAATATGTTAATATGAAATATTTACTCATATATTTTATTCGATATTTATAAACGTTTTGTCAAAAATCTATCCTAATAATCCCCTTAGTGTGTTTTTTTATCGATTTATTTATTTATTTGGTGTCTGCTTTTACACGTCCGTATCAAACATGAAGAATGTAACTATGATACGCGCAGAAATACATTGACTTGATATTTGAATTCACCTGTTTTTATTTAATTTTTAATTGTATTTTATCTATAAAATAGATTAGACTAAGCAGAAAATTTTATTTTATTTGAATACACTAAAAGTAACCCAATAACAGGTATTACAGAGCGTCCCCAAAAAAGTAGCCAATTTAAAAGGGTTGTAATTTGTAAAGTATTATTGCTAGAAGATTGAAATAGGTTTCATTTGAAAGATACGAATTCTAAGTTTTATACCATGATTTTTTAAGCATTAGATGATCACCACGAGACTCAATAAACCATTTTTAATCACTTTCTGTATAGAGTATTAGCATGGGTAGCCGAAAAAAATAACCGATTTAAAAGGCTGTAATTTGTAAACTATTATAGCTACAAGACTGAATTAGGTTTCATATGAAAGAGGAGCCTAAAAAGGTGTATTTATACCCACATAATATCAACCAATATACGATTCTCCCAAAGCTGACTGACTGATACTGACTGAATGAATCTTGAATATTTTTTTAAATAAAGGCAAAGACAAATAATCATTTTGTGATACAAAAATTAACAGTTACAATGATTAACGGAGAGATAGAATGAAGGATAATTTAAATTTTAGAGTAACTAAGGGTTATGATTTCGTTGTTTTGTTTCCTTTCTGTAACTTTTGTTTAGTTTTACATTTTGTTTTAAAGAAAAATTTCGGTAAATTTATCTTTCGGCGAAACGTCACTTCGTCGAATCTGTTTTCCAAATATTTAGGTTTCGGCAAATTTGTATTCGAAGAATCCCGTTCGTCGAATTTGGTTTCGGCAAATTCGTTTTCGGCCAATACAACGTATATCAATATACAGCTAATATGTTTATAAATACTTACAAGTAACTAATAAATATTATGATATTAAGAAGCAGATTCGTTATTCCGAATTTTATGTTAAAATTATTTTAAAAAATTGGAAATATGAATTACTTGACACAATTTTCATCAAATCTTTTTTTTGCGTTACAGTGAGATATAAGATAATATTTATCTCTTGTGATTGATCTAGAATACATTTTCACTAAATGCTACTTTATTATTCGATGTTAATATAATTTAATTATTTTTCAATAATTTAGTATTCAATTATACATCTTTATTACCTTCAGAGTGTAGTTTAATCCAAGACCGCCATCCCGACCAGGAACACAACTTACTGACAATGAGTTAGCACTTTGATTTACCAGAGTACAGGATTCTAACTCATCGGGAGGCCCTGTATTAAAAACAGTCGATTGTTTATGATTAATGATATCGTACATATGAAAAATTCAATATGTTCATGAATATTGATATTATGATCATATGTAGTCACTGAAACTAAGTATGAAACCGGTAAATATAATAATAAAGTGAATAGTTGTTAACTTCATATGGAAATATAGTTTTAAAAATCTGTCAACTACATCAGATCAGCAATAATATTTTGAATAAATAGTTATATAGTATAAAATAAAAATTAATCTACTTCATAAGTTTTTAGTTTCTTGAATAGAAAATCATGAAAATATTACTGCAAAATATCATTTTAAAATAACCTGTAGGTTTGATGACAAATGTGCACGGTTTCTTCTGGCTTCCAAATTTATTGCTGGCAGTGCAGTAGACAATTCCAAAGATTTCTTCTCCCTGAGGCGTCTTCAAGTTCTGATATCTGTTGGATTTGTGTCTGATGTCATGGTGATCCTGCAGAAGTAGGGGCTCGTGATCCTTGGGTGTGAAGGATAACTGACTTCGGGACCCTGAGATCGTGTACAGCGATTCGTCTAGAACTGCCACTCCTCTGCTTGTGTTCACTGACCACATGAACTTAGTCTAGAAATATGAGAGTTATCAGAAAGAGGTACCCGAATAGAATAAAATGGTGGGGCCTTAGATAATTGAAATTAATGTACTATTTTACTAATGGCATAATTTCGTTAACAAATTATTTGTTTGCCCATGTCATTTGGCTTTAGATAATTGAAATTAATGTACTATTTTACTAATGGCATAATTTCGTTAACAAATTATTTGTTTGCCCATGACAAAGCTAGGTAGAAGGTATGATTATGCTTCAAAACTTATTGCACATATTTCGTAAAGATAATTTTATTAAATTTAGAGAACTCATAAAGAATTCATACACCATATTCAATGTATATTAAAAACCTTTAGGCTATATATTCAGTAAGACATAAAATAAAGTGCACACTTATATTCCCTCTGTTGAATTAATTTCTGATGTCTCGACTCACTTCTTCTATTGGGGAATTGACGGCGCAGTTCAAAGTGGTTTTCTCGTCTGGCAAAGATGATATCACTTTCGGTTCTTCACTCTCACATTCGGGTGCATCTGGAAGATAAGTCAATTTACAAAACAGTGCATATTCCGTATTCTTCCTACCAAAAATATCTGACTTCTGGAGTTTAACATGAGACTGTACTTAATCTTGTATGTATATTGTACTAAACATTACTGATGGATTTAAATAAATAGGTTATTTTTCCATTTTTGGATTCCATGATGCATTATTTCTATTTTTATGATAATAAAATGTACACATTCATTATTTTTCTTAACATGAGACTATAATTAATGAATCAACCATAAATATAGGATTAGGGTGATATCTAAATAAATAGTATATTATTTCAGTTTTCGATTTCTTGATGCAATAACTTTATTGTTTATTCTGGCCATCTATTATTGTTATTTGATATTATTATATAAAGCTGATTTGATGCCAAAGAATAATGTAATAGCAGTAGCTAAATATTTATTCATAAATACAAACTATATTTACAAATGTGAAGATTTCATTGAGCAAAATGTAGAATTAAAGAACGTTCATTTATTTTGCTGAAGAAGTTTTGTGTCTATATAAAATTCTAATTTCGTTTATATATTATTTAAGCTTTCTAGCAACTTATTCTCTCACAATGGGAGCTGCTTACAAGGATATATAACTGCTTCAAATAAACAATGGAAAGCAGTAAAGCGATGAAAGGAACACTTATTGGCCGGAAAAGCAATTGCTGCTGAAGAATACTAATAATAATAAAAATGAATTATATCATCCCAAGTATGTATTATAAGAATAAATAAATATATTGACACGTGCAGTAATAACAGTACAGCTTTATTTGATATCCAATTTCGTTTTCAAATTGTCGTAATTTTCAATCGAAAATATTTCAAAATCTATAATGCATCTAGGTTAAAGGACTCCTCAGATTCTACTAAAAGTAATACTCGATTATTTTCAGTCGTCGCAAAGCGTGATACCGTAGTTCATGATTGATAATCAAAAACTTCTATTCGTCAGATTAATTCATGAACTATCCTAACACCCAAAAACTGCTAGGTACCCAAAAACATATAATTTGTGTAACATAATTTTTTTTTTACTTATTTGACTACCAAATTGTCTAATCTATTTCTTACAACAATAGTTTTGCGAATGAGAAGCTTTAATTATGGATTAGATATCTACTATACTCACACATAACTCTCACGACGGCAGGTTTTGAGATGGCCACCCCCAAGTCACTCTCCACCTTGCATCTGTATTCACCTTCTGCCGCTCTGGTGAGCTGCTGGAGAACTAAATTATCCCCATGAATCATCACCAAACCTCCCGCCCAGTTGCCTGGTCTGAGGTGAGTTTCCTGAAACAAAATTATCTTCAAATTTACTTTCATATTGGAAAAAATAATTCAAATAAAAAGCATTAATTTTTCATAAAATTATATTTTTTTCTATTTTTTAACAAATTTCTAAATATTCTCAAAATTTTACTATTGTTTTAAATTTTCATTCTTTTAATAAAAATCTACGCATGAGGTCTCAAATTTGATTTTAGTGATAATTATAATCGAGTTATCTTTTATTAATGTTAATAAGTAATTGTATACGCTATTTATTTAGCGTTAAAATTAAATTCAAATACATCATTAATAATTAGATCTTATAAAGTAAGAATCTTTTCATGTGTAATCAATAGGCTATTTTTACAAGAAAATGCAACACTATGGTTTTAATAAAAAGTATTTCGATATCTTGATTAACTTTTTATAGTCTTAAAATCACACTTCCATCATACAGTAATAATTACACAATATTTTTATATGAGATTTCGTAAGAAAATATTGAATATCGTTATTCCTCTCCAATTTTTGAAGATTTCAGCGGAAGTAACTTTTAAAACCAATGCTACGATGTTGCATCGATTCCCAATATCGCAAACTTAATAATCTCTTACGTAAACTCAAGAATAAATAGAGTTCTTCTGTACAAAGTGACAAATTGGAAATAAATCAATTGAATTAATTTTAACTCGTGCACGTGAAAGAAGCACTTTGCTAAGGTAAACAGAAAGAATTTTAATTTACACACTTTAACAGTTTCAGTTGAATAGATGATATAATATATAACCAAAAAACAATCAATTTGTGTTTAATAGTAATTTCTAATATGTATTTCATATAAATAAATATATTTTTTATACTGTTTTTTATCAAATGCGAACGATTAAATTCGGTAGACTTTGTGAAAATTGAAAAAAGTTAGAACCGTACTTAAATATCTTCGTCCAAGAAATTATTTCATTCTTTTAATAAACAATTAAACAATTAACAACAACAATTAACAATTTCTAAGGAACTGCAAATTGTTTTGGTTTCTGTATTAATATTATTTAGAATAATTCTGGAATAGAATTTACGTAATGAAATGAAGGAAACGACGTTTCATCGTTCTACTACAGACATTTTCCTTAGCGTCTTAAAAGGTGAAAAAATTAACGCTGATTTGTTATCCCTGAAATATTTATTTAATTTATTATAATATTTATAACTAAGAATATTTCCAGTATATCTGAAGGATAACTTCATAATAAAGACTTTAATCAGCTGCGTTTATTGATCATACATCATTCAACTTGTGTCAGGTAAAATTGCTCATTATTTTAAATAACCACAAAAGCGTTCATTTATCACAAGTCAGGCTTTTAATATTTGTCATATGATATTTATATTATTATCATGCATTGATGTTTAGGTGAAAGTAATTGATACAGAGCAACATCATGGACAATTTCAAAGCTTGTCGGGTTACGATCTGTTGGTTGTAAATGAATGCTTTTCCAGTTTTAATTGTACAACTAATTTGAATTAATTAATTTGTGGTCCAAGTAATTGGTTGTCCAATTGTCTAATTAACAATTAGACAACCAATTACAATTCCATAGTCGCTGGTCAACCAGTAATTAGAACTTCATTTACTATACCATTAGACCGCAATATAATAATATAAACTCGTAATTTCTAAAGAAGATGGTGATTGTTACCTACTGAATTAATGAGCAATTTTTGAGTTATTAAATTTAATGATTGAAATATGGTTTCTTACATTGTTATGTATCCACTTGATGCTCTTAGGTGGAGGATTTGCAACAGCTTCACACTCGAAATAGACATCGTCCTTCTCTTTAATGTTTCCTTGGTCGATTGTAGGCGCCAGATGAGCTTTCACATGAGGAGGGACTAGGAGAGAATATACATAATGAGATGTTTCCAATCATATCGATAGCTCTTTGATAAGTGTGAAAAAATATATCAGATAAATATTTCATATATTCACGGATTTTCTTGTCAGGTTTAATGTTCTCTCTTGCTTAAACAATGTTGAATTGTTAATGAGTTTATTTAATATTGTGTAAAATTAATTATTCTGCCAAAAGAAAAAATTGCAGCTAGCTCACAGAAAATTTTGAGGGAAAAACTTCATTGGAATTTTTATAATTTTTAACTTATTGAATAATAATTTGTTGTAATAAATTGAAATTAACTCAAAATTTATAAATCCGTTGTTTATCAAATTTATTATTCTAAATTGGTCACCACTATAATCAACTCCGGTAAGTTCAACCACCCATTACAAGTTTACGTGTTAGGTTTGGCAAGTCATTAATATTAATCATTTATCAATATATTGTATACCACTGAGCAACTTTCATTTTCTTAATATAAAATTAACCCATTTGTTTGTCAATCACAAGCTGATTAGATGTCACTACACATGTGATAAAACAGCAGAAAGAAAGGTCGTGTGAACGCTCTTTATCAGTTGATGTATTTAATTTTTCAATCAATACCTCATTATCTTGACTATCGTTTATGCAATAGCAATAATAACAGCTTACATAAATCGTAATTTGCATGCTTAAAGTGAACATTAAGTTTTCGCATTCAAACGTCAGTTGGTGTAACATAGTGTTATTTTTTAAACTTGACTGTAAGTTTCATACACAGTTATTAGTCTTACATTTGTAGCAAAATATTTGTTGTATCGTTTTGAAAATTTATATGAACAATGTTTAATAATTATTTTATTTTTTATTACATGCAATATAAATCGATACTATACAAGTTTTGTTACTAACATTAGTACTGTTGGGTAACATTTGTTACTAATTATGTAAGGGAATTTATGTCATTGGTGATAGGAAAAAAATGGTGGATAACGTCTTCTGGGCTAAAAACTGTGACTGTTGTGATTTGGATCATCTATTTTCCTTTATTCATTTTTCAATGTTTATCTTTATTTCTTATCGTTACTTTTAATGGATAAAGATGAGGTTATGCTCTTCAACTACCTTCTATTAGACTCTGTGTAGTAGGTAGGCTCGTAAGCTTCAATTACTATTAGCTCTTCATGTTCCTCTACCATTGTGACTGCATTCACTGATTAGCTATTCTGCATCCAAGAGCAATGTCACATAATTGGAATTTCGCGAGGTGGAATTTACTGGAGTTGAACTTAGCAGGGTAGAATTTTCCGCATTAGAATATACCAAAACTTATAAAAAAAACATACATAAACCTATGGCAATCATTTCTTTAAATTACCTATATAGGGTTTTCTAATTTTTTTATAAATCACTGTATAGTTATTCGAAGCATTATGATACCTATGGCTACTTTATATTAATCACTGTGTGCTAATTTAATGACTATTCAATCATGAAATAACCATCAAAAAGGTACACATCCTCTCAATAAATTTATCACTATTTGTTTTTCATCGTATCACTCCTGTCTGCAATCATCAGCCTCACATTCATGTTTATTTATGATCGGATTCCAGAGAGCTAGCTATACAGGATGCACTTCAAATGAGCCAATAATAAGTGGACGAGGCAGCTCGCTACTGGAGATTTAATTAAATTTTGGAGTAGTGATTCACCAATAATGGAAGCATTGTCACCCGCTAATTGTAGGAGCATGTGTAAGCTTTCTCTGATTTGTAGAGTCTATTTCTATTGATTGGATGTTGATATATAAACAACCTTGTTCTATAAATGACGGAGTTCTTATTTAAATCGATCTTGAATAAAAATTCCTTCAAAAATTTATTTGAAATTAAGAAAAAAAATTGAAAATTCGCTGGATTATTTTGAAAATATTGTTTGTGTCATTAATCAATTTAGTTAACTATAAAGTATTGGTGAGGACATAAAAGATCAATCGGTTCCCTTCTTCATTTTCTATGCTCTCACGTTTAATCTTCTTCGAGAAAATACTTATATAAGACAGAAATTTTGAGTATAATAATGGCCGATAAAATTATAATCTTCCCCATCGCACTTAATAATAATTTTAAACTTGTAAATTCTCACATTGTACTTGTAGAGTTGCAGTTGCAGTAACTGTTCTAGATGTCATTTTGGGATTGGTAGCACTGCAAGACACAGGCTTGCCATCATCCAACCAAGTAGGTTGCACAAGAACTCGCACCACGTTCTCTCTTGGTGAAATAGTCGGTGCATTCTGCAAGATATTTAAATAACTAATTATTACACAAATTACAATAATCAGTAAATTACCTGAAGTAGGTTGGAAACAGTCACAGTGCTCGGAAAGTGGGAGAAAACATAATCATGAGAAAATGTGAACAAAAATAAATTGTGAATTATCAGTCAGTTCCACATAATTTGTTCTTGTTCTTCTTTCTATTGGTATCCATGATACCTGGAGTCTAAGGTACCATGGATACATTGAAATTGAATTAAAATAATTATTATCATACCGTTTTTTCTAATTTGAACGAAGATGTATAAACTGACCGATAATTCGCAACGTACCCTAATACGATCCTAATTAATATCATTTGAGCAATGCCTCGTTCTCAAACTGGTAAAACTTTACAAATAAATATTCACTCAAATAACAGAAAGCTCCATTAAATTAGCCATTAAAACATTTTAATGATATAGACTAAGTTTATTTATCATAACAGGTCTTGAATACAAATTTCCCGATTAAGAAGGAAGTTTCGGGGAGTTTACACTCTGAGTCAATTTGCATACATTTGTGATTATTTTGGAGGCTCTAACACCGAAACTAAGTTATCTCCATTCGCTAGTTAGGAAGTTTTCATTAAGGATTTTCTTTGGAACTCTTGTATAAGCTGAAGCTTTTAATTCATTAGAACTCTTCAAAGTGTCTAATTTCGATAACGAAGTTACAGTCAATATATTAGTGCAATGATCAGTTTTAGATTGAGTTATTCAAACAGACTGTGAATTAGTTGTCATGTGGAAATTGTGAAATAATATATTATAAAAAAATTTATATATTATATTTAATAACTGTGTACTTGTAAGATTCATTTTATTATAGTTTTTTATCAGAAATCATTTTATTCGTTTTTGTAAATTCATGATTATATTAAATGAGTTATATTTGTATTGGTTATACGTGAAGCAAAGTATATTGAATAACCGATATTTATATGGAAAAAGATCATTTCCAATTTTCATTTCCTCAATGGTTCCAAATTATCCTCAATAACCATTTTCTAAAAATGTACTCAAACATAATACTTTGTTATGCCTAACCTCTTCCTTCAATTAAACTAATAGCTACAACTCACAGCGAATAGTTCCGCAGGCGACCATTTGATGATGGCGGGAGGCCTTGAGTTCACAACTTCGCATTCCACGTGAATTTTCTCGTCTGCTTTCAGTGGAATCGTGACGCCTTTCAAGCTCACAGATTCCGGCCCGACTGTCAGTGAACAAAATATAAGAGACTTCCCGTGCGTTCAAATTGTTATTTCCAACGTATAGAAATACTTACAATAAACATCCAGATAAATCTCCTTTGATATTGGAGCCATTAAATTGCTTTGAGTCGCTTTGCAAACAAATTTTCGGCCATGGTCAGGAGCTTGAAGCTTATCAATAGTGAGGATGGCTTCCTTCGTGTGTCTGCCTCTGCTACTCGTGCTGAATTTAGATCGCGAAATGATTCGTGTCGCATCGTTATCGTGTACATCGTCAATGGAATTAGAAGGCTGACGATATATGCTATTTAATGATGTCGTACCGTTATTTTGTAGAGAGTACCATTCAACAATAGTTTCAGGATGCCCTAGAAAAAATAGTATTTATTATTTATAGATTCATTTAGTAGTAAATTCTGATTTAAATAATGTTTTTTAATTCAGTTTGGGTCGGAAAATATAAATCGAAAGTTCGTATATTATTGACGATTACGGTGAGTATTTTTCGTATATTATTGAAAAAAATAACAACTTCAGAAATTTTATTGGGGAATTTCTCGTGAATGTCCCAAGAAAGATGATATAAGGTTTTTAAAATTGATAAGAAATTTCGATAGGATTTTCGTTGAAATTGTTATCGTCATAGTTATATGATATCTTTATAATCGATTAGAATCGGAAATCAAATACCGACAATCAGTGATCTTTATTCTCCTCTGTGGGTGCTTATTTGGATTAGTCTCACCTCCAATTGCAGAACATTTGATTTCCAAATCAGAGCCTTCTGCGTAAGGACCAGCAATGTCATTAACTTGTACACCGTATTTGTCCTCAATATTGAGCTTCTTGATTGGTTCTTCACATGTAATATAAGAGAAGTTAAACATAATAATGATGGTATTATTAATTCAATGAAATGTACCAAAATATCTATTTCGAAACTATTGCAACTAGGGATATAATAATTATGGGATGTCATGATTTAATATCGTTTTAGTTGTCTTAGATCAAGCAAGACCGTTTGTAGAGAGTTTTATTCCGAATTCAAGTAAAACTGGTATAGTAATAGTAGAGTTCATTTAATTATTTTATTGTGAATGTAGTACCCTGAGTATGGAAGTAACCTCTATAGTGAACAAATTTTCTTTAGTCTGTCTTGAATGACCGTCAGTCTGACTAAACTCATGGCCATTTATGGGAGACTAAAGAAAAATGATCGGGAATAGTTCTTTACTCGAGACACTACATTCACTATACAGAATTTCCTAATGGAGCAGGATTGTAATGTATAAAAACGAAACTTTATTTCACTTTTGTTTCCATGTTTTTTCGTTTAAAATTTATAGTTAAATTCCTAGTTCACGTCTCTATTTCATTTAGGAACGTTAACTACAAATTTACCCATTTATGTAATGATATACTATGTATGATAACTAAGTGTACATCCTATTTTAAAATTAATTTCAAAATCTAGAGATAGCCTACCTATTTTTATTGGAAATATCAATTATCGGTGACGATTCAACTACAACCTTTTTTTCATACAAAATACGAAGTTATTCTTGTAATATATAGGTAATGGAACATTTCAAGCGATAGAAAAGAGAATTAAATGGAAACAATAGAGCTCACTAATGAAAGCGTACACATAATTTGGTCTGGTTCATAAAGGAAAATATCCACAAAAATCACGCAGAATACATAATTTGGAAGGGTAATGTCGTTTAGTTTCATACTTAGGATACTACATTTACAGGCGAATCATAACTAGCAAAATTGAAAAGAAGATCTTTAGGTTTTGGTTTCTGCATTAGATAACAATAAAACTTTATGGGGCTTTTATTTTCATATTCCATTTTTCTTATACTATTCATACAGTGATAAATGATTACAAAGTGTAGATCATATTTCACAAAATGACTATATCTAGAGATAATTGTAATTTTTCGAAAATTTCAAATATTAGTTTGAATTCAGATATACCCTACCAAACGAATAATAATTAGCAAAATTGAGTAGAAGTTCTGTACGTTTTGGTTTTAGGAAGCGTTTAAAAATTAGGGTTTTGGCTTAAGGTAGCGTTTTCAAAGAATTCAAAGATTCGGTTTTGGTTTCAGGAAACGTTTTCAAAGATTAGGTTTTGGTTTCAGGTAGCGTTTTCAAAGATTACGGTTCTCGTTTTCTTACCGTAAACTTCCATTGTTAGCATGGACATTCGCGTTTGTGCTTGAGGGAAGTCGACTCTGCAAGTGTAATTTCCTGCGTCCGTGAGCTTGACATCATCAATCCTTAGGTTACCGACAGCACCCTTTACAAAAGAAAAATTGCCAAAAAAGCTATACAAAATGAATCAATACATGTCTAAAGTTGATTGATAGTGTTTCATTTTTCAAGATTTTAGGACGAATATTTTAATATATAATCGAATTGGATATGCCTTAATTTACATAAGGAGTTCAATAGGTTGAATTAATATCGGTTCAATTAAATATTGTTAAATTGGTTGTATTTGAAAAGACGAATAGAAGTAGAATTTAAACATACCTTGTGATGAAATCCACGTTTTGGAATAAATTTTACTCGATCTCTTAGTCCTGATTTGTCATGAATTTTATGACTTCCTTCAGTATTTGATGGACGACCGTCATAACTGCAATGAATTTGGTTTCAGTGCTTACATGAGAAAATATCACAAATAATAGGTTTCAGACATTTAGACAAAAACATTTATAAAAACATACATTTCTGCAATTTTGAAAAGTTAAAATTGAGAGATATGTTTCCAATCAATATATCTTTTTCCTAAGGAATAAGAAATCACATATCCATCGTTTACTTTTCTATATGTCTTCCTGAATTTTCAGACTGAACTGAAATTGAATATCTGCGAGGCTTTCCTAGTGATTGGAAAGAATATGATATACATTGAGGAAGAAGGAAACCTCCAGGTTATGCTCAAAAGAAACAATGAATGATGCTATGCTCTAAGAGGAATATATATGCTGTTCTATTGAGTAGAATGCATCTATGTTTTCTTGTCAGAAAGGTTCAATCCACATCTCGATGCTACTCTTACTTCATTTAAACCGAATTCACGTGAATTCAATTTTCCATAATGATGTTTGATCACTGATAACTGGAGATCTAATGGATTTTACTATCTTCGGATGTAAATAACAGGTTTTTCTATGTTGCTTTTGAACTGAATATAAATAAATGAAGAATAACTAGAATTATGTATTAAATAGTGATAAAAAACCTTGATAACATTTCTGTAACTCTATAATAATTAATCCTATTAGTACCGTAGGGAGAGAGGGATTTTCTATGTGAAACTCCACTAGTAAAATTGTGAGTTTCCAGAATTTTTGATGTCTCTTTAGGCTTGAAATTTGCCCATCTTTATAGAATGACTTCGTTGAATAATTTAACTTGCTTAAAAAGATATAAATATTTGAAAAATGGAACTAAAATAAGCATGAACTCATAGGGTTATAAGATTGATAGAAAGTGGTCCCTTTATTAAATAAGGTGTAAATTATTAAACTCAAAGATTTGTTAATCAATTCTTGATAAATAAATGTTGTCACAGCAACATTAATAGGATTTTGATCATTTAATGCGATGCTATTGTTGTATAGTTTGATTGAATATGTAAAATGGCTTCGTTTAGACTTTAGATATAATATAACTATTACTTTAGTTACTTTCTGACACGATACGATTATTATATAATATCAATATGGATTTATAATATTTACAGGTAAAAGGGCTACAATACCTATATAATATTAATAGGTTTTACCTGTTTCTTCAGTAAGGTTTAAAATTACAATAAAATTAAAAAATTTTATTCAGGCTGAATAAAACCAATTATTACAATTTTATATTAATGGGAATTACCTATTTCTTGTATAAAATATGCTATCTATAAAATTTAATTTTTATTTACAGGGTGATTGTAAGTGGAAAAAAACAACTATTACTATTTAATCAAATAAGTGTAATAATTTCTATAGTTACCTGTAGAAAGGTTTTGTGTTAGTGTTGCGGTACCAAAGAACCAGATTTGGAGAGTCGGGCAGTGAAGGTAACTGACACGGTAATATAGCACTGGAGCCCACCACGCCAACACGAAAAACTCTTATTGTTGCTGAAAAAGGAGAGGTTGTGAGACAACAGGATTTCAGTTCTACTTATTACTTTCTGATTGTTTGAATTGTATTTATCTGAAAAAGTCTTATTAGCAGGTTTGGCTGGACAAGTTTTGTTTAGTAATTTGCACGATGGATTGGAAAGGAGTGTGAATAATTGATATTACAATTTTGAATAGACGGTTTAAATGGTAGATGGTGAATAAAGAGAGAAATTTGAGTATTGAGTGAGCAAAACTGTTAGAGATGAAGGGTCAAAATGTTAGATAGCTGCTTTACCAAATGTGTCCGAAGAAAATTGTGATAAATGTGAGATCGACTCTTCAGCCTATTTACCCTTTAATTTATACAACCAGAAATAAAATTGTTGTGATTATGTACTATCAGAGAAAAGAGTCACTGTGATGATGTACTATCAGAGAAAAGAGTCACTGTGATGATGTACTATCAGAGAAAAGAGTCACTGTGATGATGTACTATCAGAGAAAAGAGTCACTGTGATGATGTACTATCAGAGAAAAGAGTCACTGTGATGATGTACTATCAGAGAAAAGAGTCACTGTGATGATGCACTATTAGATAAAAGAGTCACTGTGATGATGTACTATGAGAGAAAAGAGTCACTGTGATGATGTACTATCAGAGAAAAGAGTCACTGTGATGATGTACTATCAGAGAGAAGAGTCAATGTGAATTTACTATTTCAGTATACAATAACCTTATTCGTTTAACCTTATCCTAAACAAACTATCTGTGCTCAACCAGATTAAATCTGCGCAAAAAATAATCTCAGTCTGATACACTTAAGTGCTTCATGAATTGTGCCAAAAGCGAAACTATTTACTATTCATACAATGAATTTGATAGACTGTTTCAAGAGCCCGGAAGTGTTGCAGTGCGATGCACTTTAGTGTCTCAGCATTCCAGCGTGATGCACTTAGTATCTTTGAGACACCACTAAAATGCATCGCTTTAATCAATTAAAAGCTCTAGAAATATATATCATAAATCATAGTAGAGCCGCTTAAATGATAATAGGGAAACTGTGAAATATTTGACCGTATCAGATTTCTTCTAAGTTTGAATTTGACAAATAGATTTCATGGCCAAATATCACGCTAAAGCTACTTCAAGAATGTATGCAGTAACTCACGTTCCAGGGCCAGAGCTGCTGCGCCAAGACATAAGAGAATGCACGAGAAAGATGCAGGTATGATCTTCACTGGAAATTTCATCTCATAACACACCGAATCCTCAATTGATGATCAGAATTTTCAGGTATAAAACATTCACTGCTATTTTCATTTTATAGTTCATCATGTTCAATTATCTGTAATTTAATGGATAATATAATTTGTATCTATTTTTAGTTCATAATTAATTTAATCTGTAATGAAAATAATTTGTCAGAGTATTTATTACAGTAAAGTAACTATATATAAAAGTATAATACATTCAAGCTAGAATATACCTAATAGTTTAATGATTACCACGAAATACTCCGCTCAATTTAGAAATAGAAAATGTCAGTTTTATTACAAGTAATTACAGGTTGAAACGAACCAAAGAATTTCAAATTGGGAACGTCACGAAAAATGACTAAATATTCTTTGATATCTTAATGTTTAATAAAAAGAATTATGCCGATGCCCATACTGCATTGTTTTTAAAACTTATTTGAAATATATTGATATTATTAATGTTGTAAAAATTAGACCACCAAAGTGAAACAAGTCCCGTTCCCTCTAAGGATATCAACAAATTATTCCTATGTTATTTTTATGCGGGGATGAAAAATAGGCAAAAAGACATCTGTATAACTGACTATTAACTTACTCTTTAGAATTTTAAATTCGATATTTGAATACCTAATATCTAACCGCATTCATTGCTGTAAATTTCGTTAAAATTAGTTCTCAAATGAAAAAGTTGTGAGTTATTTTCAATGTTTTGAGAAGGTTAGTGCAGTTTAACTCCAAAGATGCGAGCAAAAAAAACAACACACCTACTCAAAGCGACAGGCACTGAGCCACTGACTGTGAGTGACGTGAAAAGGGAAAACTAGAAAAGTTAACAGAAAACTGTCGATAAGCATCCACTGAAAACGTCTTAAGTAGCTCATAACTGTTTTATTTCGAATCAAATTTCGATGAATTTAAAAGCAATGAATGCAGTTAGATAACGTAACTAATCAGCTATACGGATATCTTGTTTGCCTATTTTTTCACCCCAGACGAATAACATGGGAATATTTCGTATAGTCCGGAATTGTGAATGAAGCAGCATACCAAAAAAATTGCTGATACACACAGAGAAAGGATTAGTTGAATCAAATCAAATTTGGTTTGTTTTGACTCATATGAATGGGTTATTTTTTGTGCCTACCTACGTGGTGAGTTGCAGGTACTATTTAAAAGTAATTAAATTAACGTGGGTTAAAACAAAACAGTCGTTTTGACTCACTCCTAAACTTAAAATAAATTAAGCCATTTCGAATAGTAAGTTAATTTATACACCAGATACATAGGATTAACAGTCGTTGTGAGTTACTTCATTACACTCTGTCATACTTCAATATTCTCAAAAAAGTAACTTTTAACTCTCATAGTAAGTTGATTCAATCTATAAAATGAATTGAATTAACTAGTGTTTGATGACACACCACATCAAATTTGTTTGAACACACGTGAAAACATGAATATAGTCCAACCAACTCACGTAATAGATTGATTCAAAGCATAAATTGATGACCCATGTGATATGAGTAAACTTTTTTCTCTGTGTAGAATCTGAATGAAAAGGTAATCCATTGAAGAGTAAAGGTCCCTCAGCCCTATATAAAAATTTCTCTAGATACACCCTAAATTAGTATTACTAAGGTTACATAACATCACAATAATTATTAACAGAAAAGAAATTGATCGATTTATCGACTCATAATTAAATAATAATTATATAAGAAATAATCACACTCAACCGTCACTGTCCGAATTTCTGTTAGATTGAATAGACTCAATAGAGGAAAAAGGAAGAGATATTACCTTTATCACGTATTATAGTATATATTTAATGGAAATTAGGTATTTCGGTACACTTTTAGGTAGCTAATATTTTTGTATGGTATTGGTATTTAGGTAACGGTATAGGTTCAAATTTTTGATATGACTGACCAATTTATAACCAATAACCTTATAAGTTTATAATCAATAACCTTATAACCAATAACCTTATTACCAATAACCTTATAACCAATAACATTATAACTAATAACCTTATAACTAATAACCTTATAACCAATAACCTTATTACCAATAACCTTATAACCAATAACCTTAAAACTAATAACCTTATAACCAATAACCTTATAACCAGTAACATTATAACTAATAACCTTATAACCAATAACCTTATTACCAATAACCTTATAACCAATAACCTAATAACCAATAACCTTATAACCAATAACCTTATAACCAATAACCTTATAACCAATAACTCATTACTAATAACCTTATAACCAATAACCTTATTACTAATAACCTTATAACCAATAACCTTATAACCAATAACCTTATAACCAATAACTCATTACTAATAACCTTATAACCAATAACCTTATTACTAATAACCTTATAACCAATAACCTTATAACCAATAACCTTATAACCAATAACTCATTACTAATAACCTTATAACCAATAACCTTATAACCAATAACCTTATAACCAATAACTCATTACTAATAACCTTATAACCAATAACCTTATTACTAATAACCTTATAACCAATAACCTTATAACCAATAACCTTATAACCAATAACTCATTACTAATAACCTTATAACCAATAACCTTATAACCAATATCCTTAACCCTAATTAGACTGACAAGTTTTAGGTCTGTATAAGACTGAGTGCGCAGGATTCGCTACACATTTGATAGTTAGGATATTATTGATAGTATTCTGAATGAACTGTGTACGTTACACTTGCAGTGGGGGTGAAATTAGGGGTGCCATATCTAAAGATAGTGTGCATTTGAGCTGTTTGCCTAGTCACTATTATTCCGAGGACAATTCTTTGCAAATGATAACTATAAATTAGTCAATATTGTAAATTCTTTTTATTGCGATAAATGAAAAATATTGAAATATTAATCATTCATTTATATCCTATTCTAATTGATTGCTTGTTGCGTAACGACATCTGGCAATTATGTGAACGAATGTCCCATAGTGTCTTGCGGGAATACTGTGGGGGTTGTCACACGTACATATTCTCAGTGAATTATAGAATTATATTGATTCAAATCATGTACAAATATTTAATCGTTATACTAAAGTTGTGTCGAGCTCAAATTCCTCAGTCAATCTTTTAAAGGTTTAAACTAATAACCTTATAACCAATAACCTTATAAACAATAACCTTATTATTTTATTTTATTTATTTTTATTTCTCAAATACCCTTACAGAATGTCCGAGAGAGTATCCGGGCAATTACTCTCCCGTTAGAAAATATTAAGAATATTAATTGTGGTTCTAGGGCAACCAAAACATGAAGAAAGATTAAAGGTAAATTATTTCACAGGAAATTTAGGAATCTATTTTACATTCAAATTCAATGAATAGAGTATTAATTATTTAGAGTCGCATATAGGGGACCATTAAGTTTACAATGCGCTCTAAAATTCACCCAATTCAAAAACAAAATATTTAGTATGGCAGTTGTCCGCATGGCAGTGGTCTGCTTGGCAGTTGTCTGCATGGCAGTTGTCCGCATGGCAGCTGTCCGCATGGCAGTTGTCCGCTTGGCAGTAGTCCGCTTGGCAGTTGTCCGCATGGCAGTTGTCCACATGGCAGTAGTCCGCATGGCAGTTGTCCGCATGGCAGTAGTCCGCATAACAGTTGTCCGCAGACCATATAAAATGTTGCTGATATATGAAATATGCATTTGGTCATATACTATCTTTCTCATGAATTGTATTAGCTTTCATTTTCTTGAGATATTCTTGTTGCTTCATATAAACAAACAAAAAATAATACGAATAGCATCAACAGATGAATAATTCTAAAATAAAAAAATTCAAATAATTTTATCCATAATTAATTATAATATATTATAAGAAAATGTTTAGACAACAAATAACGCCAAATAATTAATATGAATATATAATGATTGAGAATAATTTTCACTGAATAACATTGCCCAATTTTGTTGCGACATTGCCCCAATAATCTTACAACATTGCCCCAATATTTTGAGGAACATTGTCGATATGGTTAAAATATTTCCCCAACATTGTTAAAACATTGCCCCAATATTGTTACTAATTAATTTATTCGTAGTTATTTTATCGCAAATTGTGCGATTTCTATTTATTTTACTGGATTTTAACTATTTTCGTATTGAAATGTAGCAATTATATCACTCCTTTTCATGTGATTTATAAATATTTTATGGCCTTTTATTTTTTCTAATTAATGTGTTTACTTTATTGCATAATATTTGTTTCTAATTATTATATTTCAAATCATTTTACTAAATTTTAGAAGGTTTTGAATTATTAGTTTCGTAATTATTTTATCAGAATTTATTATACTGCATTTTATTTTTTTCTAATTACTGAGTTTTTTAATTTACGGTTTTCATATTGGTTTACCTAATTTTATTTTATCACAAATTGATTTCACCCCAATTTCTACATTCTTACAATACTGCCTATATTGTTATATGACATTCTTGCCCGAGAACATTGCGACACATAATATTCAACTACAGTTGTGTATCAATTCATTGGACCTTTTGTCCACGACTGCATCGAATGTTTAGAATCAAAATGAAAAGATGTAACTGCATCGAATGTAAGTGCACTAACAACTGCATCGAATGTAAGTGCACTAACAACTGCATCGAATGTAAGAGCACTAATAACTGCATTTAATGTTAGTACACTAATAACAGAACAAAGTTATTGTCCTGGAAAATAATAAACCGTTGCTAGCATTACATCAGTATAGAGTGGCTGTCTGCAAAGTTATTTTTGCTGAGATGATAAAAATAATATCTCCCATAAGAAGTTTTTTTATTTGGTGTCAGAGGTCTAGTAACAGTTATAGAAGAAAAAAATATTTGCAACCTACAGAGGAAGTTATGGAGGGGCCATACAATATTTGTGGCTCAACCTGGGAAGCTTTTGGTGTACAACATTTTATGTTTTAAATGTTCAATTTATAATATTGAGAAGTATAATCACCCTCCACATATATATTCTTATCTTTATTGCCTGTCTGTCTGTCGGTGGTCTGTCACGCTTTAACTAATATCCGTAATTTAGGCTAAATATGTTAACAGGTGGTAGCATGAATACTAATTCCTGTATGAGTTGAATAAATGATTTCATTAACTATTTAGGAAATTATTTAACAACTTTAGCTGTTTTAAATAATTCTACATAACCATTTTCATTAAATTTATGAACAGTATGACTCTATGATATAGCATTAATGTCACTCTCAATTAATAACTTCAGCTAAAACTGATAACACCGACCAGAAGAAGTGTGGATAGTTAAATTACACAAATATTGATTCTAATGATAATACGTTATTCTTAACAGGAAAATTCACTAGTATAGATAAGATTTAACATGTCTATAATAAAAATAACGTTAACTAATTTCATTCATTTAAAAACGTATTTTTAATTTCAATATTTTATCTTATTTTATCTCAAAACACATACATTACGGCCAACTACTACCAACTATTATTAGACTGTTTATACCCTCTTTTTATCATGATATTGATACCTTAACTTATTAAACTAGACTACATAAACGTTTGGAATTAGTTTCCGCAGATAAAGCCATAGGGTAGTTTCTCAGTTGTAGAACAATTCTATATTTTCGTTCACTAAAGAAAATACTGTGTAATTAAACATTTTTCCCTTCTATTATAAGTTGTCACCTTGAAATTACGAGTTGAAATGTTAAAAATTTCTCCAATAACTTGAATCTCCGTCCAAACTGTCCATCTGAAAAGAAAAAGAAATCACGTTAACAATTAATATAGTGAAATGATTGAAAGTTTTTATTAAAAATTTAATATTTTTTAAACATTAGCTCGATAAATAATAATATTAATCAGAATACGCTCACGAGTATTCTTCTTTTAATAAAAAACTTCTAAAAGCTTAACACTTAATGAATAGTTTCTTGATAACTTTTTCCTGACTTTTCTGACAGCTGTTCAAGTTTTCTTTATAAAAAGATAATAAAAAGTTAACTAAAGCTGTATGGTATATACATGCTATTAATTAGAAATAATATAGAGAAGTTATAGTGTGGTTATGTAAGATTATGATGGGGCTTTACCTTGATAGTATTCGACTTTAATTTTCAATGTGGTATACCACGTACTAATCTCAGTTTCTCATTAATATTATATTTTACAGTGTAAATATTCTTTTATTAAATCTCTCTTATATTGCATGGCTTTATAATCAAATTAATATTTCACCTAAACAGAACAATAAATTTCTTCTCAATATGAAGCAAATTCTAAATTGTTAAAATATTAAAGCTTTGTTGTATCAATTTAAAAAATGAACATTGTGTTCAAATCGAAAAAAAGTAGACAATAAAAATGTCACTTTAGTGTCAAAAGAGAGATAATGATTGACATTTTTATGTTCTTCCAATGACGTCCCATAAACCAAGAAATAATATTTCATTTCAATCTTTTGTATAAAGTCATAAATATCAGTTGAATTTCATTCCGTTTTCTTTCTTTCATTGCCGAGGAAGATCTGTGGATGGTGTTTATTTGTCAGATGTCAGTCAGTCAGGCCACTCGCATCTGAACTCATTTCTCAGTCTGCGGTTCTATCCTGACGTGGAAATAATAAAAAACCTCCATTGCAGTATTTTATGCCCGCGTTTGACGGTATATGTCCAGAAAATGATCGCAGTCGGCGCTTCCTATATTGCACGGAGTGATTTCCCTCCGTATAAATATTGTTCATCCGACAGATTTCTGAAATAAATATCTAGGTATAGACTGCAATAAAACTAACTGATTGATTTGGGACATGAAATTCCAGGCTTGTACCATCATCAATTCAATATAGATTAATATAATCGAACATTTATTTAAGACACTGTTGTTAAATCTAGTGTAACCAGAGACAAAAAAAAATAATGGAATTTTCGGATATTAGAATATCCGATTAATTTTTGTAACTCCATCATGACTTTCCAACTGGGATATTATCAACATCCAGCCAAATGAATAATGTGAATAGGTTAACATTGTGTTACAATTGATTGCATATATAGTGACCTATTATTGTCAATACCTAACTTTATCTAAGATTTTATGTTTATCGATCAAATTAGATTACCTAATGAATATTTTCAATTCATGATGGGCTAATTCTTTAAATTCGAATAGTTATTTTTATTAATACACAGGTAACGCTCTTACAGCGGACGATCTTTGAACGTACACCACCTACAAAGGACAAAATCATCCGTTCTTCCGGGCATGCAGCCTGCTACAACGACCTATTTAAATTATATGGTTTAAGAAATATTGTATTCGTATACCAACTATCTAGTCAAACATTGATTATATTCAGAGGCGATGCAATTCACATAGGTATAACACATAATGCATGTTTTTTTCAAATTTTCCATATTTTTATTTTTGTTACCCTTTCCTGCCACAATTTCATTATTTTCTTTGAATAAAAACTGCATGATTTTAATTTGAAAAAGGTGTAACATTACTAAATTATATTCCAATATATTCTTCATTTATTCATACCAAACAAAAACTATGAATCAGGGAATGAAATAATGTATTTTTATTTTGTGTTCAATTTAATAACGATTTTTAATAATGCGATGCACATTAGTTTGAATGTAGGTACAAAGATAACTATGTAACATAATGTAAATGAAGTTCAAAAATAATATCATGTTTTATCATGATGTTATTTTTGATCCGTTATACCTACCATGTTATTTCGTACATTTATATAATTTGGTTACATAAATGTTGTAAGATTTTCATTAAAATTTTCGTATTAATAACATTCTGAAATAGTTTAACTACATTAGCATTACTTTGAAATGCTGTTAAATAGACTTACAAAGTTGAAATCATCAACTAAACTAATAATTGGACGTTTCAGCGGACAGTCATTGGGATAGCGGACACTTTTTCCGGTACCTGTACTGGCAGTGCTAGTGTCTTCATGTACGTCAATAAGTTATTCCTCTGTTTACTGATATTATGATTCTAATCTTTTGAAGTCAAATTATACGGTGGTTCAATTTCAACATTACGTCTCTCAGGCAACATTGAGATATTCCCGGAATATTCCCTCCATATCTATATATTCCCTCATTATCTGCTATCCTAATATGATACCGAGGGATTATTTCAGGGATTAACAAATATTAGTTGATAGGAATTAGTGGAAATTAATTGATTCACTAACGATATCGAGGGAAAATTCTAAGAATTATTGAAAATTATTTGATTCACTAACGATATCGAGGGAAAATTCTAAGAATTAGTGAAAATTATTTGATTCACTAATGATATCGAGGGAAATTTCAGGGATTAGTGAGCATTAGTTGATCCACTAACGATATCGAGGGAACATTCTAAGAATTAGTGAAAATTATTTGATCCACAAACGATATCGAGGGAACATTCTAAGAATTAGTGAAAAATAGTTGATCCACTAACGATATCGAGGGAACATTCTAAGAATTAGTGAAAATTAGTTGATCCACTAACGATATCGAGGGAACATTCCAGGAATTAGTGAAAATTAGTTGATCCACAAACGATATCGAGGGAACATTCTAAGAATTAGTGAAAAATAGTTGATCCACTAACGATATCGAGGGAACATTCTAAGAATTAGTGAAAAATAGTTGATCCACTAACGATATCGAGGGAACATT
This sequence comes from Caprella mutica, assembly GCA_947561585.1. Classification (NCBI taxonomy): domain Eukaryota; kingdom Metazoa; phylum Arthropoda; class Malacostraca; order Amphipoda; family Caprellidae; genus Caprella; species Caprella mutica. The sequence continues at coordinate 71,430 of CANNZV010001290.1, read as the reverse complement.
CTAAGAATTAGTGAAAAATAGTTGATCCACTAACGATATCGAGGGAACATTCTAAGAATTAGTGAAAAATAGTTGATCCACTAACGATATCGAGGGAACATTCTAAGAATTAGTGAAAATTAGTTGATCCACTAACGCTATCGAGGGAACATTCTAAGAATTAGTGAAAATTAGTTGATCCACAAACGATATCGAGGGAACATTCTAAGAATTAGTGAAAAATAGTTGATCCACTAACGATATCGAGGGAACATTCTAAGAATTAGTGAAAATTAGTTGATCCACTAACGATATCGAGGGAACATTCCAGGAATTAGTGAAAATTAGTTGATCCACAAACGATATCGAGGGAACATTCTAAGAATTAGTGAAAAATAGTTGATCCACTAACGATATCGAGGGAACATTCTAAGAATTAGTGAAAATTAGTTGATCCACTAACGATATCGAGGGAACATTCTAAGAATTAGTGAAAATTAGTTGATCCACTAACGATATCGAGGGAACATTCTAAGAATTAGTGAAAATTAGTTGATCCACAAACGATATCGAGGGAACATTCTAAGAATTAGTGAAAAATAGTTGATCCACAAACGATATCGAGGGAACATTCTAAGAATTAGTGAAAAATAGTTGATCCACTAACGATATCGAGGGAACATTCTAAGAATTAGTGAAAATTAGTTGATCCACTAACGATATCGAGGGAACATTCCAGGAATTAGTGAAAATTAGTTGAACCCTAAACGATATCGAGGGAATATTCCAGGAATTACCGAAAATTAGTTAATCCCCTAACGACATTGAGGGAATATTCCAGGAATTAGTGAAAAATAGTTTAACCCCTAAAAATTATAAAAGGAACGAATATAAAAGAAAAAAGAAATAATCTATGATATATGAAACCATATTCATCGATGATAACCTAAAGATAAACTTGAGTGATCATATTGCATAAAGTTCATTCGAATCCCGCAAACACGACTTCATTTTTTTCTCCATTTCTTACCATTTAATTTGTATTTAACAATATGAATCATTCAACTAATTCATACAAAGTCAAACGTACACTTACAAATGCAGTGTATGTTGGGAAATATTAATTTTGGTATTCTTCTTTTTATATTCTTGCTCTATTCTTGATATCGAGAAAAGATTCAGGGAATAGTCCCATTTGATCCCCTTGATATTGAGGGAAATTTCCCCACTAACCCATTTTTATTCCCTTGTTATCGAGGGAATAATATTTTCGGTGTTCCTTGCCCTTCCCTTGATATCGAGGGAATATTCTAGGGATAATATATTTAAATGCTATTATTATTCCCTCGAAATCATTTGGTGATATCCCCATATCGCAAAAACATCAAAATGGGGCATCTCCTCGATAACGCAAGTGATAACGAGGTAATAACCCCAGCGAATTTCCCCGGAATATCCCGGGAATAATTTTTAGTTACCTGGACTGAAGACTGAGCACTTTGAACAATATTAACTTCAATGAATAACTATATATGTGTGTGTGGTCACTATATAGAGATGTCAAATGTAGACTTCAATTTGTGCACCAACTTTAATCAATCAATCATTGGAGGTGACCAAGATGCATGTGAAGTAGCATGGACTCTATCTATCCAATAATCAATCATGTCGGTGTCAAAGGATGACGTTCGTAATCTCATCAATAAAGGAAATAAAACCTTGTAATTAATTAACTTGTTTGTTTATCAGCAGTTCACAATTCGAAATTATAAATACACAGTTTTAAAATGTGACCACACGAGAATTTATTCTTACAATAACGAGAACTTAGGAATATACTATATAATAATTATTCTCATCCAATTAGTGTTAATCAACCTGTATAGTTTATTTCAATAAACATTTTATGGTAGGATATGGAAGGTTTGGTGTCCCATCATAATCTTCTATGGCCCAACAAAACTTTTTATCCTGGATTCACCGTAAAATTCACAGATATTTATTAATTTAGACAATTGTGCCTCTATATTGGGACAATGTTGTCCCTATATTTGGACAATGTTGTCCCTATATTGGGACAATGTTGCCCCTATATTGCGACTTTGTTGCCCCTATATTGGGTCAATATTGCTCCTATATTTCGACAATGTTGTCCCTATATTGGGATGATGTTGTCCCTATATTGCGACAATGTTGCCCCTATATTGCGACAATGTTGCCTCTATATTGCAACAATGTTGGCCCTATATTGGTACAATATTGCTCTATATTGGGACAATTTTGACGTAAAAAGTGCTACTTATGGTGCTAGTTCTTTTTGTCCCACGAAACGTGTTTCACATTGAAAAAAATGAGTATGTAAATAAAGATACTTTCGTGTAGCTACTAACTTGCTAACAAAACTTTATTTTATCAAATGAAATTAGTCACGTTATAATGGATGATTGACTGTCTTTTCGATTGGTTTCATTGAACAACTTCTTCAGAGAAAACTATCATGACATCCATTAAATAATGTATACACTGTACTGAAAAACATGTCATGTTATTAATTTGATAATAAAGTATCTAGTAACTCTATAATTTGTTAAAAATAGCGTGACATATGATAAATTCTGAGTATAAAATAGAGATGTGATATAGATATCTAAGAAACATGTATTTACATATTTATTCTAAATTTTCTACAAAAAGAAATATTATTAATCACGACGTACATGGTCATTTTTATGTCAAAATCTTATCGTAATTACAAATTTCAGAAAATTAGCAACTATTGATGTACTCAAATCTTTAAATTTTATGTTTTGGTAATAAAAATCTTAAATCGTAGTGGTTATCTATTTAACATAAATTCAAAATTTGGGGAATCCAAACAAATTGTATAATATTAATATTGATTAAAAAATGGATTTTTTGCATATCCACCTTTACGTCCATAAAAAAATCTGAAAGCAGTCGTTGGTAAAAGTTGCCGTAAGTGTTTGATGATGGCGAATACACTCCCGCTTCAGGGTATTGGAATCCACAAGAAGAAGAACTCATTAAATGTTCTTTGTGCAGTCAAGTGTCAGAAGTTTTTAAGGAGATGATACTCGAGGACGTTATTTGCAACTGGAGGCGTATTGCGGTATTGGAACTTCAACACAAAATTACTAAAAGAGGAAATGTTATTGGTTTTCTCAGAAAGAATTTGACAGTTTATTGTAATGAAGTTATGCACGATTCGTTCATGCTTTGATAAATAGATAATTTTAACCATATGCATTTTGATTTTACGATTCATAAACAATATAACAACAATTTCTCGACATAACTTGAGTTAGAAAATGATTTTGAGTTATCATAATTGTGTTAAATTTCTCATATCTTCAACCAAAAGAAATTTAGGTTTTTCAAAAATTTCTTTGAATTTTGATATTAAAAACCTCTAATATAGGGTGATTATCTTATTACGATTTATCTGACACTCTGTACCTCGTCAACACAATTTCTAGTGACTACTTCTACATGCAATAAGTAGGTGTTATATTTAGTCTACTTACGAGTCACTCAGAATAGCAAATTGGGCAAAATTAGTCTTAGAACTTTGAAGGGAACGTATTTAAAGTTACTATTGTCCGTTCATTGCAATTATTGTTAATGGGCAGCTCTAGACGTGTTAATAACGTGCCTCTGCTGTTGAAGTCAAGGAAAGAAAAGAAGCTCTTATTCATTAAAGAAGTGAAGGCATTGAGAAATTACAGACTAAATTGCAAACACGTGAAACTTATTCTTGCGAAACTTGTTCTTGCCTTTGAATGTAAATCCATAAAGAAATGTTGGTTTGTAAAGGATTAATGAAATTCATTTCCTAATTTCCAGAAGCTAGACAATAAGTAAATTAAAGAGAAAGAGAAAATAATTTAATGAGGTAGAAACTATCCAATATTTAGATTGTTTCTTAAAAATCAGCATATTGGGTAAGGGAAAAATCTATTACATAAAGCCTTTTAGAACTATTAATTAATCAAACCTAAACTTCAATTCACCAAGAGTAAATTGGACCACTTTGACTCCTTACTTAAAGATGTTAGATAAATCCGTTACTCTATGTGACTGTTAAATATAATGCAGTAAAAGCGTACTCATTAATTAAAAAATGTATGTCAAAAGTCAATATTCTTTACCATATTCAAGCCTTTAGCAATATGCAATTGCCAAGTGATAACGCGATAAATTTGCAGTTTATTTACACAGTGAAAAAATAACCTAGATAAAAAATGCTGGCAATTACTTGAGAGGTTCATTAAATGATGAAATGTAACTAATACCTTCCTCTCGCCGATAGAATTTAATTAACTGGTAATTCAATACCTTCGCCTAAGGTCGATTGAATATTTCTAATCCGATTAAAAAATACCTACTCTATGATGAGAGATTTATAAAAATAAAACGCGTATAGTAATATAAATATTGCTCACCTGTGTAGAATAACATTCAATTAAAAACACAATGCAATAAGAAGAGGGAATATAACTAGTATATAGATTATTTATCATGATTAGTATAATAAATTATAAGTAGTACTACATCCAAAATTAATTTAAATTAAGATATTAAATTATTAAATATTTCCAGGAATATAAAATTTCGGAAAAAAACGCTGAATTTAAATTTTTATCGAATGAAGACTGTGTAGAGCTGCTCCACAGTTAATGGGAATATATGAAACATATATAATAGGTCAAACGGCGAGCTTCTGAAGGTCACATTGGTCATGACATTTGGTCAAATTGGTTCATGACATTTGGTCACATTGGTTCTTGACATGTGGTCATATTGGTTCATGACATTTGGTCAAATTGGTTCATGACGTATGGTCAAATTGGTTCTTGACATATGATCATATTGATTCATGACATTTGGTCATATTGGTTCTTGACATTTGGTCAAACTGGTTCATGACATTTGGTCACATTGGTTCTTGATATTTGTACTTATTAGTTCTTGACATTTGGTTTCATTGGTTCATGACATTTGGTCACATTGGTTCTTGACATTTGGTCACATTGGTTCTTGACATTTGTACACATTGGTTCTTGACATTTGGTCTCATTGGATTATGACATTATGACATATTGGTTCTTGACATTTGGTCATATTGGTTCTTGACATTTGCTCACATTGTTTCATGACATTTTGACATATTGGTTCTTGACATTTGGTCATATTGGTTCTTGACATTTGGTCATATTGGTTCATGTAGTGTTTGTTTAGTGTTTTTAATTACCTACTGACTATGCATGCTGTAATAATTTATTGTTTATTTAGGCAAGAAGAAAATCATTAATCAGATATTTTTTGTCCATAACATGAATAATTCTCCCCATTATTTATGATTTTTATCAAGTAAAAGTTTCAAGAACAAGTACATAAATAAGACCATAAAATGAGCTACATGCATTAATGAGATAAAAATCTCAGTGTTATATAACTGCAGTACTTAACCATTAAAAATAATTAATGGATTCAATATTTCTTTATTGTGATTTATGTAACCATTGATCTGTAGATTATTATATCAATAGATACAAAATTATTATAGAAAACAAGGCTATAGCTTCAGTCAAAAGAAGAGTTTAAAAAACAGTTAATTTGGGTCATAATTTGAATTGAAAATTCAACTTGTAAGTCAATTTAAGTTAGTTTAAGAAATTGTTTGAACAACATATATTAAAATATTATTTCTATATAGCATAGTCTATATTTCCGAATTGCTGAGCATAATGAAATATAAATAAACTTTTATTGTAATACAAATATTTTTGTCAATTACAATAGTCCACTAGGAAGTACTTTTGTTTATCACACAAAATAGAAGCATTTACAATAATGACATTCAATCGAATAATATAAATAACAGTTGTAGTACAACATTCTTAAGTAATCCCATAACATAAGCATTGAACAATATACACAATGTAGTAATGCATTTAGCGGGGTATCACATCGCACTCAATCAAATTATACAAGAAGGATGATCAAAGAAAACATATTCCTGCGCTCACGGAAAGTTGGAATATCCATTGTGCTTTCACAGATTATATTTCTCATAGAGTTTTGAAGTTTACACGGCATCATGAACTCCAAAGTAGATCTAATAACTCATGAATTATGCATATTGCTCGAAGCAAATTTATGCAAAATAGTCTTGTGAGAAATCACGATCCGTGTATGCATATCCTGAAGAGTAACTTGGAATATGGGTTGAAGGGATCCTTTTCTTCGGTTTTATGGATTAGATAAGTAAATACAGAGGATGTTATGTTGATCTATAGGAAGAATTGAATAGCTGAGAGTGGAATTCTCCGTACCATATAGGTAAGGGAAGTTGTGGTGGGGCCATAGAAGAATAAATTGGAAACCATTTAATCTGACCGATCTGGAGGATAGGATTAAGTGATGCTTAAATAGAGTATATAAGTACGAATTTTCTTTATGTATTTTGCCGAAATTATACGTATTTTCATTTTAATAAAATTGCATTTAAAATAATATCGTACCCAATACACAATAATTTCCAAACAACTCTATACATGTGAGTACTCTCTAATAATTAAGAAGATTAAGAAAAATAGCCTTCCCACACAAAACAGTAAAGATTAAACAACTCTTTAATCTTAATTAATAATCAAATTAATTAATCTGCACACGCCTCGCAGGTACGAGATTAAACTTTTAAGCTGGATGTTCCGCAGCTAATGAATCTGAAAATGTACTATTTCTCATTTAACTGGTAAAAACTTTATTCATTTTGTATCAGAGGTAAATGTCATTCGGTAGAAACTAGAAAAGACAGAAATATTTTTGTAAATGTGGGCAGATATCTATTAATGAGATCACATTCATGGAATGATAAATTACAGTTTGTTTCTATTAGTTGTATGGATAATTTTTCTATTTATCTAAAGAAATGTTTCATGTCATCATTACATATATCTTTAATATTATATTTGACGACATTCATGTTTTATTGATATTTTCTGTGTTTAACCTTTTTATTTAGGGAAATTGGTGAAATATTCCACTAGAAACCACCAATATAATCAGGCAGGGGGAATAGTCTTCAAGTTATATAAAATACCTATAATGGAGTTATTTATTAATAGAAACAAAGTAAGAAGGACTCTTTTAGTGAAATGAGACAAAGAGGCATTATAGAAATATTTAAAAATATAATTTTATAGGAAACTACCTTCCTCGAGAGATAGAAAATAAAAAGGTATGAACTTAAATTATATGAGTGCAATATAGGTTTTCTATTATTGTGTATTATTAATGTATATTATTATTAATTTGCGCACGTAATGTCGTTAGTGATGAATGGTAATAAATTGTGTTTACATTTCAATTATAAAAATGCATTATGGAAATGTTGCGCTAGTTTAACATAACACAACCAAATAAACAAGATTTTTAATGAACGAGGAATATTTGTATTTCACATTGTTATTTATCAGTAATAATTAGATATAATAATTAAACTATAAAGAGAAATGTGGCTTATACTTCTCTTTGTGCATTTATGGTCTATTTCATTTATTGTGAATGAATCTGCTACTGAGAATTTTTACTTAGTTGATAATTGACAGATCATATTAGTGTTTTTCAGTATTTCTTAATTATTATGTTCTTTGGGGTTTAGCAAACCTATTGAACAATTTTATGTGTGATTTCTTAAACGTTATGTAAGGCTACTTTCTGTATAGCCAACGTTCTAACTTATTACACTCGCATTTAATTCGGTTCAATATATTATGTTGCTATGTTAAGCTCTTGTAACATTTTCCTAATTCATTTTACAAAAGTTTCATGTGAAACTTCGTATGGGCCTGAATGTTCTGTACTAAATTTCAATATTTTTGTATTCACTGTCATTTTTTTTATTCAGTAAATATTCTCATTCTCAAGAGAAACTATTTTTACAATTTACAAACAAACAAAATAGTATGAACTTCATCAACGGACATAAAGAAAGCTCACGCATATATACACATATGCATAATAACTGGTATTATTGCTCAAATATGTTCGCAAATGAAGATATTAAAGACAGTAAATGTCATTAAAACATAGGCAGCAAAAATAATATTGAAAAATATACGGAATATATATAAAATCATCATATATATTATAATTGCAATTTATTGAAATTATCAATTTTCTTACGGTGAATAATTATTAGGAACGAGGATTAACTAATAGTCTAAAAGGAATTAGTACAAAATTAACTAATTAATCATCCGATTAAAAGCTGACCTAAATAAAAACTAATTGTCTCATTTACATTCACTAATGCAGTGACCTTAATTATTATTAAGTGAATAATGTTGTATAACTGATTTATTCACGTAGAATCAATACCTTCAATTTATGAGGAAGTATACTTTTTTTACTGGGGCCTCTATAATTTTAAAATACCAACCTATTCTTATACTACGAGTGATACTATCAAAGAAAATAGTGTCAGCATGATAATAATTTCTCAAATTACAGTTTTCTAATTTTCTATAAATTTGAAATCGTACCAATTTGCCACCGTTTGAAATTTTAAAAATTCTACAAGCATAAAAATTTGTAAAGTATGTTCTATGAAATTGTGAAATAAGTTAGCATTTCAATATCAAATAACCACAATACAATTTTCCATCTTTTTTTTTTTTTTTATTCAAAAAGACAATATTTTTACATTAAAAACAAGAAAGTAAATTGAAAAACATCATGATTTGAAGGATGTGGTAGTTTTCTCGATTATATCAAGTACACTGATCATAAATAATTCCTAAAAGGAATCATTTAAATTTTTAGAAGATATAATATATAAATATAATTGAAAGTAGAAAAAAATAGCATACTAAATATATAAAGGTATATTTTGTTAGGAAACAAAATAAACTCAGTGAATGATTAATTGAATACTTGATGGAAACTATGTGAATTTAAATCACTAGAGACTCTGAGAGGAAGTTGTAGAAAGCAGTTAGAATATTTATAAGAAGCATCTTCAATCTTTCTTTTTCCATCCCATTCTTTTACTATCCCATTCTTTTACTATACCATTCTTTTACTATCCCATTCTTTTACTATCCCATTCTTTTACTATCCCATTCTTTTACTATCCCATTCTTTTACTATCCCATTCTTTTACTATCCCATTCTTTTACTATCCCATTCTTTTACTATCCCATTCTTTTACTATTCCATTCTTTTACTATCCTATTCTTTTTCCATCCCATTCTTTTACTATCCCATTCTTTTACTATCCTATTCTTTTTCCATCACATTCTTTTACTATCCCATTCTTTTTCCATCCCATTCTTTTACTATCCCATTCTTTTTCCATCCCATTCTTTTACTATCCCATTCTTTTACTATTCCATTCTTTTACTATCCCATTCTTTTACTATCCTATTCTTTTACTATCCCATTCTTTTACTATCCCATTCTTTTACTATCCCATTCTTTTACTATCCCATTCTTTTACTATCCCATTCTTTTACTATCCCATTCTTTTACTATCCTATTCTTTTTCCATCACATTCTTTTACTATCCCATTCTTTTTCCATCCCATTCTTTTACTATCCCATTCTTTTTCCATCCCATTCTTTTACTATCCCATTCTTTTACTATTCCATTCTTTTACTATCCCATTCTTTTACTATCCCATTCTTTTACTATTCCATTCTTTTTCCATCCCATTCTTTTACTATCCCATTCTTTTACTATTCCATTCTTTTACTTTCCCATTCTTTTACTATCCCATTCTTTTACTATTCCATTCTTTTACTATCCTATTCTTTTTCCATCCCATTCTTTTACTATCCCATTCTTTTACTATCCCATTCTTTTACTATTCCATTCTTTTACTATCCCATTCTTTTACTATCCCATTCTTTTACTATCCTATTCTTTTTCCATCACATTCTTTTACTATCCCATTCTTTTACTATTCCATTCTTTTACTATCCCATTCTTTTACTATTCCATTCTTTTACTATCCCATTCTTTTACTATTCCATTCTTTTACTATCCTATTCTTTTTCCATCCCATTCTTTTACTATCCCATTCTTTTACTATTCCATTCTTTTACTATCCTATTCTTTTTCCATCCCATTCTTTTACTATCCCATTCTTTTACTATCCTATTCTTTTTCCATCACATTCTTTTACTATCCCATTCTTTTTCCATCCCATTCTTTTACTATCCCATTCTTTTTCCATCCCATTCTTTTACTATCCCATTCTTTTACTATTCCATTCTTTTACTATCCCATTCTTTTACTATCCCATTCTTTTACTATCCCATTCTTTTACTATCCCATTCTTTTACTATCCCATTCTTTTACTATCCCATTCTTTTACTATCCCATTCTTTTTCCATCCCATTCTTTTACTATCCCATTCTTTTTCCATCCCATTCTTTTACTATCCCATTCTTTTACTATTCCATTCTTTTACTATCCCATTCTTTTACTATCCCATTCTTTTACTATCCCATTATTTTACTATCCCATTCTTTTACTATCCTATTCTTTTTCTATCCCATTCTTTTACTATCCCATTCTCTTACTATCCCACTCTTTTACTATCCCATTCTTTTACTATCCCATTCTTTTACTATCCCATTCTTTTACTATCCCATTCTTTTTCTATCCTATTCTTTTTCTATCCCATTCTTTTACTATCTCATTCTTTTACTATCCCATTCTCTTACTATCCCATTCTTTTATACTGTGATTTTACTATGGTTAACTCGTATTTGCTCTTCTCAATCTTGAATATATTTCTTAATTAGTTCGATTACATTGTGGAGAGTATCCTTTATGGCTGCATAGACAGTGAAATTTAATAAAATGGGAAGAAGTCAACCAGAGCATAACTGTTTCAATTTTATATCAATGTTAGAAGGCGCTCATATCATTATTTCATGAAAAAAAAAGAACGCTACCACAAATATTTACTAATCTCAAAAATAAAGTTTGCAAATTGTAATGTTTGTAGAACTCTCGAAATTATTATGGGTACACAATGGCCATTTTGTAGGATTTGAAAATAATAGAAAATTAGAAAACTGTGATTTGTGTAACTAGCAACTTGTAGTCAATCTTTCCTTTGGTGATATATAAAGCATTATACTACAATCAACGTCACCTTCAATTCAAAGTTAGAATTAATGGCACACATGAGTCACACGGAGAATATTATTCTTTGAGAGGATTACTTCTCTCGACTGGAAAGTAGTCTGTTGGATTAGCAGTCAGAATATTACGTCTCCGTAAACCAAAACATTTGAGTGCTGGTGACAATTGAAGAGAATATAGAGTAAAGTAGCTATCTAGCAGATTGGTAAACTGTCTCAGTCTTATTGGACATAAGGAGTATATAGACTGTTTACTACTAGAACCTTTATCTTGCAGGAGACTGATATGTTCACTAATGTCATAAAAGGCTAAAAGTTGATTAAGAATAATATCCTCCTCATGCAAAACAGTAAATATTAAACTATCATGACAAAACTATCGAATAATTCACTTACTTGAAATATAATTTTCAGCAATTGTAATGAATGTATTAACAATTATTAAGATATTTAACTCACAAAGGTACTCTATTTGACACTAAGTTAGAAAAAAAATTCAACAAAATGAATTTTTTGGTAATTGATTGTTTTGGATAGGGGCCAATGTGGAAAATCAGTTCAAAATTTATAACAACTATATATAATTCTTGTTATTACACTACAGCATATCACAGATCTGACAGAAGTCGAAGTTTTCTGAGAGAGAATATCGGACTCTAAATCTAAGCAAATTGCAATGCCACAGCTCAAAAAAAAAATTGCAGAACTCAATTAAAACCTATACAGAGCCTAGTTTCCACCAAAACTGTTTGTTGTCGGGAGCTTCACAAATCAAGTATCGACAGAAGAGCTGCAAGGTGTATTCATATCTTGTTTAATTCCTGTGTATGTGTGAATGATTGTGGAAACAGTTACCTACTGTAACTTCAGTATATTTATCATATGAATGTACTATCTGTTCAATAAAACTTGGGAAATGTGTTGAAACGAATGTAGAAAACATCCACTGTAACACGTTCTAACAAACTGATAGGAAATTTACATGATAATGTAACTAATAATATCTGATAAGCAGTATATTACTGTATATAATTAAAATTCCTCACTCGATCGCAAACTAACTTCAACAATATTTAGTCAATATAGGAGGAGCTGAGGGCATAGTTTGAATTCTGGTAACCGCTTCAACTGCGAGATGTCCTGTTAGAAACTTAGATTAGTGACCAGCATAGTAAATAACTTTACATCAACAATGTGCAATATTATAATGCACAAGGTCATATATATATACTTAATATATTGTCAATATTTGAATAGAATCGGGAAAACATACCTAGACTAATAATGCTTATTCTATATTATCTTTTACAAACAGAACGTATTGTATAAATAAGAAACCAAGACTTATCTCACAATAGAGAAACAATAGATTATTTTCCTATTAATGAACAAGATTTGAACCAAATTGAATAAATTTGACAGTAAAAAATGAATAAAATTAAAATTAGAATTTTTTTTTCGATTTGAATTATAGGATATTTTGACTGATGATACCGGATAATTTTTGCTTTTTTTAGCTCAATACACAGTTGCCAAGCAGTATTTACTTCTTTGGTGCACCAAAAAGCCTTCTTATTCAATTAATATACAATATACATTACTGTCAAACTGCATATTTTAACTGTGTATTTTTGTAAGTCCATTTTTTTCAAGGATTGAAAAGAGGCAACCAATTCCAAACCTAATTTACCATTGTTATTCTATCATTTGATGTGTTGTTTTTCGATTACATTTTCGCACATTCTTCCCCGTTGGAGTTTCGGTGTTGGCAAGTAATTTGTGGTAATTTGCTCTCTCAATACCAATGTATTTAATTTGAATTAAATACAGACAGATAGTGTGATGTATTTTTTCCTACTGTTACTAATGATTGAACCAATTTCATATTACTTATCAATTGAACTTAATCTATATTGTATCTTCTATTAGACAAGTAAATATATGTTATTTCTTGTCAATTCACGAAGTGGAATGTTAATGGATATTTATTGCTTCTATCTAAAACAAGAAACGTAATTCAAATATACTGAAAAAAAGTTCAATATTCATGAGAGTTTGGAATTTCTATTTTGTACCAAATAAATTCTTCGTAACAATTTACTATCTAGTTTATTTCATTGCTGTTTAATTTTCCACACAATATGTAAATTATCATTATGCATCATATAATTCAATGCTAATAAATATACTTTTTGTTTCCATTATGCAATCCAATTCAGCACAATGAAAGCAGTAAAAATCAAACACTTTCACATGAACTGACAAGCCAATTAAATTTAACGAATGCACACGATTGCGCATAAGATAATTATTTTAACAGGTTTATAGAATAATATTGTTTCGGAATTATTATATCTGAAACAGAATTGAGAAGGATCTGTTCTGAATAATCAATCAAAATCTGCATTTGATTATCACGAATTCAATTCATTGTTTGTATCTTATTTGAATGAGTTATATATTGAAAAGGAGGTCAGTATACATATTTATTATAAACAACATCCGAAATGATACAGCATTCAATTCCCAGTGCAATGATATGTGTTCTAGTTCGAATTAGTATGTCAATTATTGAAATAGTTTAATTATTAATGACATATTTCATTATGGCGACTAGTCATATATATTTGAATTATAGATTTAAAATTACTTATTTATGAGATTTATTGATTACCTCTCCAATAGATAGAATAGAGTAAACATTTACCAGGTTGATCAAATCAAATTTGTTACCACATTTACTCTATCACTGTTATATGGCAAAGTGAGATAAAACTCAATAAAATAATTAAATCTCATTCATTTTTCCGAAATAAAAAAATCTCAATCTTCTATTATAATAACCCAATATCCTTAATTTTAAAAACAACCTAATCTCATTCATTTTTTAAATGACTCAATATCCTTCGTTCAAATAGCTCAATATTATTCTTTTTTCATAATAACCTAATCATATTCATTCCCCATAGATATCAAATTCAGTTCAATAAAAAGAGCTTGAACACTGAATAATAAGTTATTTAAGCCCACCTCATTTTGTGTCGAATTGAAACAGACTCTGAAGTTTTAACTCTATGAAATGTCATTTCGATCAATCGTTAATTGCTAACAAAGATCACTTCCAAGCCACTGAACTAAAATGTACAATTGCAATTCACAAAGTGAACCGATTTGAAATTCAGAACTTTATGTTCACTAAATAAATAAAGTAACATGAAATTTAAAATGATTAGACTTTTCTCGTGTATAAATTTAATTAAGGTACACATTGTCTTTCTAATATACATTTGTATCTGTATATTTATTGTGTTATACACAATTGCACGACAATAATCCAAACATCGAAGTGTAAAATAACTACAGAAATAAATCTACTGATTCTAATTAAATAGTTCGAAATAATAAATTCGGAGATGTACACTCGGTGGGCCCATATAAAGCTTATGTTTCTCCGATCTAAAATTTTGAATATTTAGCAATTAGCGCATAAGGTTTTTGAGATACTGTCTCTACCGCATAAGGTTTTTGAGATACTGTCTCTACCGCATAAGTTTCTACCGATGCAGTGCTGCAAGAATAGTAATTTATCTACAGATAATGTTTCTAAGGTTAACTGTTCTCTGATTGGTCGTCAAGGAGGAGGAGCCAAAAGAGGGAGGAGCACTGAACAGTCAGTGTTCCGCCCAATGGTCGCACCTCCTTCTTCCATATAGGTATGAGTTGAATTATATTACTTTTCAAATAATATGATTTTTGAAACTCTCGACATAGATGGCTGTAAAGCAGTTTTTTTGTGTCCGTTAGTCTACTGTACTTTGTTGAGGGGAGGGCAAGGGGGTGTTGAGGGAGATGGCACGCCCCCATGATACACTTAATTGTCAATCTTCATTGTCAATTAATTACTTAGCATACCCTTAAAAACAGTATCATGAAAAACTTATCTGCAAGAAACAAAATTTCCAAACGATATTCTTTGTGGTAGGAGCCTTATAATTTATATATAACCTTAGAGGTGCTACACTTTACATTCAGTTGGGACATTATAATTGTAAATCTTTCGTACTATCGCCAATTATACTTAATGGTATAAAGATCTTCTATCTGCGAGAGTAAATTATTCTACGAAAATACCATCGTAATTTATTTTAATTTAATACCCTTTTGTGTTGGACATTCTCGATGGATAATCAATAGAATAATATTTAAAATCATGATACTTTATGGTAAACTACGTGTGATGAATAATTACTGTAATTATTGATTGATTATCTGATGAGAATAAATTTCTTGTCTGAGTGCTGTTATACAAGAGTTTCACAATCCCATCCATGCAAAGATCAAAACAGTTTCAGAACATGAATAATGTGTGAGAATTAATCCTGTTAGGTGGAAAGCCTTTAATGGCAAAATAAATATTCAACGATTCTGCACGATACGATTACTTAAAATCAGTCGTTCGCTTTATTTCTAAAACATGAATATTGGATGTATTGAAGACTGAAACAATGCAATTATGATTCACAGTACCTATAAAGTTGTTATTTATTCAGAATAAAGCTGAAATTTTTATGCTAGTGATTATTCACTTCCAATTATTGTCCCATATGCTATATTTAGCTGATATTCAATATAAGTGATAACAGGAAATTATAATTTTGAATGATTATCTAGAGATATGTAGAAAATTAATAACAAATGATAACATGTTCGTATACAATAAACGCAAATACTATTCTTTTTTTCGCACTAGAACCATATGACTAAAACCAATTTTTATTATGTTGTGAATAATTATGTACGTTTTCAAAATAATAACATAGATGAAAAGCATTTAATCAACATCATCGAAAATTAATAATTTTAATCTGTATACCAATCGTCTTCTTATTACTAAAAAAATACCAAAATGATTCGGCCAACAATTGCTCTAGTAAAAAATGGAAAATATGCATCCAGAAGAATATAAATGGATTAAGATTTGAATAGTAAAACCTAAAAAATGACAGGGAGACAATACTCAATTTCTTCTTTTCCAATCCATGGTGGTTTGGGCATAGAGTCTATTTAATTGGGCAGGTGATTGACAATAAATTTCGCGCAGTTCAATATCCAGGACAAAAATAGACGGAACAATTATCATGCTTTTTTGTTTGCGTGATATTTCATATTTATAGGTATACAATCTGTAACTTGTTCACTGGGTTCAGTAATTTATTCAGTCAAGCATAAACAAACAAAATTTGATAGGATTAAAGTTTAGTATTTAACAAAACTTACTATTTGACCAAATTTATTCAGGTTTATGTTTATTCATGGAGCTTTCTTCTTTGTGGTTTGTTTTGAAAAGTTATGTGAAATGGAACAGTAACATTGGTTAGTATATAAATTCTAAATAAATATCATAGAGAAAAACATGATTGAATTATCCTTTGTGCATAAAATACAAGAACACAAATAGAATCCATTATTTACAAAAAATAGAATTACATTTTTCTCAAAAAGTATTAACATAAAGATTATAATTTCAGTGTACAAATACAAGATTAATGAACAAGCGAGTTCATTTAACCTAGCTATTTTGAGTTAATAACTTATTAATTTCTATGATTTTTCCTTTTTCTTTATTATTTGTGAATTACTTACGTAACCATAATAATACTTCTTATTTCTAATTATTTTTTTTTTAATTAATCAAAATTAGGATATTGATAATGAATATTGAATTATTCGAAAGTTCTAGAAAAATAAAAGGATGGAAACTTTTTTTGTCGTCTCACTCGCTGTTCATTTCATAAATTTCATGAAGATTATATATCATTCTTTTAATTTTGTATCCACGTGTGTTCAATTCCTAAATCTGACTTCGAAAATAGAGTTTGTGGATTTCGGTATACTTTGCAAAGATTTCTAAGAATATCCTGATTTTATTTTGCTAGAGAAGTTAGACGAGAACAAAAAGGAAGATGGATGACATAAAAATGTATTCAGGGTGCCTCAAAACTTTGTAAATACTGTTCAAATTACTAAGATTTCTTTATAAAAAACTTATTTTGCTAGAATATTCAATTTACATTCAAGTTAATGATGATACGAAATTTACAATAAAAATCACAGGCTGTTGATTCGCAATTATATTGATAAGAATTGATTGTCAATTGGAAGAATATTCGATTGCATTCTATTTTTTATCGTCTTTTTCATCAATAATTTTTCAGTAAAATATTTTTTCGATAAAATTCAATAAATTTCAAAATAATAAAAAATAATAGACAATCTTTCAACTAAAAACTTTGAACTTGGCATTACTTATTTAAAAATAGCATGATGTATTAACTGAAAAGGTTACTATGATATCTCTATATTTAATCTTATATCTAGTATATTGTGGTTGGAATTTGTTCGGTGGAATAATTCGGTCAGTTTATAAATCGCGACAGATGTTTAGAGACAGCTGGAACTCCAATATGTTTGGTCGCCTGTGAAGGGATCGAAAAGAAATCGCATTGAACCCAATGGAGTCGTATTGAAATCCGAATAAAATACTTCACGAATTTAACCGACTGACTGAACCAGAATGAAAGAGAGTTTAGAGCACGATTTTAGTTTAGAATTAAAATTCAGAGCATTTGCAGTTGGGTATTAATTTTCTTCCATGTATCACTTTGAGTATTAAACATTAAAATGAGTTTTAAATTGAAAAATATTGTGTTTTTTAATGGAAAAGAAAAATCATGGGTGCTTGCAGATATTATTTCTTCATTTAATTAATATTCATGACCATGAGCAAGAAGATCTTAATTTATAGTTTCAAAACAGATTATCAAATATCATTGAAAAAAAAAAAACTTTGTTTTGATTCGGAGACTAACTTATTAATACAGCATAAATACTCTATAGTGAATGTAGTGTCCTGAGTAAGAGAACTACCCTGTATAGTAGTGAACAAATTTTCTTTATTTAACTATAAATGGCCTTCAGTTTAAAAAACTGAAGGCCATTTATGACAGACTAAACAAAATTTCTTCACTATATGGGGTAGTTCTCTTACTCAAACTCTGCATTCACTATAGAAGATTTCATTATAGAGGAGGTCTACTGAGTAAAAAAGGCTTCACTTTTCTCATAAAATTTTTTGAGGTTTTATAATGTGAACTGCAGGTTTACGTGAATAATTTGAAGTAATAAATTGAGCTGTTCAATAAGACGACCCGAAGAAATAATGGTAAATAAAATACATTTTTATCCATAATTAATGGTTTTTAACTCTTCCAGTAGGTTTATAACTTTGAAAAAATAGAGTTTGAATAAGCGTTGGTCTAATTGGTAGATACTTCCTCTACCCGATATGATTTGGGGAAACCTGAAAATTGCTTATTTTCATTACCAATTAACCTGTATTGTAATTTCATAATCATAATGATAATAACTGTACATTGTATGATGAAATATACGTGATGGACACGGTAAACAATTATTATTTTCAAGGGCATTATAAGAATACAATACAGAACGAGATGTTCATGTTATAATATTAAAGTGTGTGACGAGTGCTCTCATGAGTGTTAGAGTGCTCTCATGAGTGTTAGAGTGCTCTCATGAGTGTTAAAGTGCTCTCATGTGTGTTAGAGTGCTCTCATGAGTGTTAAAGTGCTCTCATGTATGTTAGAGTGCTCTCATGAGTGTTAAAGTGCTCTCATGTGTGTTAGAGTGCTCTCATGAGTGTTAAAGTGCTCTCATGTATGTTAGAGTGCTCTCATGAGTGTTAGAGTGCTCTCATGTGTGTTAGAGTGCTGTTATGAGTGTTAGAGTGCTCTCATGTGTGTTAGAGTGCTCTCATGTGTGTTAGAGTGCTTTCATGTGTATTAAAGTGCTCTCTTGTGTGTTAGAGTGCTCTCATGTGTGTTAGAGTGCTCTCATGTGTGTTAGAGTGCTCTCATGTGTGTTAAAGTGCTCTCATGTGTGTTAGAGTGCTCTCATGTGAGATAAAGTGCTCTCATGTGTGTTAGAGTGCTCTCATGAGTGTTAGAGTGCTCTCATGTGTGTTAGAGTGCTCTCATGTGTGTTAAATGCTCTTCAAAGTCGATTTCTCTAATTGAGTGATTATTTTATCGATATTTCATTACAGAATTATTTTCGATAAACGATGATATTACAATTATTTATATCTTAATTATAATTTAAAAAAGTGGTAGGCTCAGCACAATTCTAACAGTTACAAATCTATATAGCTTCCTATTTTATTTCGTTAAATTCCAACACAATTCTAACTGTCACAAATTTAATAAATTCTTACCTAATTTCGTAAAAAATACATTGATAATTTTAACTCAAAAGAAAAACATTCAAATTATTAAAAGTCTATTTCATACACACCGGTCTAATTTACAGTAAATTAAATGGTAATAAAAGTTGAATATCTTTTAATATTGTTAAATAATGCAAAAAGTTACACAATGAGAAAATAATTGTATTTAAATGAATTAATGATATGAAGCTTTTACTTATCATGCTGTCTGTTTGTATATCGAGAGAAAACCTATCACAAATCATTTACATCTTCTTTTATTTATTTAATTCATTTTATGTTTGTTTTACAGTAATGTATTTATTTTCAACATAATATTGTTTGTATTTAAATAAAGTAATAATCGAAGGCAATTGTTTTATTTCTATAATTGAATGTATTAAGATAAATAATCTATTTAACATTTATTACTAAACAGTCTAATAGGTAGATAGATATTTTACCCAATTTGATAATACTTATTCAATAAGAAAATGAATTGAACAATTGTATCAATTTATAGTATTATATAATGTATCCAATCAACTATAAAATATTTAAATAATTATAACTAATTAAACAGTCTAATAAATAATATAAATAATTATATCCAATCAATCAGTCTAATAAATAATATAAATAATTATATCCAATCAAGCAGTCTAATAAATAATATAAATAATTATATCCAATCAAGAAGTGTAATAAGATTTCTAATCTCAACCAATCTAATTCATTTTCCGTTCCTAATCATCAAGATTATTAGAAATTAATTTAATAATAGCTCTTCATTCTCCCTGGAACTCATGATAAAAATATTCACCATGATTCATTAGCGTCATTAAATTATTCTCATCACTGATTTACGATCCATTAACAAATGTGTATTTTATATCATATTTCCTTCCCGATCCGCTGATCTATATTTTAAATCACATGTAGCGTATCTTGCTAGAAAGTAATTCATTTTAATAAAATCATTGATTCTTTGCTGTTATTTTTAAGGTTTTGAAATAGATAATTTTGCCATTAAGTAGATACAGAGATAAAAAAGTTGACTTAATAATTGGGAAATATGCGGATTTCTTGTTTGGTAACTTATAAAAATAGAAATGATTTATTTATTGAAATATAGTATAGTAATAGCCATATATAGAAATGTAGTATTAGATATTTCACTTATTATTAAATATAGTATAATTCTCATTAAAATCAATTTTGTTCATAATAAAATTTACAGAGATACACATCAAGTAGTTTCATAAAATATTTATCGGATTATAATTATTTCACATAATCTTAAGATAATAAATAACAAAAAAGCTTAAAACCACGAAATTAATGGAAAATGTTCCTTTGCATCATACCTTAGGTCGACTGTACAAAGACTAGATGAAAAAATTCTAACAGAATATTTCAATAAAATCAGAGTAATAGGGAAGACTGTTCCATTGAAACTGCAAATCACACTTGTGAAATATTTGTACAATTCATAGCTTAGAACGAAATCAATGATGGAACTTTTTTATGATGGCACACACAGTGTCCAACAAAGCGTGAACGGATGTGATAGAACTCGAACGGCAATCGAATAGTTTCAGGAATCAGAATAAATTGGTTCAAACACCCGAAAGGATTTATACAGAACGAATTCAAATCAGAAATAATAGACATACTGTTTTCGTTTTTATTCGAATAATCGAGCGTATTATTTGACTCAAAAATGAATATATATTTAATCAATCCAAATCAATCCTCTTAACTTGATGTTTTATTCTTTCAGGAAAGATTCAAGAAAGAATATTTGATAATAATGGTAAGCTGGGTTTACGGTCTGAATAAATAGAATGGTGTATTTAATATTAAAGGTTGTCCTCTAGCTTCAAAGCCCAGAGAATGCGAGTATAAATAAACTGGCATCAATCCCAGTAATGGAACTTGGAAACCTCAGCTGATATTCTAAGAATAATTATCGCCATTAGCAACCCAGATTATATCTTTTAAATGTCAAAGCAGTTAACTTGTCCGAGGTGACAAATGGATAGCAACCCTGAGTAAAAGCCACAGAGAGTTATGGTGGGGGCATGGGAGATTAAAGTAGGTAAAATAACCCTATCATCCTAGGTAGCAATGATTTTCGGGCCAACAATGTCCCAATAAGGCCAATGTTGTCCCACTATTGAAAATGTTGTCCCAATATTGCCCATGTTGTCCCAATATTGCCAATGTTGTCCCTATATTTCCATTGTCGTGCTAATATTGGTCCAAGAAATATTTGTACCTGGGATTTTTTTTATATAAAAGAAAGAACTGAAAAAGTTTATAGTTGCTTTTTTGACCATTTTGGGTATAGGATCTAAGATATTAATAGATCCTTTGCTCTATAAAGTCTATATGAATGAGGTAAATGGATAATATATTGGATGACTCTCAATCCTATTCTCTCTTCAAGGATCATACTCTGATGCATGAAGTAAAAACTGTGAGATATTTCACGACTCAGTTGTATCTAATCGCCCGAACATTCAAAACAAGATCTGAAGCGAGTGATTCGTAAAAATATTTTCCTTTTTTAGCCGAAACAAGCCAATCTGTTGATTCGTGCCAAACATGATCTAACAGTAAAATTCAATAGGAAGCATGTGTTAAATTTGCATATTCGGGGAACGTTAAACCTCGCCCGGATACCAAATTTCAGCATGGTTCATTGAAACAATCTGTTATTCTTGGCTGGTAATAATGTTTGATTGAATGATACAATAATTTGTTTGAATGTTTGCTCAACGATTTACTCATTCAATCATTATTAATTGTTCAAATGGAATTCGAAAAAAAATGGAATCGGAATAAATTGGTTCAAACACCCAAAAGGATTTACATAGAACGAATTTGAATCAGAAATAATAGTAATTAATATTTTTTTTGAATTAATGGAATATCATTCAGTTTAAGCAAGTTTTGTATTGATTTTTTTGAATATGCAAATTATTACATTAATCTGTTCCAGTCACAGTCCAGCGCTTGTGAAGGATAAAATAATAACAGTTTTTAAATTTCATTGATAGTGATTTACATATATTAAATAATACCAATTCATCATTAAGTTTTTTGACCGAAAATTGAGAATGGTGTGTAATAACTATGTATACAATTAAACTTTCTCTCTCTTTGTTCATGAATATTTTATTTTACTGTAAATGCAGTAAAAGTGAAATATTATCTGATTCATTAATTGAATGTAATGAAAATATACCTATACTGTAGTTAAAATATTTAACAGTATTGAATCTATTGATGTCATATATCAATATATTGATAAATAAATATAATCATTCAGCTTTGCAAATACAACTACCAAATATATCACAATAATGAAAGTTAAACAAATGAACCGAAATTATTTGATATATCATATATAATTTAAACTCTTCTGTAAAGACTGCCTTCATATGTTGTTAAAAATTAACATTCAACACACTCAATTATTAATTCTATAACAATAAACTCCTGTAAATGGTAACAGCAAATAAATGCTTTCTGGTAACTCCTGTAAATGGTAACAGTAAATAAATGCTTTCTGGTAACTCCTGTAAATGGTAACAGCAAATAAATGCTTTCTGGTAACTCCTGTAAATAATAAGAGCAATTTAATGTTTTCTGGTCGATAGGTAAGCCGCTTGGATTCTCGGCCAACAGCTGATAAGAGTATCTGTGTATTTATTGTGGCTAGTCGGTGACCCTGAAAGTCAAAAGAATAAAAAAAATCTTTAATTGCTTACAACATCAATTATTAACTCCTGATCATAATTATTGTAGTCGCTTCTTTTAAAAAGAATTCGAAATTACTTTCTTGAGAAATAAATTACGGTGGAGAACATGTTATCCATTTTTATACGATCAACATTTTCAATATCATTAAAAGTTCAAATATAATATACTTCAATTACTATTATGATAGAACATTATATAATCATTCTTCATAATATTTGATGACAGCACAACAGCCCAGGTAATTGCTTATCATCTACTGAAAGACAATTCCACACTCATATCATGAGGCTGCGTGACCTGCAGCAATATATATACACATATATTGCTCTCTAAGAGAAACATATAAAGTCACATCAAGTGGACAGTTTGGCTTGATGAGATCTACTTGGGGGAGATGAATTACATCAACAATCGCATAATGCCACATGATGTAAGGCATAGTTATTAGCTTAATAGCATTATAGCCATGTAAGAAGACTTTTGGGTGACACTTAGTCTAACAATATATTAGTGGAAGATAATCTACCATTGTCAATAAATAAGGTTATGATTATTCCATCTAAAATTTCAAAAATTTAGTAAACAGCGCATAAGGTTTTTGAGATACTGTTTCTAACATATTACGTTTCTATCGATAATGTGTTCCAGGAAAATAGGTTTTTACTGATATTGACTCCTACGTATAAACTTATCTGATTGGTTGGCACGGAGGAAGGGAAGGAGCACTAAATCGTTAGTGCTCCGCCCCCTATTTGCTCATCATCCTTGCATCTAGCTGTAATGTAGTATGTTGTATCTTCTAGTTTGTTGAACTGTACATTTCATGATTATTTAATGATCTGGCAGGGTGAATGGGGAGGCAGCTCTTATTGATTAACCTCCATTGCCAATCAGAGAATTAGTAACCTTAGCACTAATATGGTTAAAAACATATACGCAAGGAACAATATCTTTTAAATTATTTTCTTAAAGGTAGTAACCTTATAATTTCTTCCCTTAGATTTATCTACCCATTTTAACACATGTCATTAGTTTTTAGGTATGGCAGTCATTAGGCATTCATGCCAATCACTTGGTCTTCATTCATTGGTATAGCTTCGAACAACACAATTAATTATTTATATCCTACAACCAACTAAAACTATTCTGGTTAAATTCATATCATTTAGGATGTATCTAGATTTGAATTATATGACCTTAAAATTAGTATCATTTAAATCAGAATTTTAGTATTTATCCTACTGAAAAATATAATACCAAACTAATCATTTTCGTATATAATTAGTATCAACATATATGATTTTTAGTAACTATTCTGGAACATAATTCAATTCCCAATATTATTGGGTTAACACGAAGAAACACAATACGAACAATGAAAGGTATAATTAAATACGGCGAATAATTGGCACAAATGTGTCATGCACTGACACATGAAATTCTGACAAGATGCATATTTCAAACAGCAAATTGTGTCTGTGATATCTCCTCTGTGTTCTTGTGTCTCAAATCCAAAATACAGTTATCTTGAAACTGGATTAGTTATGAATAATTAGAGAGTTTGTGATGTTGCTCCATGGATCTATCATCTGAATCTGTAACCACAAAATCCCGCCTGATTAAAAAATTGAACCGAAAGAACTTCGTCTTCTTTAAGATTTTGATAAAAATGAATGTAATTAGTGACGTGGTCTATATCTATCGGTATAAATATTCATGGATGTAAGTAGAACACTTTAATCAATGTCTGGAATTGCTGTAAAGAATTAGTCAATGAGCTTAGAGGTGTAATTATACGAATAAAGCTATTTGATTCAATTACCGTTCATCATCAATTAAGAGAAAATATGCTCAATGCCTTTAATGAATGAGTTTGCCTTTGATATATTTGTATGTATTGAATTAGATTGAACTGAATTGACTGAGCATTAAATCATAGTATTGACATGAATATATAGCTTGAAAATAACACGTAAAAGTAAAGTAAATTTTCTATCACCGTGCAGTTATGTATTTCAGTACATCACAATCACTGATGAAATCATGTAAAAACAGTAACTTTATTGAGAAAGGTGATTATTACAAATAATAAAAATATATTTCTTAATGAATAATATTTTTTTAATGAAAAATATTTTTTTGATGAAAAATATTTTTTTGATGAAAAATATTTTTTAATGAAAATTAATTTTTTGATTAAAAAATTCTTTAATAAAAAACGAATTCAAGTAAAAAATATTTTTTGATGAAGAACATTCTTCAATGAAAAATATATTTTAATGAAAAAAATATTTTTTAATGACCAATTATTCATTTAATAGAAAATATTTTTGTATTAAAAAATATTTATTAAAAAATCATTCATTTAATAATATTTTCTTAATAAGATGATCAAATTATGAAATTTACTGTATATAAGACCATTCACTGAAGATAATTGATGGAATTTCCCATATAATTCCCTCAAGGCTTCATAAACTCCTAAGAAATTGTCTATAGTATCAAGATTTTGAGCCGTTAGTTTGTTTTTAATGAAGATGGAATTTCCCAGGTCCCAAATAAGGACTTAATTGGAATTCCGACTATAGAAGACTGGAATTTATAACTTTTCATTATATTGTTATTGAATTTGTCAATTCAAACCAACTACTGTTATTTAAATAGATTAAGCCCCATATCAAATATTAAATAACGGTAAATATTTTTTGTTTTGAATAAGTTAGTATACGGGTTTGATAAACCAAATTAAATCTGTAACTGAACCATTAACTCAATAGCAAGGATCGTACATAATATTTTACAATTATTATGTAAAGTATTTTTTATTTAAACTTATTTTATTCAGTCCGTTATGCAATTTAATATATTTTGCTATTTATTTTATAATAAAATACTGACAGCTTGATAGAACGTGTCACAGTGGGTGTTTTTCTTTAATTGTTTTAACACTTATCTTAAAAAAGAAACAGTTTTAAAACGAATTAACCAGTGAATGTGATGCAAAAGAATTCGTAATTGTACGGGAATTTGTAACTGCACGGGAATTCGTAACTGTACGGAAATTCGTAACTGTGCAGGAATTCGTAGCTGTACGGGAATTCGTAACTGTACAGGAATTTGTAACTAAAAGGGAATTCGTATCTGTACCGGAATTCTTAACTGTACAGGAATTCGTAACTGTACGGGAAACGTAACTGTAGAGAATTACGTAACTAAAAGGGAATTCGTATGTGCACGGGAATTCGTAACTATACGGGGGGGAATTCGTAACTGTACAGAACTACGTAACTCTACAGGAGTAACTTTTCAGAAATAAGTAACTGAATAACTGTTCACATTCAGAATAAAAATAACACTATTTAAATATTTATAAGTTTAACCTCAAATTGCAGTTAATAAAATTAATGTTATTCCATTTAATCACCGTTGATTCAAAAAAAATTATCGTAAAGATCATAAAATTAAATGATTTCTGATCAGGTTATTATGATATCGAAGAAAATAGGATTTCTCATTTATTATATAGTCAGTTTCTGGTAAGTGAATACTACACACAAAATAAAATCAAATATTTTATGAAATTCAATATTTGTATAACTTACATTCCAGATGATTGTCAACAAATATCCGGGAAAAAAAATACTTCATAACTATTATCCCACTAATTATCTATAGGTTCAAAACACACTACAACAGATCGAGACACCGTTCCAGAACAGGGCACAGAGTTTGGGAGAGAGAGACCACACACAACCTACTCTCATGAAGTGCACCTCACCATTGAAGCTCTGTAAGTCTATAGGCCTTTCTTTCGTTAATATTAATTTACATTAACTTGCAGGTTAGGACGAGAAAAAAGAGGTACATATACCTTTTTAGTTTAAAAAAGGGGGTAAAACATGCTTGAATAGGATGGGAGGTATTTCTTAGTTTAAAATTTGAAAAGATAAATAAATTGAATTAGTAAATAGATTTGATATTGTGTCCTTTCATCGCTCGAAAAATTCTTATGAATAGGATACTATATATGGGCTTGTAGAACTATATTGTTTTTAATATTTCTACAATTAATATCATTATCTTAACGTGTTTCAATTGTTTGAATTTGACCTGTTTTCAAATCTTTTCATTTTCTGAAAATTAATTCAACTTATATTTTTAATTTCAATGAAAATTTGATCCATTATGTATAATCATAAATATAAATTAAAGTATATTAATTCATTTGTGTCTTCATTATAGTATATAAGTATAGTATCAATAAAAATGCCTTGAAAATCTGATCTAAAGATGATAAGAATATAACTTTTTGATAAAAATCAGATTGTAGAATGAAAAATAATAGAGAACTTGATGAACCAACTTAACATTCTATTGCCCAACTAAAACTTTCTTACTGGTAAAGTTTAGAGTTTTCGGACGGTTCCATAGTTTCGACCTAATAGGGAATAGAATATTATTTAACTTTTATTTTAATTCATGTCTATGATACCTTCATGTATCATTGATACCTTAATTAATATCAAAGTTGAATAACAGAGATTATATAACCTTTCTTACATGATTGAAAATATGAAACTGTAATATAACTCGTACTACACTTTACACCGAATATTCACTTTTTCAAAAATTAATAAAGTGCGGCAAGTACAGTATACCACAACTAATGAAGTCAATGAGGCACATGAAGGTTAATTGATGAACACGCGTGACTGATTGCCTTCACACGAATGGTCAGATCAACTTAACTAACTTTGAATTACATTTGCATATCCGGGAATGGGCTTTGTATGATTAAAGCATTAGTTTATAATCATTAGTGAAATCAGTAACTATATTAAATCAGTTATGCAATAATTAGCATAATCACATTAAACAGTTATTGTTAGAGTGTTCATTTATAGTTGTCATTTAGCAATGTTCTTTGTACCAATATTGGGACAACATTGGCAATATTGGAACAACACTGGTTGGCAATATTAGGACAGCATTGGCAATATTGGGACAACATTGGCAATATTGGGACAACATTGGCAATATTGGGACAACATTGGCAATATTGGAACAACATTGGCAATAGTGGGACAACATTGGCAACATTGGGACCACATTGGCAATATTGGGTCAACATTGGCACTATTGGGACAACATTGGCAATATTGGGACAACATTGGCAATATTGGGACAACATTGGCAATATTGGGACAACATTGGCAATATTGGGACCACATTGGCAATTTGGGACCACATTGGCAATATTGGGTCAACATTGGCACTATTGGGACAACATTGGCAATATTGGGACAACATTGGCATATTGGGTCCACATTGGCAATATTGGGACCACATTTGCAATATTGGGTCAACATTGGCGGTATTGGGACAACATTGGCAATATTGGGACAGCATTGGCAATATTGGGACAACATTGGAACAACATTGGCAATATTGGGACAACATTGGCAATATCGACACAACATTGGTAATATTGGAACATCATTGGGCCGAGGACCAATGTCACCTGGGTTTGTTTAATCAGCTGTTATCTTCGCACAATTGCGGAAGGTTATCTTTTCATAGACCATATTTGTTTATTCATTTGTATTCATAATATTGTTATTCGCATTGCTTAAAGTATTCAACCAAATAGATATCGTATGGACGATCAAGATCAAGTTACCGAAAATGTCAAAATCGTTTGAAGCTGCGGCGAAGGTATCCGCTCTTCGAGTGCCCCTTCTGGTTGTTGGTTCAAACACCTACTGTCCGATTACTGTGCGCTTGAACATCTGCTCAAATATCGAGACGATACCCTACTCAATTTTATGTATTTACATTAACTAATTTTTATGACAGTATTTAAAAGATTGTTAAATAAATCGTACTATACTTTAAAAAAATTATTCATACTTTAAATAGAACTTTTTCTGTCAATAACAGCAATATGCTTAAACAAAACTCCATTCCACAGTGTGATAGACAGAGCAAGACTATCATAAATATCATTTTGATGCCAAAAGGAGACAAATGAACCCAAACTGTGTCACCCATATTTCTTCTGACTGAATAGTATCAGTTTCACTCATATTGAATAAACTAATTTTACACAGGAGTTTTAAAATATCACATCTAAATATTGAATTAAATTGGTAAAGTTTTTTTAATGTTATACATTGAAAACTAATTCTAAAAATATATTTGCAATGCAATTTTAATATTTTATTGAAATTAGTTATCATCTTAAAATTTCTCATATGTAAAAGAAATGTATGTATATATGATTAAAATCAATTTTATTAGATACTGAAATTTATTTATATTTTAGATATATATTATCACTATTTTTCTTCGTTTTGAACACAAAATATATAAATGATATATGCTGATGATTAAATAAAATCCTGAGGCTTAAAACATAATTGATATGATAATTTTAGTCATTATTTATGTACGGCTTAAAAAAATTTGCTTGATGGAACTAATTATAGTCCCAATGCTTTTAAATAAAATAATATTTCAATCATTTTTTATGCACGGATTAGCCCTAATGAGTTTGACAAATGTTTTCTAGGCACATCTTTTTTAAATTACTTTATATCTTTCATATCATTCTTTAAAATTCATCGAATTTTCTTGACTTTGTTACTACACGAGTTCCAAATATATTTTTATATTTAAAAGTTTAAAAATATTTACGTATTGGTGTAAATCTGCGTAAATCACGTAAACTAGGAAATTGATTGTAATGCCCAGGCAACAAGAATTATTCCTCGGATATTAAGGGAATATTCCAGGCAACAAGGACTTATTCCTGGGATATTCCCTTAATATCCCAGGAATAAATCCTTGTTGCTTGGGTGTGGTGACGTGTGGCAACGTAGAAAAATAGCTTGATACCCTCTAAACACACTGCAGTCCACGTTTTCATTGAGTACACACACATGCACGAGCTGTGATTGGGTCACATTCCACCCAATCACAGCTCTACTATGTCAGTTGCCAATGTCTTTTTTCCCCGTTATTTTTTTTTTCTTTTTATGTTCAATATTTGTACTTGAAATTTGGTACATATTAGTTTAGTATATATACTAACAACTTTAAAAAAATACAGTACCACAGGATTATAAATAAGATATATAGCACTTAAACAAACCTTCCGATATATTCTGAACGTCAAACTCATTAGGGTTTAAAACACTATTGATTAATGGTAATTAAAATCTAAGCTACAAATGAACTGAACATACTAACATACATCTCTATGGTTGTCGTGACATGTCAAAATATTACAAGAATATGAAGATTGCATTCCATTCAAGTTTAAAATAATGAAAATGAACAATAAAACCATGAGCTGAAAGCTCAAAAGATAATTTTGCACCATAAAGTAAGTCAAATCACTTAGTACTTAATTAGAAGTACGGAATGTAGTGAAATATTCTTCCCAATTACAATCCACATACCTGTCGATAAATTCGTAAACGGTAGATAGTCTATTATCTTCCATTAAGGTGTATAGTGTTGTATTTTATCGTAAAATATAATGATTTCCGACATTATCGGGGTATTTTAATTCGGAATGTCCGACAACCTCCGATGGACTATAAGTGTAATAAATTTGCCATAAAGTACGATTGATTATAATCTAATCGTTTATCGTATTGGATAAATGATTATTTTCTATCACTCGGTTTAATTGAAAACCAACAATATTTGATTATAATTTTCCCTCTACACGCGTAATTCTTTTATACTCATGTTCAATGAATATTTCAATATTGGTCTTCAATTACTGAAGTGTTAGATAAATATTTGATTGCAATGTTTATTTGTAGTGTGTTTATTCTATACATTTGATGTGTTTTATAATAAATTGATAAGTTTGAGAGATTATTTATTGTTGAAAGTGTCTGATCAATTTTATATTAATCGAAGTAATATTTTTAAATATTAAAATAATAAACAATGGATAATCATTTGTACTAGTTTTCAAAATGGTAATAACTTTTTTCGGATTTGGAACAGTTCCATCAGCGAAATAAATTGTGCGGAAGTTGAAAAAGTAAATCATATAGATTTATGGTTCAGATAAATTAGTATTTCAAAACAAACAATATCAAAACTGAATTGTTTTATCTGCTAAGATATAAATAATCAACACTATCAATATGGGTTCATTAGTAATAATGTTAAATGGAAATATATATTATTAATGCTAATCGTTGATAATGAAAATATATATAGTTAATAACATCGAGAAAATAAAACAAATTTTGTTGATAAGATAAAAAAACTAAGAGATAAAACTAATGATAAAATGAAATAACAGTAATGATAAAATAAAACAAATGGAAAAGATAAAATGAAATGATAGTAATAATAAAATAAAACAAATGGTAAAGATAAAATGAAATGATAGTAATAATAAAATAAAACAAATAATAACAATAAAATAAAACAAATAACAACAATAAAATGAATTATTAAATTAATAACAATAGTGACAAAATAAAACTATAATAATCCAAATTACAATTCATGTTTCATTTTTCCACTGCAACTCATTAAGCATTAAGTTAACACAGAATATATTATAAAGGACAAAAAGTAGAATAGTTTTCTGTAGTTGAGGCGAAGTTCAACATTAGTGGGATATTTATTAGACGCTTTTATTGTCATGGAAATGGCTCGGAACTTTGAAAATTATAACTCTATGATATGGGCATATAAATATTAAAAAGAATGAATATATCAGAGCGAAGTTGTTGGATTTCAGACCAGATACTATATCAGTCTTTTTTTTTTACTTATATGTGGTTTGAATGTGAGTTTATGCACACAAATCACTGTTTCTTAAAAGCCACATCATGAATTAAACCTTTATCAGAGAGCAAAACCAGTTTATATATTTAAATTAAGTGTCCAAAAAGATCGTAAAATACGACAAAGGATTCAATAAAAGATATATATATTTTCTCTATAAAAATGACTGTAATTTATGTAACTTATCAATCTTGAATATTTCACTTTGAATAATTAATTGCAAATTACAATCTTCGATTAAAAGAACACAATCCAATTAAGCTATTTGTATATCA
This sequence comes from Caprella mutica, assembly GCA_947561585.1. Classification (NCBI taxonomy): domain Eukaryota; kingdom Metazoa; phylum Arthropoda; class Malacostraca; order Amphipoda; family Caprellidae; genus Caprella; species Caprella mutica. Next base: position 39,114 of record CANNZV010001290.1, on the reverse strand, counting down.
AGAAGTAAATTAAATTTATTAAAGTCATTTTATTAATTTCTACAAGCTTGCCATTTCAAATTAAGTCTTTTCCTCGTATATTACAATACAGAGGTAATCCTCTTACGTCTCCAATAGGAAATGTATTCTTCTCTTCTTAAATAAATGCATTACTGAATCAGTAAATGATGATGTCTTGCAGTTGTATTACATTCTGCTCTGAAGAATCTCATTATAAATCATTCTTTAAATCAACAATATATGTATCGGACAGACAATATGGAATTAAAAAAGATATTGATTTTTGTTTGAAAAAATAGAAATATAGTTATTCCAGGTATCGAAGTTACTAAAAATACCTTCACATTCAGTCTACGGAGTTTGGTAATAGTATTTGACTTACTAGTTACCTTCACATTCAGTCTACGGAGAGTGCTAATAATATTTGACTTACTAGTTACCTTCACATTCAGTCTACAGAGAGTGCTAATAATATTTGACTTACTAGTTACCTTCACATTCAGTCTATGGAGAGTGCTAATAATATTTGACTTACTAGTTACCTTCACATTCAGTCTATGGAGAGTGCTAATAATATTTGACTTACTAGTTACCTTCACATTCAGTCTATGGAGAGTGCTAATAATATTTGACTTACTAGTTACCTTCACATTCAGTCTACGGAGAGTGCTAATAATATTTGACTTACTAGTTACCTTCACATTCAGTCTACAGAGAGTGCTAATAATATTTGACTTACTAGTTACCTTCACATTCAGTCTATGGAGAGTGCTAATAATATTTGACTTACTAGTTACCTTCACATTCAGTCTACGGAGATTGGTAATAATATTTGACTTACTATAGTCCACTTGATTCAAGATCAAATTTGAATAAAATTATTCAACATTTTATTCTCTCTTGTTTACCTTTAACATAATAATATAAATAGAGCTGTATTTAAGCATTTGACATCTGCTTCTTATCGGCAATGGTTCACTGAATAGAATTTCCATTGAAAGGAATGCATAGCAGATATAAGAATATTTTATTCAGGAGGAATTATCGGACATAACAAGTGAGAAAATTATCTGAAATATAAAGTAATAGACATATGTTTCATAATCTCACCAAACTATATTTTCAAAATCATGTAATAATAATATCGAATATATATTTACTGCTATTTGATAGGTTAATAGTTATTTATTTATGTAACGTTGAAGTTCAATTTATTTTGAGGATCTATTATCATTATTTCATATATGGTACATACTTTTTTTTATTTCTAACATTATCATTAATTTTCATATCAATAAACATATCTAAACTTTTTCATAGTTTTGACTATATTATAAATAACACCCTATCAATCAAGTTTTTTATTTGATATTTTGATTTTATATAACAATAAACCTCATCAAAAAATATTGAACAATGTTTAATGTACTTCTTTTATAATTTGAAATTCATTTGATTAAAAGATATTCATACAAACTTTGTGTCAATTCGTCATGTTTTTCCCCAATAAGAAAGGTATGTACTGTGGTATTCTGCAGGTTATCACTATAATCATATCCCATGTTAGGGTGACCATACATCATTTTATACCGGAGACATACGAGAAGATGTCTGATTAAGGAGTGCCCTCACGTCATGCTTTATTGCTCTACCCACTCTTTAGCAAATAAGGAAAAGACCCTAGGGAAGCATTTTCAGATTAACCTTGCTACTACTAATTTTCAGTAATTCCTATGTTTGGGGGTATTGGATAAAGTTTTGAAATATACTTTGCAATTATTGGTTTTTATGGAGCTTGTAGGAAAATAGTACATTTTGTAAGGTTTAAATTGTTGAAATGAAATAAATTCAACAACGATAATGAGAGAATAAGTAAATTTTAATGATTATTGAATTTGATAGAGGATTTATTTTTCCTGAAAATTATATAGCTGAATGTCACAAGGCAAGATATCCCACATTTGTTTTAAATAAATTAATTTAAAAAATGTTATGTGATCGAATATCTTTTCGATATTCTTGTGATATATTAATAATTACTTAACCCATCAATAGCATCAAAAAAAATACCATCATTTTTGTCGATAGCATCGAGTAAAAAATCATTACTTTTCTTTTTACCTTACATAGCTTAAAAATATTTTTTTTCTCAAAGAAAATCTTCGTAAGGGAAAGACAACTAAGTAGCAAATGGAAACATTAGCCGAATGTTCTTGTAGTGGAAGTAAAAAGCTTACTCTTAAAGCTCCACGTCTCAAAACAAATTTGGCAACTTGATGTTAACTGTTTCATTTGGAAACTTGTCACTTGAGTTGGGAAGTTAGCAAGTAAATTTGTCTCAGTCTGGCTCCAAAGAAATTGAGACAGAAATGGCCGTGCTAATGGAGGCTCAATCGTTACTCATTGCGAGAATCTCAGATGATACACAAAAATGTATTTTCAAAAAGGAGCCTATTTTGAATTCGTACATTGGGTATGTTTTTGAATAAACTTTATAGAAGCTTTCGCAACAATTATATAAAAATGGTTTACAATATATCTCTTCATTGATATTTAATCACCAATTTCTTATGTATTTACATATTTGAAAGGAAATCTAAAATATTTTCCTTTAGTGCTAATAAAAATGAACAATTGTCGAAAGATAAATTGAAGGAAAACAAAACTTTATTTAGAGATGAAAAGATAATCTTTTTTTAAAAATACCTTTTAAAAAAAAATTTAAGATAAAAAGAGTAAAAAATGTATCTAAATTTATCAGTAAAGGGTCCAAGTGGTAGATGGATCCTTTACCAAATATGACCAACAAAACAAAGGGATTTTCCAGGCTAGTTAAATAGACCATTCAGCCAATTTGCTCTTCAATTCCAATTTTTCTAATGAGGAACCCACTACAAAAAGTAGTCTCATTAACCTTTCGATTTTGAATATTTATTAAATAAATTAATGTCGAGCTTTCGTCGATGAAAAATAATTTGGTAACTGTTTACAGTCTGAAGAAACTGATTCGTGAATTATTTTTAATTGAAGAATATAAATAATTAAGAATTCAATAAGCATCCCCGGTAAAGTTATTCAACATATTATTAAATTTATTCTACTTCCTAAATGTGATGACATTGAGAGAATATAGTTATTAAACTTACTCCATTGTTTTATGAAAAACAACTCAAAGTATTTACATTATAATTCATATAAGCAAACATTTCTATTTACTTAACTTTATTTACCTAACGCATTTTATTCCCAACTTCAACAGCTTTTAAACACTGCAACAAATGCCTAAAACAAATTAAATATATTATTAGACGAACTGTGAACCGAAATATTTAACACATCGATGTTAATTCTTGAATAACCAAATAACCGAGGCTAGGAGATGAAGTAGATGAATATATTTGAAGTTGCAGAATTAATTAAGTAATTAACATACAGAATGTTTTGAATTAAGGAACAAATTTTTGGATAAACTCGTATGTGGAAAATTCACGGGATAAAAATATTATAAAAAAGTAAACCTAATATACATTACGTTTCAAGCTTTTAGGCAGATGTGTTTTTTGCGATAAAAGGGCTTTAACATAATATTTTTGCTCAAAATGTCAACTGTATTTATATTTGAAGAAATTAGATTTAGATTGTTAAAAACATAAAATGTGAATATTTTCCGTGCTTTTTGTTTATACAGTGTCACCCTTTTATGCGGAGTGTTTTTAACCAAATCGAATAAGGAAAATTGAGATTTTCTGAGGCTTTAAAGGCTATCATAGTATCTTAGCTTTCTAAGGGACATAGTAATAAAACTATTAACTCTTTCAGAAAATCTTACTTACTGTAAAGAAGTTTATTGTTGATCCCCTGGGAAAGATTACTCGTATAAAGATAGGGAACAATTAATAGTATGAATAAGATAGAACTAATTAGAAACCCATTGGCAACCAATTATGCAGTTTTTAAATGTGTTGGTGTGGGAAAAGCCTGAAAAACCACCCGCATACTTGCATAGTCTATCAAGTTTCACCCTGAAAGTAACACCTAAAGAAATCAAGGATAATATGGTTGGAGAAGTATCTTGATACTGGTTTCTAAACAGTACTCTTCACAGACGAAATGTGCGCCACGAATGCAGTAAAACTTTGCTTCCTCATGGCTCTCTACATCACCAATGAATTCAACGTCAACAATTGGGTCGCAGTGTGATAATTTTGGCTGGATTCAATATAAATGAACTGATCGGACCTTTTAGAATTCCAGAAAGAGTGATAATAATTCAGCTAACTTTTCAATAGAGGATTTGTTCATTGGCTGAAATGGAAACCTGCTGCTTTCAAAAGCAAGGTCATTTTCGTTAATGACAACGCTCCTTCTCACTCTGCTAAGGCAATTGCAGATTTCCTGGAGAGTATTAAGTTAGTCGCTGACAAGTTGATGGTACAACCCAATCTCTTTCCAGATTTAAAGCCAAGTGAAAACCTTCGGTTCATCCTAAATCAGAAGGTGTGTGGGTGTACATCAGTTTTCGTCAAAACATCAGCTCTGAAATATAACTGATGATTCGAAACTGTTTGAAGGCGATAACATCTGATAAAATTAAAAATTGACAGATTTGATGGATCAGCGACTATTGAAATTGGTGGAAAAGAGAGAGATAAATTTGCTGTTTTTGCAGTTCTTCACGTGATCTGTCATCTATAATTTAAATAATAATGTAATGTAAACTCTCTTTTCTACGATAATTATTTAAAACACTTATTTAAACATTTTTACTGTGATACATAACACCGTGATACACCGAAAATGGATAGTAAAATGTACAATCTGAAATAATTATTCAATCAATTTTCAATTTTACTGTATTTCAATGTATTTCAATATCAGAACTTCAAGATCTACTATCCAACCTATATTACATCAATAAATACACTGCCTAAAAACGTGACATGTTCTCTAGTTATAGTCAGTCACTCACAAATATTCCGCATTAATTCCCCTATGAATGAAGCTACTACACTAATAGGCAGTAGCTAATTCTCAAATGAGAAGTCATAGATCAATTAACATATTATGATCAGGAATTACATTGAAATGATGGGACACATTTCAAGTACACTAATCACACATGCAATGATGCACTACTGGACTAATGGCGCTTCATTTCAAAGTGTAATTCACGTTGATCTCCACACAGTAGGTGATTCAAGTCGTTATTTACCCCATTTGGAGTGGCGTTTGATATCATCTCATATGGATTACTGCAATTAGGAGGCAAATTATGAGGCTATGGTCCACTGTTATTGAAGGGTATCTCATCTCGTATTGACTACCATTTGTTACAATGTTCAAAAATGTATGGTCTTCTATGAGAGATTAAGAGGTTTCATAGTGTACCTTTCATGTACAAATGTAGACTGTAGTCTATATGAGTTCAAAGTAACTGTCATGATATTTATACGTTTTTTCTCAATAATTTGTATGGTTAATTCAAAGTTTATCAGGTGTATAACACGGTACTCTGTTTTTTTTTATTGAATTATTCTCACGTACAGGAGCGACAGAGGGGAGTATTTTGATGAAATAGAAAATTCTAAACTAACTTATCTTTAGCTAAACATAATTTCATATTGCATCAGAACATAATTTAAGCAAGAAAGAGTTAATAACCTTTATTCCCACCATAACTTTTTCTTTGGATTAAAAATAGATACTCTTACGCTGAGGTTTATTGATTTGTGGGGTCAGGACAGATTAAAATAGACCAAGTTATTCATTTATTTATTCAGTCTCCTTCGAAATGTCGTTGATGTTTAAACCAACCCATCTGATGACAAAGGCTGGAAATAGATCATGTTCCTAAATGGTCCTCCAGTAAAAGAATAATTTTACAGATTCATAATCGGAATACGTTTTTGAATTTTTCTCTAATTATCGGGGAGGGTCTGAATTTTCAGGCTATATGAATAATATTTAATTGGTATAAAATCTGTGTCAGAAATTTATAATTTTAGTCGGTGTTTCTCGCGATAGAGTCTAAATATTCAAATTAGTTCATTATAATTTCAAATTTTAAAGCATTTTTTAGTATATTTTCTCAAATTATCAAATTATCATCAAAGTCTCAAATTATCATCAAACTTTCAATTATAATCATAATAAACCAATTTTCCAACTTCGAAATAATTTACACATGGATGAATTTCATCTAGTCCAACATAAAGGAAAGACTTTACATTTCATTTACATCATTTTCAGATTTCTTTACAACATTACCTGTTCAATCCACATCATTTTCCGATAATATTCTACCTCCTTCTTACATACAAACAAAATTGTGCTCTCGAATCATAATCCCATTTGGAATGAAACAAAACATCATTTCCGTTTTATCTGAAAAACAATTTTTGTAATGAAGTTAACATTTGAGGAGAATTTAATGCGGGAATCAAATTAAGCAGTACATACTAGATGGATCAGAACCGAGTTCGAACTGTTCCACTTTTATCGGACAGTTCTAAATATATAGTAATTGTTATTTAACTATTATTTTAATCAATATACAAGATATCTGTTGATAAAAAGATTAATAATGTTGGTTATATACTTTTTATGGAAAATAATGAATCTTACGATAGTTAGGATTTCATTTTATTTGATACAGTCCCACCTAAAGTATTATGATTATTTATGTATAATCGAATATTCTATTCATTAGTGCGATAACAATAAAAAATTGTTATTGTTAAGCTGTTTATGGTACTGTGACACAATCTTTTGTCGTAAAATGAAACTAATCACCTGATAAATCTCTCCTGTAACAAATCAGTGACGAATATATACGTTCAATATCACAGATTTCATAGCCATCTCGAACCGGAAAGTTAGGCCGTAAAGTCCATTGGAGAACCGTAAAAAGTTTTTATTCCCGAGAGTGATACCTTAAATGTCAATGGCGAAATGTAGAATGGACCCTAAAGAAAACTTATGAATGGGGAAATGATAATCATCTCCATATTGGAAACCTGATAGGATTATATAAGAGGATGTATAAGCATATAATACAAAATATAATGAAGTTACAATTATTAACTTTCATTTTTTGTGAAAAACTGAATAGAAATTGATGAATTGAACTTAATTCATTTTCTTGATTTAAATGAAATATGTAAAATTAAACTAGTTGAGATACATAAGTGCTTAAACTAATAACATTTTGTTCTGGAAAAATTTGCAAAATTATTATATTTTAGAATTAATTGTATTTAATTAATTGCATCTTGAATTATTAGGATCTTTCCCATTTCACGACTTCACCCAGATTTTATCTAAATTAATTTTTTTATATGTATTTTTGTCCATAGAATCCGAAAATCAAAACTGTTTTTTGTAGAAACTAATACTTTTTGAGATATGAGGTTTTGAAGTTATTTATTTCCTATGTATTACTGAAGGATTGAGAAATTACTTAAACAATATAGATTTTTTACATGAAACAGTAATTTAGTTTGTTGCATCCACTAGTTTGTTGTATTAATGTTTCGAATATATTTCCAGTTTCCGTGATATTTTCAAATTTATTTTTTAAATGCTGATATATGTGTAATGGGGGGCGTGCCGCCCCTCCCCCCCATACCCCATTCCCAGGTTATTAAACAATCATGATGTGTGCAGTACAACAAACTAGCGGATACAACAAACTACATTACGGCTATCTTTGACCAAAATTGGCTAAAAAGCGTGAAAAACACGAGTTTTTTCAAAGTTCCCAATCCTTCAGTAATACATAGGAAATAAATAACTTTAAACCCTCACATCTCAAAAACTATCAGTTCCTACAAAAAACAGTTTCCATTTTCAGATTCTATGGACAAAAATACATATAAAAAAGTAATTTGAATTAAATTTGGTGGGCTTGTCAAATGGGAAAGATCCAATTATTAAAATAAATTACATGCAATAGGATATAATTATATATCTTAATTCAGAACTACTTTTAACTTATGAAGAAAACATTTTTTATATATTTTCAACTATATTGAGGAATAAGAACAGATTCGATTTGAATATATAATCAATTTAGCCTATAATAATTGACAACCTTCCATATGATGCTCACACGCACCCTTCATTTTTAAAGTTATCTATATTTAAGGTGACTACATTGTATCATTATAGGATTTTAATATACATGTATAGGATTCTGAATCGTAACTATGATGATTTATTTTTTAACCAAATTAGAGGTTAAAACTATCCAACCATCAACCCCTCACTCGCAATAGATTCGATTTCACTCTACCTCTGAACCGTCGGTCTACTTCTCAAAGATCCTTTGTTTTTAATGCTATAAACTTTTGGAATAATTTAGATGAAGAAATTAAAAAATGTCCCTTCTTACTAAATTTCAAAAGTCAAGTAAAAAAAATAGTAATTCTCAATCAGTAGATTTTTTTTGTTTATATTCCTGTAGTACATTAGTATATGATTTGTAACTTTTATATAATTGTCCTTTGTTTTTAATTAGTTTAAATAGGTTACCTCAGAAGCGGAAGCTTAATTAGGCCGCGAGAAATGTTTATAATATAATGTAGTACATACCATTGTTCAACCTGTTCTTTTTGTGTTTATAAATAAATAAATAAATAATTTTAAACTTTTCACACGTGGACATAAAACTTTTCACGCATAAAAAGATAACATTTTATTTCAAAGTAATTCACCAAAGCATAACTGTAGCAAATTCAAATGCATGCACTGAGTGTAACTAACTTTATCATGCGAACTAGAATAGTATATCAGGCTACAATAATTATTCTACCGAACAATTTTCATTTATTTCACATCACGAAATCGCTTTTATTCTTTTGCTAATTACGTTCGATGCAGAATCCGATTTAAATTTTTCATTTAAATTCTATTACATGATGTACCTTAATTATCTCTGATTAATGTATACAGATTACATTTACATGTTTTGAATACCTAAGTTGAATTCAATGTAAAGTAGTACAGTAAAAATTTGATTGTTATTCATTATATCGAATTCAATTCAATTGTATTTTACAATTATTTATGTGATAGAAATTATGGCCTCGTTTTCACTCGAATATATTTAACTGAATAAAAGCAAAGGGAAATTAGTTATTGATGCCATTTGTCTACTGATATCAGAATAATTTCATATCCATGCTTCCCGCAAATTGCCATTGATATGGATATGCAAACTGAATCGTATATATGTATATCATATATACATATAGATCAATTTTAGATAACGAAATTATTCATTTACCTGCTATCAGGTTTCACTCCACGCCACAGGTTATAGTTCTATGTATATTATTTCCTTCACCTTAGCAAATATAATTATAAATAAACATATTTCTTACATATGGCAGTTTAACAACAATTTGACATGATTAATTTTAAATTCGAACATAAACATTATGTATGGAAATCCGGAACAATGAATATAATTTCGCGGATGTTCCCATATGAATAGTTCATATAAATATGTCAAAGAAAAAGACGATAGAATGTAGCAGGTTAATATTCAATGAACGTTGTCAGGGAATATTGCCTTAGGTAGGTACTGTGGAAAATTCAGTCCCTACAATGTAAAAAGATTGATAGGTTCTGCTGTTCTTACTATGAATGATAAGTGTGTGGTCAATGGTACTTTATTTCTAAGTAATTCTATGGTTCTAACTACAATATAAATCCTCTATAGTGAGTGTAGATTTACGTGTAAGGAAACTATCCTATATAGTGAAAACAATTTCTTTAGTGTTTCATAAAATAGCCATTAGTTTTCTAAAACCAATGGTCTTTCATGGTAGACTAAAGGAAATTTTTTTTTATACGTATACAGTACTCAAGACTTTACTTTCACTATAAAGGAGTTCTACTGCACATATATTTTATTAAGTCTAGTTTTTTTACTACGAATATTTAATTATGTATGCGGTTTTATATATTTTTAGTATGCTTACCGTTTGTACTACGAATATTTGTAGTACCCTGTTGCTCCTAGCCATTATCAATGATATCAGTTATTTTGATAATAGAATGATTAAATCGTGCTTTGCAGTTTTAAGCTTGACATGTTTTCTACCATCTTACAAACAGATAAATGCATGCACTGTGTGTATTTTTACTATAGGGTGATTTTTATTGTATTTACGTAGAAGTATCGTCTTAATAAAATTACAAACTTATATGTAAATATATTTAAAAAAATATTTTATATATTATTTACTATTTAACATATTTATTATATACAGTTAATGAATTTATTAGTTTTATACAATTGAGAATAATCTCATCACAATGTACATATTTAATTCTTTAAATCTATTTTTATAAATAAATTTAAAAAAATGTTTATAAAAAAACTGTTTTTTTTTTAATATTGTAACAAAAAAATTAATCGCAGATTATTTTAGATAAAAAAAAAAGAATCTTCAAAAAGATTCCATAGACGTGGGAGTTCACATCTCCCATTCCTGTATTACTTATGTATGGTATAAATTGACTTACTCCGGACAACACGCCTTCTGTTACTAAAGTGATCTTGACGCGCCATACATAATATAACGCCATGTTCTATAAAAAAAACAGTATAGTATATTAGCTGTGGTGGGGAGAATATGTAATGATTATATGAAGCTGAGCATTATGAAAAATAATATAGAATAGTAAAAGTATGGCTATTTCAAATGTTAATCATTGTATTAAATATGTTGTACGCATAATTAATTATACTGTTGATGTTTAAAAACTTGATGTAAATTAGAAATAGCATTTTATAATATGGATGGTGAACTACTGTTGATAATTTAAAATCCACTGTTGATTTATGGAAAAATGACATAAATAATAAGAGCTAATGTTGTTGAAAGAGAAAACTGTCTTAGATTTTGTTCGAAATTTTCATTAATACCAAAAATGGCATCATATAAACTACAAAAATAACATGCATTCGTGGATATATAAGCTGATAGAAATAATCGAACATCAAATTTCTAATTCAATAAACAACAAACTCAATATGAAAGTATAGTCATTATCAGGGCTGGGACAATATGCTCTTAAAATTATAGATCCCGAAAGTATTATAGACGGAGAGAATTAAAGAGTATTGAATCGTTCTATACCAACTGTACATAGTATTCGATACCATTTTATTTCGTTTCGTCTATGATATTTTTGGGATCTATAGTTTTAAGAGCATATTGTCCCAGCCCTAGTCATTATTATTAATGTATTCCTATGAGACTTGTCTCCCATTCTTCGGTTTCAAAATATTGGAGAATATAATACGCTGCCTCATTATTCCGTTAGGTAGACTTAAAGGGTGCACAAAATTTAGATAATTTATCGAACACAAATAAAACGATACACCAATTATTTTTAATCACCAAGGGTAAGTTCTGAGTTATCGGAATGTTCTACAATTTCGATCTCAAAAAGAAAACCTATAGAGTAATTACTACTTACTTTTTAATAATTTATATTGTTCTTTTTTTACGATTGAAAACGTGGAATCGTCTGGCAACCTTCGTTTTTAAAAAATTGATTCTGAAATTTTCCGTAGTATGTTCTTTAAAATTTTTGAAGATTATAAATAGAATTTATAAATGGAAAGTTAACCAATTTTACAAATCCTGTATCATAATGGTAGCTGAACTTCATTGAAATAATAGAATTACATTACCAAATGCAGAACAGCATTAAATATGAAACTGAAATGAATACTTCATACAAAACAGTAATTCATTAAAAATTCATAAAAAAGAAATTCGTAATAATACAAAAATAAGAAAATTCGTATAAAAAAGGTAGTGAATAATGGAGTAAGAAAAGATACCTTCCTGATTATTCTAAAACGCTTAATTTAACTAACTTGATCGATGATGTTACCAGTACAAAAATGATACAAATCTATTAACTTACAAACAACTTCATTGTAGATTAATCTAAATTGGATATAGCAAAACATCAACTAAGTCGTCACTATGCAGTGCAGTAATGGAATGCAATTGGTTCCTATGAAACTCTATTTCCCAGAAATAAAAACAACATTTCGCAGTTCAAATGTTCAAATCTATGAAATATTGTGAAAATCTCATTTCCTTTGACCACAAAATTGCGGAAATATTTTTCGGCAGAAAACTAAATCTTTACGATTCCATATTCGGAAAATTGATGACGAATATTATATCTGTTTTTACTCATACAATTTTATTATATAAATCTTTCTATATTTCCTGTTGATTGGGATTCTTTTAAAGTACCAAATAGGGGGACATTGCTGGGAAACTAAATTACATATCTACGGTACTTATAAAGCGGTGCAGGTCAATCAGAATTGTCAAAAATACCGATTGGTTCATGTTTTATTTTAATTCCTAATTTCTGAGAACTGAAAATGTTTCTGGAACTGTGACTTACTTTATAAATATTACCTTGCCTTTTTGATCAGAACTACTCTCTCCATCATCTACTGATGGTGATAGAGAAGGAGCAATCCATCAAAGACCGTCGCTACATCCTTCGTGTGATGGATAGCGCCGAGCGTTAGCAGCAATTTAGTCCTATCCGTCAGTGGCACATGAATGATGTAGCGCTCTCGAGGAGGTGTGAATGGATGTGATAAAGGACTTGAAGGCCACTCAGTCAAACAGAGCATGACTTCCTGGATATATCACCGTGTTCCGAGTGGCACTGAGTGCATAAAATCTTTTAACAACTGGAAAACCATATTTACACTTGAATTTTCACTTCATATGGGGCCATGAGAGATTAAAAGGATAAAGATTAGGAGGATGACCCATTTCAACTACGATGTCCCTTCTATAACTATACTAAATTTTTTTTTATATACACTTTATGAAGATTTTTCTCAATGGAACAGTACAGTCGAATGAGACATGCTTTTATAAAATTATAAGATAAAATGTGGCGACATATCGTGACGGTCGTGTTTGTTTTCAAATGGCAAGGATTTACACATTTATTATTACACATTTTAGAAGCTATCTTGTATTGGAAATAGGCTCTGTGGCAGTTTAAACTAAACACGTGATAGTATAGTGTTGACATATTCTCTAACAACGGGCAGAAAACTAAATTGAAATATGATAAAATAGTATAATTTTAATTTGTGTTTCATATGAATGATTTCTAATTCGTCTACAATTGATTTTTCTCGTACAATTTTTCTCTAAACTCCAAGATTTTTAGTAGTGCCTCTTTAAACAAATTAAAACTCACAGATATTTTGCCACCATAACATTTTCCCTTTGTATGCATTATTCCCTCAGGTCTAATACATTCACTCGAAGACGAAAAGCCTACTGTCGACTTTAAATCTTCCTAAACCGATTTAAACCGGTGAAAAACCTTCTTGATATTCCATTTTCTACCTTCGTGTGCAAGAATAAAGATTAACCAATGTCCACGTAGATATCAAGATTTGATGATAAATTTAGCCACTGTACCTATTTTAATACATAATGATAATAGATTTGAATCACTCTTCATCTTCATTTAATATTAGCATTTAAATAGAACAAGGAAGTTTTCTTCTATTAATAAAAATCAACAGTGTTTAATAATAAATAGGGGCAATTATGTAACAGAATATAGATTCAATTTAGATATGTTTCATATTGATTGCAAGTGCCATGGTATAAATATTAAATTAAGAACACCTAACTTGGCGTGCCTGTAGCAATTGGAATAAATAATTCAACTCAAACACTGTTTTCATTTCTCTGGCAGCTATTATAAATGATCACATTGAATAAATAACTAAAATGCCTCTTGTACAATATGCCTTTTAAACAATATACCAACACAGCGATAATGTCATGGTGGGCCCATCGAAGATTAAGTGAGGGCTCCACGTGAACTTCAATGTCTATTATAGTCTCATGCACGACACCGAGAACTACGATATTTATTTTTGCAATCAAGAAAATTGATTTAATTTACAAATATGTGAAAGAAATTGCATAAAAAATTCGATATAAATGTGTAATAATAATCATTAGTGTTTTTAAAAACTGTATAAATGTATGTTTATTTTATCATAACTATTTATTTATTTAATCATATTATCAAAAATTATTATTTAAATCTACATATTAATAAAAAAGTGTGTGTGTAGCTATGTGTTTCACGCTTAGATTATAATATAGGTAGGTACATAAGAGGTCTGTCATCCGTTACATATGAGGTCTGTCATCCGTTACATATGAGGTCTGTCATCCGTTACATATGAGGTCTGTCATCCGTTACATATGAGGTCTGTCATCCGTTGCATATGAGGTCTGTTATCCGTTACATATGAAGTCTGTCATCCGTTACATATGAGGTCTGTCATCCGTTACATATGAGGTCTGTTATCCGTTACATATGAGGTCTGTCATCCGTTACATATGAGGTCTGTCATCCGTTACATATGAGGTCTGTTATCCGTTACATATGAAGTCTGTCATCCGTTACATATGAGGTCTGTCATCCGTTACATATGAGGTCTGTCATCCGTTACATATGAGGTCTGTCATCCGTTACATATGAGGTCTGTTATCCGTTACATATGAAGTCTGTCATCCGTTACATATGAGGTCTGTCATCCGTTACATATGAGGTCTGTCATCCGTTACATATGAGGTCTATCATCCGTTACATATGAGGTCTGTCATCCGTTACATATGAGGTCTGTCATCCGTTACATATGAGTTCTGTCATCCGTTACATTTGAGTTCTGTCATCCGTTACATTTGAGGTCTGTCATCCGTTACATATGAGGTCTGTCATCCGTTACATATGAGGTCTGTCATCCGTTACATATGAGTTCTGTCATCCGTTACATTTGAGGTCTGTCATCCGTTACATTTGAGGTCTGTCATCCGTTACATATGAGGTCTGTCATCCGTTACATATGAGGTCTGTCATCCGTTACATATGAGTTCTGTCATCCGTTACATTTGAGGTCTGTCATCCGTTTCATATGAGGTCTGTCATCCGTTACATATGAGGTCTGTCATCCGTTTCATATGAGGTCTGTCATCCGTTACATATGAGTTCTGTCATCCGTTACATATGAGTTCTGTCATCCGTTACATTTGAGGTCTGTCATCCGTTTCATATGAGGTCTGTCCATCACAAATTACGTTAAAACGAGACTGTCCACCGCGACTTATAAGTTTGGTATAAATCAAAGTTATGTTCCCAAGAGGATACTATTAAACTGATCTATAATCTATGTGATAATCTATATGCTATAATAAAAGAAGCTCTGTCATGTCGGTCATTCCGTCACAAAATGGATAAAACAGACTAAAACATATTTATTAATTTCCTAATTTCGTGTAATTTGCATGGGTCCAATTAGTAATCATAATTATCATAACTATTTATTTATTAGTTAATTAGCGTTTTTATGGAAATATTACGTACATGTATCTCATTACAGTTTAATTTAAAAATATAAAGACTTGCGACTGACTGGTCTATTCCAAGTAAATAGATTATTAATACTCAAGAGCAGAGAAGCTTATCTTTTATTTTTTAATGTTCATTGTCTTAATAAAGATAATATTTTTTTTTAATTATTTAAAGAAGGTTTGCTAAAAAAAAAAAAAAAAAAAACCTAATATATCATTCAAGTTTCATTGATTGAAGGAATGAGTTTCATTAATTTATAATCTTCAAACTATATCCTTTTCAAAAAAAACCACCATGTGTTATTTTACCACACTGAATTGCCTGTATTTAGCACTGCATTATGCAGTTCTAAGGACATCGTATCATCCAGCTAAGCCACCATTACGATACAGTTATAGGGTCTTTCTTTATAGGCTTTGAAAGGAGTAAAGAGGCAATATGATCTGCAGTTATTAAGTATGCAAGGCTGATCACACATTCATAATATAGTATTACGATGGAATAAATATAAGATGCAGGTGAGTATTTTTTGTGCTTTATAGAGCGATAAATGCTTTTGATATAAATTCATCATCTCATTGGCAATAATTTTGGGAAGATTCATACAGTGTGAGAGTAGAATATTTACTGAAAATAAAGGTTAATATAACTAAATGAATTATTATAAAATTAGTTTTGTGTTACTAACAATCTAATGGTATAATTTATCATGAATTTGAAAAAAATTAATATTCTATCATTCTAAAAATATTCTTAATTTCACGTCTAAATTTCGTGAATAGTGTCTAAATTTTATGACATTTTAGGATCAATACATAATTACATATACCATGATCAATAGTAAATGAATATCAGACGTTCAGTCGATTATAAATCTTCCAGCTGGGTGGTAGTATAATTTGCAATCATTAAAGTTTATCATCCATTTTCTGACAATAATTAATTGGCAAAATGAGCTTTTTATATCTGTAAACGTTATCTTAATGATAACATTGTGTTTAATTTGATAGGTCAGTTGCCCCTCCAATCAATAATCATTTATCATATTTTTGTTTTATAGATCAAATTAAAACTCGTTGTGTTTTCTGCAATAAAAATAATTATATTAATTATATTTATATTTATTCAGTAAAATAATATTCTATAATTGTTGATACTTGTTTAGTAACAATTGTACATAAATAATATGTTAAGTAATTATGGATTTCATTATCAATGATATTGTGCTATGAGATGATTTTATAAGACGGTTACTACAGTATGGGGAAAGAATCTTGCTTCTATGGCGTTAAACTTTGGCACTTAAGGATGCTCTTTAACGAACTAATTACAGCTACAGGTACACAATACGCACCTACGTCTTACAAATCTATTTACTAAAATTAATGTGGTTTGCTAACAAAATTTACCAAGAAATATTCAGCATATCGTTCATAATTGTTTTTACTATTTCAATATTAATTATGATAATTTTACTTTCAATTCATTTATTAGTTCACTTTTATTTATATTATATTTTAATGCAAATATGTGTTATGGATTCACACATTCTGATTGAACAAATTAAAAGAAAATTAGATAATTAGTGTCACTATAGGTTATAGGTATAGGTTATCTTTAGGTTATCTTTAGAAAGATAGGTTATCTTTCTATGTACCTGATTATATTTTAGTTAACTTGTATTATAGTTTTGTGTATCCTTTTTTGATGTATTGTAATTTGATATGGGGAGGTACCAATATGTGTCATATTTTAAAAATAGAATTATTACAAAAAAGAGCAATTAGAATAATAACTAACAGCGATTATCTTTCTCACACGAATTCTTTATTCAGAAATTGTGCAATACTTAAAATATCTGATATCTTCAAATTTAACTGTTGTATTCACGTTTTTAAATTTTATCATTCCTTCAATTTTACAGAACATTCCTATAACACCAGAAATTGTCACAATTTAGTCCCAATCTTCCAACGTCTAACTACCACTCAAAAGTCAATTAGTTACATAGCACCAACACTTTTCAATAATTTACCCCTAAATATACAACAATTAACGTCAATATCCACTTTCAAAAAATATATTATTTCGCATTTTGTAAATCTATACTAGCACTTATGTACTGTATTTTTAAAACTTATTATTATCTTTTTTGTACTTCATGTTATTTTTTGATGTTTATTTTTATATAGTAAATAAAAATTAGTAAACGGTTGCCTAAGGCCAATTTGGCCTAACAAGGCTTGATGAACAATGTTTGTACTTTGTACATATTTTTCTTCAATAAAGATTTGATTTGATTTTTGATTTGACTATTATTGTAGCTCGTAGTCATGATACTGCCACTAATGATTTGTTTTGATATGTATTTCTTAATAAAAATGTGACACACGGACAGACGGACAGACATACGGACGCGGCTCTTAAAATAGTATAGATTGATAAGGCAGCTATAAAAACTCACATGAATATATTAACGATATATATTCCAGTTTATAGGGCAATTTAAACAAAAGAGATATATGTACATCGTACACATAATCGATACACAACCAGTGGCTATGAAATGTCAGCTTCAATCCCAGTGTCTATAATCTAAAAAATCAACATCATCAAGATTCAGATAACGTAAAGGGTATCACTACTCATATAATGCAATAATGATATAAATTTTGGTTTTCACTATTTATTTCAAAAGAATGGACTAAATTTGTTGATAATTCTTTTTCAAATTATTGATATAAAAATTAGTTTCAAGAAAATTATGTTTAAAAAATATTCCTCCATTTTTCGCGTGCTACAATATCATTATGTGAAAACTCTATCATGCAATTCCTTTTTATTTTATTGCATGTAATATAACATAACCAAGCTAACCTAACCTTCTCCATTGAACTCGTGTTCTTCCTATCACGCCATCCAATTGTACTGAGCTGTAAAAAAACTAAAATGAGTTCACCTTAACCAGGAAATTGCCTTGTATATGAATTAAATGTTAAAATTTATGCGAGTGCTTATTTTAGCTCATGTAGCTTCTCCTGATAATTGAATGTTATATTTTTCATATACAGTCAATGAAAAGTGAATTTGTAATCGTTTTTTATGTATATTTCTTATATTATCAAAGAAGGGTAGAAATTTTTCATATACAGTCAAAGAAAAGTCGATTTTTAGATGTTTTTTTTCACAGTTCATTAATTTCACGTTTTTAGATTATTTCGAATAATTGAGATGCTTGTATTATTTTTTAAATTAGACTGATTACAGTTAGATGAATAAAAAAATGTTAAATTCAAAAAAATAATGGAAAGTCAAGTAACATGGAGATTATTTTTATGATATATAATTTAGTTATACAATTAACTATATAACAATAATTGAAATAACAGAATCGGAAACATGCTTAATTTTGATATACATATAAATTAAGTTTATAACTATATATATAATAATCAATGACAAACAGTTCAATTTATATGTTCAACTGAGCTTAAATAATAATTCCGTTCCATTAGTCTAAATACAATCAACATTCTTCAAAGTGTCATATTAATTCCTTAGATTACTTTTGGAAGCCTTTAATAATTAACAAATTAACTATTTATACGAGTTGTTTTCGAGTAAAGTATTTGATTGAATTTCTATATTTCGATTCAGTAATTGAATGCATCTGGTGAGCATTATAATTGAACCTCACTACCGCTGATTGTTCATTAATCTATCTAAATAGAGCACCTGTGTACAACAGGTTAAACAGACCCGTTGAAAGGGGTTTCAATGCAGGTCTTCATTTACCCTTTGTATATTTAGTTAATTAATTGAACAACCTCAATTGGATACTTGTATATATAATTTGAACTAAAATTTGGATTTGTCGATTATGCATATAAATTTATAAGGTTTTTCCATTCTGTTTGAATGTATATTTAACAATAAAATACAGTTTCATTTATATTTAGTGATAATAATTAAATGACGTACTTATTTTGTTTTTAATGATTAAATTGTCAATATCAAACTTTTGATATATAAGTATTAGGTTATCACAATATAGATACAAATTGTGAGAAATTTACATATCTAGATTTTTCAGCAATACAATATTATTCCTCTATAGTGAATGTAGTGTCCTGAGTAAGAGAACTACCCCCTATAGTGAACAAATTTCCTGTTTTATGACATAAAATGGCAAGTAGTTTCCTAAAACAAATTGCCGGTCATCCATGTCAGACAAAATAATTATTTTTAACTAACTGGAAAGATCTCTTACTCAGGATTCTACATAAATTGCGTAGATATAATAGTGTTTCATTATTAACATATATTCAACGTTGATATTTTTTTAAGATTATAATCAATATAACACAGTAGCTTATTATACTACTTATGCGGTGGAAGAAGAATAAATTGAAGCAGTGCAAACATCTTCCATTATTTTGCTGATCTAGCTTAAATTTTATCAAGGATTTCATTAGATATTCATGGCTGCGTGCAAACCAATTTGGTGTTTGATTGTTATTATAGAGCTGCAAAAATCAGCATTTCATGACTCTCATTGCAGACTGGAATCCAAATGGAGGCGAATATTTAGTCTAGAACTTTTATTCTCTGTGATATTTGATTCTATCAAAAGAACGGTGGAATATTATAGCGTGGAGAGAAACAGTCTTGAGTATTATGTTGATGGTAGTTTATTATATATACTCTTATATAATTATGATAATTTCACTCGATTATTATATAGAATAATAATCTAGAAATGAAACACTCGTTGAATAATTTTTAGCAACATTTTTCTGATTTTTGTTAGGATTATTATCGTCATCAAAAATCTGAATAGTGAAATATTGGTTCAATGAATCCTTTGAAAAATAATGACCAAATATCATCTAGAGAAATAACAAAGAAATATGAATACGCTAGACTACATACATTGTGTTCCATGTTTGACAAGAGTAGCATACATCCATAGCAACTTTTTTCTTCTTTTTCATAACGACTGCACAATCTTTTTCCAACTGTCATGTCCCATCTCTTGGAAAATTACCCGACTTCCTGTTTCCGTTAAAATGGGCGACGACTTGGAAAAGTGAGATCAACTCCTGATTTTCTTTGATATCACGGAAGGTGTGATATACATAGAGAGGCAATTAATGTCAGTATTCAACTCTCAAGTATATAATTATTACTCATTTTAAGATAATTTAAAAATACTGAAATTTAAATATAGAGCACCGATAAATATGTAAAATATACACAATAATTCACGGATTAATATCATATTCCACAACTACTCTTCTCAAATATTATCGAAATTCAAAAGCTCACTTCAGCTCTCAAACTATAATCTCAAACTCAATTTATATGGAGTTTAAATTTCTTGCTATAGTTGCATCTGCTGAAGCTGAAAACTAATACCGTGAACATTGCGATTATTATTTTACAGGAGCATGAAGAGTTCGTGCCACTCTCCAGAATGGCAATTGGAATCACAAAAAGGAGTTTGAAGATAAGGAATTGAAGTTGCTCAATGTTAGCGAAATGGAATTCCAGAGTTTAAATGTTTGAGGTTACGACTATTGGTAAAGGAAGTGGATTCTTATTCATTGGATAGGAGAGTATATAGCACACGGTAGTATTATTCAATGAAAGTAAAATGGATTGTATTCTTTCTGTCAGTGATTATAATCTATACTTATAATTTCATTAGTATGTTTACTTATTTATTTATTTGGTGTCTGCTTTTACACGACGCTTTTTAAATATGAAGAATGAAGCTATGATACGGATGGGAATATATTGACTTTCTATTTAAATTCCCTTGTTTTTATTCACTTTTTAAATGTATTTTATAAATAAAATAAAAAAATATAAAAGAAAATATAATTCATTAAAAGTAACTCAATAACGGGTAATAAATTGGTATTGATGATGACCCTTTATACTTAACGGGAAAATACACTAGTCCGATAAAAGATTTAACGAAAATACGATCGTATTTTATCATAAAATAATACTTATGCATCATTTTACGATAAAATGTTAAATTTTATCGCAATAAGCAATAATAGACGATCTTCCGATTATAAATTTCCAGATTTTGAAGTTTTATTATTCCAGAGTTATATTCACTACCAGAGTGAAAAGGCTGGAATAAAAGTCAATGGCTTTGATTTAACGACTCCCCTTTATGAATAATTGATAGGGGGAAACCTGTTATATTTTCAGTGTCAGCAAAAGAGAAGTATAGTTTGTTATTAAAAGCCTTATGGCTGCATTGGAAAAATATCATAAACTGTTCTTTTAAAATTGAAAGTGACAGATACGCCAGCCTATATATGGCAGTCCCGTTTAAATTGATTTGTGAAATTCGTAATTACTTTTTGTTTTCATGACTCTGACTAAAGCTGAGTCGTAGTTAGTGTTAGCAAATATATATGTCCTTTTTTCAAATTTAAAATTAACCTATCATGGTAAATGTTAACAAATGCAATTCAAATGAAATTATTTTCCATTTTATAATTTGGTTTCCACCTTCTTAAGATTGAATCGCTTGGGAAATGTACCACCAAGAAACAAGAATAATTGATTTTCAATTGAAAGATTAATACGTGAAATATAAGCATATTTCTCCATTGTAAATTCATGGGGGAAATTTGATATTCTTTCAGAGTTTACATGGTATTAATTTCAATAGAAACTACCCAAGTTATATGATAACGTTAGTTACATAATATAATTAGCATTCACTTGCACACATCACTCTACGTCAGTTTCTCAATATCAATTACTTCTGAAGTGGCGTGAGGTCTGTGTAAACTAACACTCTGAGTGTTTGGGCTTCGATAATTAGTGTCAGAAACATGTGAAGCTTGTGCACGCTTGTGTTGACATCGATAATTAATAATACCTTGTGAATGATTAAATTTTGCCTTCTGCTGTATATTGCTTATTTTTTATCAAGGAAAATATTTTTCCAATAGAAATAGGAGGGTATAATCTTTACAGAAAATAAAGTGTGAAATAAGAAAAGTAAATATACAGTGTGTCTGCAAAAATGCATCCACTGATATCGAGTTATAGAGTTATGATAAACTACTCTAGAGAGAGAAAGTGTTGCAGCGATTGCAGGACGCTAAGGAAGACCGTGTACAACCTTATTTTGATTCAGTTATATCATTTCTCCATTAAATTTTGTTTCAGTTATATCATTTCTCCATTAAATTTTGTTTCAGTCTCCAATGCATCCACTGACATCGAGTCATAGAGTTATGATAAACTACTCTAGAGAGAGGAAGTGTTGCAGCGATTGCAGGACGCTAAGGAAGACCGTGTACAACCTTATTTTGATTCAGTTATATCATTTCTCCATTAAATTTTGTTTCAGTTATATCATTTCTCCATTAAATTTTGTTTCAGTCTCCAATGCATCCACTGACATCGAGTCATAGAGTTATGATAAACTACTCTAGAGAGAGGAAGTGTTACAGCGATTGCAGGATGCCAAGGAAAACGGTGTGAAACCTTATTTTGCTTCAGTTATATCATTTCTCCATTAAATTTTGTTTCAGTTATATCCTTTCTCCATTAAATTTTGTTTCAGTTATATCATTTCTCCATTAAATTTTGTTTCAGTTATATCATTTCTCCATTAAATTTTGTTTCAGTTATATCATTTCTCCATTAAATTTTGTTTCAGTTATATCATTTCTCCATTAAACTGACGCTAGTTTGCCAGTCACGTGACCCAAAAATAAAGATTTTAGCGTCCCGCAAGACGCGATATTATTTTAGCCACTGACTCACCACTTCCATCAAGAATATCTTTTAATTACTATTTATATTTCATTAAAATTAATCTACGTATATATGGTACCATCATATTTTGCATATTATCGTGGAATGATGAATAATGCAGATTCAAGGCAGTGGATACATTTTCTCTGTACACACTGTATATATTACTGTATATCAGTAATTTTGTATCACTAAAATAGGATGTTTTTTAGAATCCTTTGTTACTTATCATAGAAATGTATGAATGATCATTATTAAATGAATTAATCAAAGTTTAGTAAATAGTAAGTATTTTAAATTACGGATCTTAAATTTTAAATAACAGAAATATTCTATAACCTAAAACTAATGTTTATAAAGATTAATCGATCATATTTGGGCATTTCTAAATAAGAGTTCACAATGTATAGTAAGTTTCTGAATGTTAACGCTCTATCTTGTCTAACTTTTTCACTTGTTTCTATACATATTAAAATGTAGTAAATTTCGTTAGTGTGCTCAATATATTGTTAAGAAAGTAATTAAGCCGCTAGGAAGTCTGAAGAGCTTCACGATTTATTCCAAGAGTTTACCAAAAAAAGCGAGGTGAAAGCTGTAGAGAGAACTTGTCTAAAATTAACATGAAGAATGTTCATACAATAAGTTGGTAACCCAAAAATATAATTTATATTTAATTCGAGAGTATTGCTTAGTTTTAAATCAAGTAAGTTAGAGTTTAAACTTATCAAAGTTAAAATCAAAAGTTAACATAAATCGCCTTTGATTAACTATAAAAAATATAAAGGCCAACCATCACCAATTTGACGGAAATGAAATCGAGATTTATAATAAATTTTTATCACATAAACACCATTTTTCGAAGAAAATTCTCGACAATGTAAGACCACGATAAATTTCGAAATAATAATATTTTAAGATAAAATACGACCAATAGTTACTGTAATATAAAATAACTAATGGTAGCCCGATTATATTTTACCACCGAGCGTATTTTTCCGATACTCTCTAACTTCACTGCCTACCATCTAATCATTCTAAATATCTTAGATTAGATTGCAAAAAGAACCATACACGACAAATCATGAACATCTTATGAAAATCTCATCATCATTATGCATCATTCCAATGTTCAAACTCAATTCAATCACGAAGGAAAATGATGCAATTATACAATGATATTACCTCTCTGTTCCATTATGATTCTGCAGGCTGTATATATTCGTTGCCGGAGCTTCATTATTATTTCCTGGGCGGGAGGCAATCGCACAGGCAGTCGTTCTTTAGAATGTTATTTGTGAACAAGAAAGGATGGCCTAGCACAAATTTGGGGCAAACTGTATGAAGGAACAGGGATAGAAAGATATGAAGGTAGCCTATTTTATCGATCTTATAAGTGAAAATAATATAGCAAATGCCATTTAACTTTCATTTTAATCGACTAAAATAATGTGTAAGGTAAATATTTTTTTTTTCTTATATGATTGAAAGTGTTAGCTTGAATAAAGTGTTGTTCTCGAATCATCAAATATGCAAAGACATCAAGAAGTCCTTTACTCAATAATGTAAACGTTGTAAAGTGAAACTTGAATAGTTAATATAGTAACAGTAAAATTTCAAGCTCCAAATATGTTTTATTCACCAAAACATAATAACTACCACAGCTATTTAATAATTAATTATCAAAGAATTATTAAGTAGCGCATATATTATGTACCGAAACATATATCCTTCAATTCATCTCGTTAATATAAATATACGTTCAAACATATTGTTTTACAATCTACTGTTTCATGTGAAAATGTGTCCATAAATAAAAACAAAATGCATGCGATCTAATTTTATGAAATACATACTATATATTTTTCCTACCTAACTATCATACTATGTATCTATTCATCAGCATGTAACCGGTTTTCATCATAAAAAGTCAACTACTTTCATACGAATAGAGTAAGTACATTTTTACCCGGAAATAGAAAAAGGAATGAGTGTAGGTATGTGTTTCACTAATGGCAAAAGAGTGATGGTGGCAGAAAATATCCCCCATGTAATGGTGAGAAAACTTCTATAAAAAGCAAACAGAAACTTTCATGGGATATCACCTTTCATCTTTTGAAACTCAATACAAATCATCAGTAAATGGTTTTGGAACAATGTCTAAGAAGAGATAAATTTATGGGTGGAACATAGAAGATTAGGAGAGGAGGGAAGGTATGGGTGATAGAAGATAAAGTGGTGTCCCCTCTCCATTTTCTATGACCAAACATAACTTCATCTCTGAATTTTTATTCAAATTTATCCAGTAAGAATATTGCTCCTTTTTTCATTTTTATATACACAAAACATGTACTTGGTAGTCATTTATCATAAATAACTAATAGGTGACCTCGAAAAAAAGAATATTAGGGTTCATGTAAAGAATTTGGTCTCGGAAAACTCGATCTTGGAAAACTCGGTCTCGAAAACTCGGTCTCTTTTCATAATGATTCTATTAAAGAACAAGAGACAAAAAGTTAAAATTATCAATAGCAAAATGTGTAGTGTATTTATTTAAAGTGGATAACATCATTAACTGTTGTAAAATGATACGTAACATTAATAATTTTAACATGTTTTGACAAATTTCGGTTTCGCAATATTCGGTCTTAGAACTTTTGGTATCAGGAACAAATAGATGAATAGGTGATTGGGAGGGATGTAGCCCTTCGGACCTCATATTGGGTTATTAGGTAATCATGAAGTATGCAGTACAATAAACTAGCAGATAAAACCAACAACAAAACGGCCATTTATGACGAGTGGCCATTTTTAATTCCGGGACCGAAATTTTCGTGACCGGATCTTCCAGATCGAAATTTTCGTGAGTGATATTTCAGGCCATCGAATATTATAGACAAATGTTAGTAATAATTTTTCACAGTAAGAGAGCTAGGTGGAGCCATATAATTAAATGCATTCTCAATAAGCTTAATCAGCGACTTTCATAATTATTTTTACACTGTTTTATGACACTTCAATATGAATATTACTGTGTAATGCGGTTGATTTTACCTTAAAATTATCATTATTTCGATCATAAAATGGTATATGATAATATTTGTATAATTTACATTCTAATTCGTGTAATCAAATAAAAGTTAAACGCTAATTAATTAACTAAATTTATTTATATGATCTAAAATATGAAAAGTCCGATAACTTAGGACCATGTGCATATAAAATAGGATGATAAAAATATGAAACTTAATGAACCTTAAAATAAGGATCACTAAAATATGACTAACTATGAATGTGTTCTTGATCAAGTTTCCAAGAATATATCTATCAATTATTCAAGAACAGTTACTTCGAACAAGTAGCAAAATACACTATTTCAAAAAATTTGGTCATTATTACCTTCGGAAAATTGTGGATGATTATGTTTTTAATTGAATTATTTTTTAAAGATTGAAAAGCAATTTATCTCAGCCTGCTATGATTTTCAATAGCAAACTAAGAACACCATTTCAAAAAGGAAAATGGAAGACGAAGATTTCTTTCTTATCTTCCGTCTAGCGAATTAAAATGTTACCCCAGTGCCGATATTTTTGCGAGATATTCAGTTTCTTTTTTGTCATTTTACTCGACAGTATTGGAAGCCAATACCTCGATATCTCTGTCCACTGGCTCATTGGGCAATGCACCTGAGTAGTTAAAAAACCTAATCATATTTGCTTGGTTATTAGCTGGAATGATTTGACATAATGTCTAAGATTTAAGTTAATTAATTCATGTTATTTTATAACGTATCTCAATTAATATAATTTTTTAACAGTTATATCATTTTTTTTATACACATAATGTTAAATTTTTTTTTGATTTATCGACATCATATTGACTTGGAACAAATTGCCACCAAAATGAATTTTTGGATGAATGAAATAAAGTTTCAATGTGTACATAAATTATGATTTCAACTTAGAGAAGATTTTGCTTCAGTTAAACTATATATTGAAATGGATGCCTTTCAGTATCAATAACAATCTTAAAATTTATAAAGTGATGAAATCGTATATATAAAAACTACAATGTAATGTAAAATATATATAAACGTAAATAAATAGAGCTATTGATATCGTACCGTATTCGGAATCAATATTGTATCTAGTCGCCGCTAACCAGTAACCACGTATATAACCGTCTATTTACATTTGAACGGCTTTAGACGTCGCAATGCATTTGAAACCTGCAAAGATACAAATTGCTAGAGACTTCTAAGGCCGTCTGCATAAATTTGAATGGTATAGACAACTCGATTTTAAAATTGAAAACAAGCGTGACCGAATTAGAATATTTCTTCTAAAAAATTCTATAATAATTTTTTTCCGAATTCAAAAATCAGCTTGTTAACTTTTTTTCCAGTTCAATTTCCTGTTCTAATTAATTCTATGCTAATACCCCTCATGAATGCTCAAAATGGGGACTTAATCCGCGAAATGACATTGCATATCACACTCATAGAGAAGGAATTAACTTTCCAATCAAGAGCAGCAACACTTTAAAATGGGATCAAAGAATAAAGTGAAGGAAAGGAAAGGAGTTTTATCGCATAACTTACTAGGAAATTAATTTACTGATCATAAGCAATATAAAACATTGTAATTGATAATTAACCCATTTCTGCCTAGCGGTACATATGTGGCACAGTGACAGCATGATATAATATTGCATCATACATTTCTCTAGAGTGAGAAAAGCATAAACAAGGGCATGAGGAATGATCATTAGATGTTCTACAACACATATGTACACGTACAGCTCTTCATGATTTCCAATCTAGGCTCTACAATATATTGGACAAGAAATTGACTTCTTGCAAAAAAGGGTATACTTTGCAAATTTCTCTCAATTAAATGTTCTTTTGGTTTCTGCATATGTTGAACAAGGTCTGAACTGACCTTTCTAGTTAACTTTCATAATTGTTTTATCCCCTAATTTTTCTTCATATAATTTTATATTTGCTGTGCCATATTTGACACGCTAGGGTGATATATCGAGTACGATTTTTCCAAAATAAATCTATTGGTCTGTTACGTCATGTATTCTATAGAACTGTATTGATGTGTTACATCTTGAATTATACCGTAATCTATTGGTGTGTTACCTGTTGTATCCTATAGCACTGTACTTAAATGTTACCTCTTCTATCCTGTAACACTCTATATTGATGTGTTACATCGTGTTACTCATTGTACTCTATTGGGGTGTTTCTCCGTGCATGTTATAGCACTCCTATGGAAAACTAAAGAAGATGTGTAAAAATTTAATGATATTCTAATTCAAATTTTAAGTCTTGAAACTCTGTTTAGTTTATGGCATTGTTCTTCTTTTAAATATTCTTTAAAATATCGGTAAGAATAGGTAATTATGTTAATTTTTTATTCACACTAATGTAAAAGTGGAATAGAACTTGTATATTCTGATTTTCATAATTGGACAAGTCTACTTTATTTAGTCCTTATAATTTCAACATATATATTTCGTACTTGGCATCTGCCTATAGTGGTAAATATAAGGGACGTCGTGTTCTAGCTATACTATTGCAGGAATATGTAAACTGATGCGTTTTACTAATTAATTATGTAAAGCCATCATCAGAAAAAATGAATTAAAATAATCATGTAAAAAATAATTCAGGTAGAAATGGGTTTTGATCATTTCTGCAATAAAACTATCTTTCATACTACTAATGAAATATCTACATAGATAAAATATTGAAGTCTAATTATTAGTTTTATTCTTTTCATTCTACATTAAATATTGTAATCTACTTCAACTCTATAGTCACGCTATTACATAATAATTATTTAATTACATGTAAATCACACACATATAATTATTAGTTATATACCAGTCTGATTAATTGACTCCATAAATGTAAAATAAAAAAACATCTAGGAATTATAAACATCATTTTTTTAGCCAAATCAATAACTACAAAAAAAACGTTTATTAATGATGTACTGAATACAAACATTAAATAGATTATCGCTACTAAAATCTCCATCATTTTCTATTCTCTTCATTTTATGTACTAAACCAAGGTATAAAATAACTGTTGTTATATTTTCAGACTAGAGATGAATAAGAAATGAGAAAATAGATCTTTAAATATGAATCTACGGAATTTACAATCGATATTAGACTAACAATTGGAATTTAGCAGGAAAATCTACGGAGTTTGCACTCAATATTTGACTAACATTAGAAATTTCAGTCAGAAAATCTACAGAGTTTGCACCTAATATTTGACTAACATTAGAAATTTCAGTCGGAAAATCTACGGAGTTTGCACTCAATATTTGACTAACATTAGAAATTTCAGTCAGAAAATCTACGGTGTCTGCATTCAATATTTGACTAACATTAGAAATTTCAGTCAGAAAATCTACGGAGTTTGCACTCAATATTTGACTAACATTAGAAATTTCAGTCGGAAAATCTACGGAGTTTGCACTCAATATTTGACTAACATCAGAAATTTCAGTCAGAAAATCTACGGTGTCTGCATTCAATAATTTTTTATAGCAATTCTTAGAAACTACAGTGGCATAATTTATATTAAAACGGCACTATATCAATCACTTTCATTTGCATATTATTAGTATTGACCAAATATTTTAAAATCCTTTACATGGGATGGACTATCTACAATTTCATAATCTAAATAAAATCTCTGAGTACCTAGGGTAAGTTCCGAATTATTGGACTGTTTCACATTTTCGGATTAGGGAGAAAGAAATATATATAATTTTATATTCAACTTATATTTTAATTGGTATCCTCTTGAAATTGATGACAATTTATTGTAGACTGAAAAAATTGTTCACTATACGAGGTAATTTTTGTACTCAAGACTACATTCACTATAGAGGAGTTCAACTGTATATAAATCAGTGAGATACAATCATACGAGTCACTTTTCGATGAATATTATAAAATGGATTGGTGAAATTTCTGTGAACATTAAATATATTTCTTAACCAATGAGATAAATTGGATATGTATATATATTTAATTTTGGTTTATGTTTTTTATGTATATAAATTAAAAATTATAATTAAAAAAAATACTGAATGTAATATATAACATATAGTTATATATGTAGTAACAATGTTAGTTTTAATTAAGGATGAATATTTGAAAAAAAATAATTTTTAGAAATTCTGCTTGAAAATCTACGGAATTTGGCATCAATATTTGACTAACATTTGGAATTTCAGCTGGAAATCTACGGAGTATATAATCAATATTTGTCTTACTGCAAACAAAAACTACAGTAACAATGTTACTCATTTATATTAAGGAAGTGGGTTTTCAATCAATACTTTAATATAATATATCAGTTTTTCACATACACAAACTCACACTTTGCAGCTACTGAAACTGAACTAGGGTTGTGAAAATATGCTTTCAAAATCATAGATCTTAAGAATATGAAAGACGAAATGAAATGGTATCAAATACAATACACCGCTGTTGTATTATATATTTTCAGGATCTATGATTTTAAAAGCATATTGTCAAAACGCTAAACATGAGTAATTAATGATTAAATAATAAAAAAGGTGGGTGAAAATGATAAAAGAATATTTAACTGATAACATTCCAATCAAAATAAAACGATTTCATTTATTAACTAATGATTATCTAGCATGCGGAAGCTCCAACTGTCGATAACTATAAATTAACCGATAAAGAATATAAACACCGATACACGGAATAAATAGAATGATAAAATAAAAATGGAACTATGATTGCTTTTACAGTTTATATTAATTTCTTATAATAAAACATTGCATGTACATTTTTTTCCTATGTGTATTAAATAATTAATCACACACATTAATCTATTATATAAGGTAAATTAGATTAATACGATAAATACAATAAAAACTATTGTATGTTATATAAATCGGATATAATAAAATTGTTTTTTAAATATTTTTTACATACATTGTATAATATATTTCAAGCTTGATAAAAAATGATTTGTAACACTTTCCACAACTGACATTTTTTTTTAAGTTACCTACAAATTTCTCACAAAATTTTACGATAACTAAAAATTTAATTTAAGATATAAGACAATCTTCCCTTATATTGAAAACAGAAAAAAAAACCAATCATCTATCAATAATAATTTAGAAAATACAAATGTTTTAATAAAAAAAAACGTCAAATTGCCTGCTCTGTAGTTCTAGTGTTTAATTATTTATTGTTATCGACAGTATTAGATGATTTGTCGACTATAAATTTTGCAATTGGACAAAATCACATTCCAATAATATTTTAAGTTAAATGAGTTACATAACTTCTTTTTCCTGGCTGTATCATTTTTCAATAATTATTCCAGTGAAAAAGTATGGAGGGTTTACAGAGAATTAGGAAGGTATCTGTTTCTGTTAGGAAGGTACCTTCAAATATTTCTATATTTAAATGACTGTATACGTTCAGCTACACAAAAGAGTTGCAATAGAGAGATATTAACATCAATAAATTTTTCTCACTGAATAATTAGTCACATTAAATTTTCTATAGTTATATCAGAATTAGCACTGTGAATGAAAATCCCAAACTATTTATGTTTCCAGATTGTTCCTATGAAATTTGTTATAATTAACGATAATTTCTTTTTAGGAATTTGCCATTGAAATTTGACTAACCATTGCAATTTCAGCCGGAAAATCTACATAATTCAGAATAAATATTTGGAAATTTTTTTTTTGGAAATTCAGCTTGAAAATCTACGGAATTCGGCATCAATATTTGACTAACATTTGAAATTTCAGCTGGAAAATCTACAGAGTTTATAATCAATATTTATCTTACTGCAAAAATAAAATCAGAAAATTTACTGCTTTGTCGATATATGACAATCGAAAGTTATAACGAGAAACTTCAATACAAAAAGAAGTAGAAACATATAGCTTGAATAAAAAAGAAGCATAAACACATGAAAGAAATGACAAAGAACAATCGATTTGAACCTGAGATGATGTAGTGTACTTTGTCTTATATTATTCATGTTCATGCAGTCCATGTGACAAAGATGGTCAATATATGAATAAATTGCTTTGGGTCAACTTTATTCTTCTTCTCTTTGAAGTTCAATGTTATAATATTTTTAAGCAGAGCAGTCTAATCCGGCCTTTAATAATTTGTAAATTAAAAATTAATAATTTATTGCAATATCATTGCTGCTGACAAACTACTACAAATAATTGAAAGAATCAAAGTTTCTATTTTTATCAGTAATGATTTTTCGTTTACTCAGTATTTAATTGTTCATAATGTATACTTGATTAGAAATATAATCATTAGATGAAAAATAAAAGCATAACACCCCGATATACAATTGCCTTATTTTTATTCTATTTGTCAGTCTGTCTATCTGTCTGTCTGTCTATGTGTCTATCTGTCTTTGGTCTGTCACACTTTAAGTAGTATCCGTAACTCAGGCTCAATGATACCAGGTGGTTGCATGAATACTAATTTGTATATAAGTTTAATTAGTGACTTACTTACCTAAATTAGAGGTCATTTAAAAACTGCAAAATTTGTTTCGATGCAACTCTTTGTGACCTCTGTCATCAAATTGATATATTGAGTCTATACTGTAATATTATCGTCATTAATCAATTGATAATTTTACCTAACTATGAGAACACGGACCAGAAGTGCTGATAGTTAAATTAAACAAATATTGATACTATTGAGAACACGTTATTCTTTTAACGGGCAAATACACCAGGTATAGAATTGAGAATACGTTTTTCTTGATGGGTAATTTCACCTTTATGAATATTCATTTATTTATTTTGCCCTTTAATTCGATTTCAGAAATATAAATTTTCCCGTAAAAAAAATATGTTGGAGCCACAGAATATTAAATGTGGTTCCCTCTTAATCTTCCTTCACCCCAACGATAATTTCTCTTTGGGTTATACTTATCTTAATCGAATTAAAAATAACATAAGAGTAACTTACCGGTTCCTTATTATTATTGCACTTTCAAAATTGAAAACTACACAATCACTTTTTAAATAAATAATTCTTCATTTCCTCAGTATATTTTCTCCAAACAAGCACAATGCTATTTCTTAAAGCACGATATTGGTGATGATATCTTTTACGAGGTCAAATAACAGTAACACAGAAAATCTTACGGGAGCACAGTCGGTACAACCTCCCTCTTCGGAATCACAGACGTTAGTGTGAGGAGTCGGTCGGAACAGGGTAGAATGTTCTGCTGGAGATTCTGAATGGACGCCCGAATTAAAGTAAGTTGCAGTGGAAGATGCAGGTGAAATTATGAATAAAATGATACAGAATTAGAGTATACTACGTAGATCTTCTATTATTCTTCAGTGTGGTTAATATTGATCGTGTTTATTGGTATGTTACAAATTATTGGTCAGATCCACATCTTCTGTTACATAAGAACAAACGATATAATTGTAATTTTGTAATTCCTATTTTAATTGGTATCCATGATACCTGAGATTTTTCGTATCTGGAGTGTCCGACGAAAAAAGATAAGTGTTTAGAGTATTGATCATTTACTGTAGTAGATATAGTCGATTATATTGTACATTTTAATCGCTAATCAATGGCAAACGGTCGGCAATAACAATTTGAAAAATGATAATTGTTTGTATTATGATATTTTTTATCCATGAAATTATTTCATAGCTGCTTCAATAATGAATAATATACATTGAAGATTCACTGTTTGTTGACTACGAAAAATGGTAATTAAAATAACCTTCATATTGAAGTTAATAATAGTAACTTTGATGAATAATTGTGACCTCTAAAATTATTATTTTGACATGTCAATTGAACGACTGATTGCAATTACATTGAATTATATATTTTTTTTTTATTGGAATAATAATAATAATAAGCTTAGGGTTCAGCCAAAGAAATAATATGAAAGAAAATTTAGTTTGACGAGTCTAATAAATTAAAAAAAAATCTAAATTTGGTACCTATTATTAACTAAGTTAATTGTCAGTTTTAGAAAAATGTACTTGTTCCAAATTCTTATACTTTGGTATTAATTAAGTATACGAATTGAACTCTAATTGTTCCCTTAATTTATATTAATAACTCATGAAGATAAACAAATAAGTAAACTATGACATTAGATATATTAAAGGGACTAAGGATCTTTGCATGTAAGCGAACTGTTTAATTTAGGCAAGTAGTGTCAAGCAGGAATTGTAGTGGAACAACCTTAACCATTATATACGTTATAATAAAACAAAGTGGGAACGTTTGTAAAAAGATATAAGAATCTTCCTCGTTATGTAGAAAATGGAAGTAGCTATATCCTATTTGGATGTTAAAGACAGTAAACCAGTAAAGTCACAGCTGTTGAATTCAGATAAGTCATTCCTAAAACTTATTTGAGTTTTATATGATTTTACAATCAGCTTCATTTTATTGGTTTCATTAGAGAGCTAAATAAATGAAAGCTGTTTAATTGTGTTTGTGGTACAGCTCTACATTAACTAATAAATAAAGACACCTTTCTGCTTAAATCATTCTTTCAGGTAACAATATTATTTTCTAGGAGCAAGATGGTCCCAATACTGATGCAGTTTTGAAATAATGTTTCTTCCTATAGGTTGTGTCGTCACTCCAGATATTGTCACTCCACCTAATCTTACGTAACACAAGATAAGATATACCGGGGTGGAATATGCTGGGGTGGAATATACCGGGATGGAAAGTATCGAGGTGGAATATACCGGGGTGGATTATAACGGGGTGAAATATACAGGGGTGGAATGTATCGGGGTGAATTATACAGGGGTAGAATGTATCGGGGTGGAATATATCGGGCTGGAATATACCATAGTGGAATGTACCGGGGTACACTATTCCTGGGTGAAATTTACCTAGGTGGAATACACCGTTGTGGAATATACCATGGCTGAAATGCCGGGTAGGAATATACCAGGTTGGATTATACCGAGGTAAAATATACCGTGGTTGAATAAACCAGGGTAGAATATAGCAGGTGGAATATATCGATGTGGAATATCCCGTGGTGGAATATACAGGGGTGGAATATATCGAAGTGGAATATTCCGGGATGGAATATACCGGAGTATAATATATCGAGGCGGAACATACTGAAGTGGAATATACCGGATGAAATATACCGAAATGGAATATACCAAAGTGGAATATTCTGTGGTGGAATATACCGGGTGGAATATACCGAAGTGGATCATTCTTTGGTGGAATATACCGAAATGAATATACCGAGGTGGAATACATCGTTGCGGAACATTCCTAGAAACACGAATAACAATTGTCTGAGTAAATAATATTCAACCTCTTCTACAAAGACTAATTCCAATATCTCTTGTAAATTGCTCACAGTTATTATACATCACTGTGTACCGTAACCAAACTATATTCCACTTAGCTTATTTTGATATTCATTAAAGTCACACAATATAAAATAATAACTAAAGCACGTGTGCTCTGGTTAATATCATATCTGGATTTGATCAAATGTGCATTACTAATTACTTTTTACTTGCTATTTAAATAATGTATATTGATTAATGTCTAGTAAATACTGTGAAGTTAATCATTTAAATTGCTACAAAGGAATAGATTGAACTATTTTTATCTGTTTTATAATTTATCTGAATTAATATAGTTAATTTTCATATTTAAGAAAATATTGAATACTAAGTAAATGTCTATGTTTATATAATAACTGTTACATTCATATAAAAATGATATAAAAACATTATTAAATTAACTTCGACAGCACATGATTGGATAGACATTTTTCATGAATGAAAAAAGACGTTAAGATCACGTGACCTTCAGTACTGAATAATATTATCAGATTTTTTTAATATTACATTGTATAAGAAGTATCACGAACTAAACAGTCTTGCAAATCAATATGTCAATAGGCATTAATAATTAATTATAATGAGATCGGTTGAGTTCCTTCCTAACTGCTACCATATCATTATATTCATAATGGGGGTCATTAGAAGACAATAGAGTGGACCGCTTGGGGAGATCTTAGGTAGGGGGTATACTTCAATAACTTTGTCTAGTATTAAATTTCTAATGTATGGTTAACCCTTCAGCGGGTACTATCCGATATACTCATCAGATTGGTCTACATTTTTAATATGTCATAGCTTAACACTTTTCAAGAAATTTTCATTCCTGTGGATTTCTTTTATATATTTTTTGAAAACTAATATTTCTTTATTTTGAAAACTAATATTTTATTATTTTGAAAACTAATATTTCTTTATTTTGAAAACTAATATTTTTTTATTTTGAAAACTAATATTTTTTAATTTTGAAAACCAATATTTTTTTATTTTGAATACTAATTCTTTTGTATTTTGAAGAATAATATTTTTTAATTTCCCAAACTAATATTTTTATATTTTGAAAAATAATATTTTTTTATTTTGAAAACTAATATTCTTTTATTTGAAAAAATAATGTTATTTTATTTCCCAAACTAGTATTTTTTTATTTTGATAACTAATATTTTTATATTTTGAAAAATAATATTTTTTTATTTTGAAAACTAATATTTTTTTATTTTGAAAAATAGTATTTTTTTATTTCCTAAACTAATATTTCTATTGTATTTTTTATCGATTATTTGAATGACAACAATGTCTGTTATTGTCTGTGTTTTTTTAATACAATACAATGGTAGATAAATATGAGAGAAAAATAATGAACTAAAAATAATGGTGTATCACTAGAGTGATACTTGCCAGCTAAAGGGTAAAGCTGCTACGAATTACTTTTTTTAAATTAAGAAGAATAGTTCATGTTATAGTGTGTAACTGTACATGTGCTAGGCAATTTACCGAATTGCATAATCTCGAGAGTGCAGACCCTAGAACGTCCAAAGTGCCTCAAAGGTTAGTTCCGGTTGGAATATTGATTTATGCAATGAAAACCTGAATTCGGTTTCTGTAAATCTGTGTTTAATAATTGCATAAGACGTGCTTATGTGAAATCAATGAAATTAGTTTTTTTGTGTGTTTGATTAGTTTTATAAAATTTCCAACCATGCGCAAATCTAGAGCTCGGGTGAAATACATGCTTTGTTACGTCATATTTTGATTCATACAAATAAATACAGCTAATATTCCTATAAATGACGTTTCTAGTGTGATACAAAGTGTGACACATCACCGGTTGTATTTCATCAGAGCTCCAGAGGTGCAGTTGTATTATATAAAACTAAATATTAAAAAGAAAAAATGCATCATTTTCATTGATATTCATACGTAAATAATACGTCATAGACATTGAAACTCACGGACTTTCACCAATTCAAGACAAGTAGTTATTCAACATTTCTAACCGTAATGGGCCTCTCAGCCACTCAGGGCGTTCCAGAAATAAAAATTCACCCTACACTTTCGAAATTGCGCAATTCTATAAATTGCGCGTAACATGTACCTTATAGTGCATACCATCAATATTGTATGATATTAGTAATGAAAGAGGAGAAAAAGTATAAAAACAAAATAGAAAACTATGATACAAAAACAAATTAAAGGAACAAAGAAATAATAACAAGCACAATAAAAAAGAAAGGGAAATGGTGAAGAAGAGAACGAAAGAATTGAAAGCATATAAAAGAATATAAAATACATGAAAAAAGTGACATTTACCTAACTAAAACTCTGACATAATCCCTTTTAAAGTTTATTTCACGAACAGATTACAGAAATTATATAAACGTTTTATGAGTGTTGAACAAGTTGAAATGGTAATTAAAACCTATTATACTAACATATTAATTAATGACACTGAAAATTAAGCAATATTAATTCATGTAAAATATTGTTAATATAAAATCAAAGTCAAATGAATTTTGCAAAAACTAAGTAATAGACTAAATGAAAGAGAAAAGAACATCACAATGATTATGTGGTAGATTTTATAATAATAATGAACCATTATCTCCATCACTAAACAACTATTTATATTTGTAACTGCCTCATCAGCGTCAAATCAAATTAACAATTATTGTAATTAAATGTTATGCTATTATAAATTATTTCCATGTCAAGTTGACGGTGATAAGTGACAATTTCCCAATAAATTAAATAATCATCATAATAGATATGTTATGGCTGCGCCACAATAGAAATGGAATATATTTATACTTTCAATATTTGATAACAATTAAATGAGAGAAATATTTATTATTACAAAACGCCAACAGATCGTCAATATTAATTCCATCGAACTTTTATACATATAGTAAATATGCTATTTTTTTATTTTTTTAATTAGACTGAAATGAAATATATTCAAATACGAAAATTCCAATTCATTTTGAACAAAAGTTCAGTGTTTGAGTTATGTTGGGCCCATAGAAGATTAAGAAAGAACTCCACTTTATCTTTTATGCTGAGTTTACCAGGTCATTTGCTTTTCAATTTAGCGAGAAATTTCTCCAGATCTTCACAACTCGTTTCATTACAGAATCAAATGTTCCGTATGTAACACATCAACTTTGGTTCATTTATTTTATGCAAAAGGATGTACAGTCAGAGAAAAGAGTCACTGTGATGATATACTGTCAGAGAAAAGAGTCACTGTGATGATGTACTATCAGAGAAAAGAGTCACTGTGATGATGTACTATCAGGGAAAAGAGTCACTGTGATGATGTACTATCAGAGAAAAGAGTCACTGTGATAATGTACTATCAGAGAAAAGAGTCACTGTGATGATGTACTATCAGAGAAAAGAGTCACTGTGATGATGTACTATCAGAGAAAAGAGTCACTGT